>CAWUFW010014524.1:0-409761 GCA_963921515.1 Calotriton arnoldi | reverse complement strand
CCACAGTATTAAAAGCATATCAAATTCTTCATGGCAATTGCACATAATGTTATGTCTGGGTGCGCGAGACTGGCCATATCTGGAAGAACCGAAATACATTGTTATGCGACCTTGTACATGTTTGTGCAGACTGAGCCCAAAAAGGTGAACAACAGAAAATGCAGACAGTGCAAAAGAACTTGGCACGAGCAAAGGGCGAGGAAGACCCGGCTCAGTGTAACGTGCGCAAAGAAAAGCAGCATGGCAGCCAGGCCTAGGCCAACATAACAAGGCAGGCAACAATCCACAAGACAGGATAAGGACTGACAAGATGGCTGACACTGGGTACTGCTGTGGGGAGCACAAGGCCCTGCTGGGAACTGTGCACCAACAAACAGCAGAACACCACTGAATGACATCCTGAGAGTCAACCTGAACCCACTGCAAGGGCGGCATGCTTCATGGTGGGATAACTGGGCTAGGTGGAGAAGGATGGCCGGATGTCCACCAAATACAACCAATGCTGGCCATGCACACACCTCAACATTCACATTGAAATGCCCCAGGAATGCAGGACAATGTGCTACACCAATATTAACCTCTTACTGAGACAACTTAGGACAATGCAATGTACATGCCCGCATCCAGAGGTACAGTCACAACTGTCAGGTGTGTGAACCATTGATGCCTGTAGAAACATAACATACAATGTGTGTCTCTTCCAAATACAGGTGATGATGATGGGGACACAGCAGCAGGCGAGGAGGAGTCCCTGTCCCAGGCTCCGGGGGACACTGAGCTCACTGGTGTGGAACAGCCTCTGCCCTCCTCGGATGGCGAAGACATACCTGGCACCTCCGGTGTGAGTCATCATGCAGCACCAGCAGGACCAACATCTGTACCCCCTGCACCCACCCCTCCAACAACTGCCAACACACAGACCACCCCCGCCGACACGGACAGACCAAGGACCACCGATGATAACAGCACAGGGCCCCAGGCCCACCGTGGAGCAACGGACAACAACACCACTAACAACCCCCAAGGGGGCCTTGGGTCACCTGTGCGTGCCACCGCAGGTCCTGCACGTGTTGCCAGGGGTGGTGGGAGGGGTGGTAGACATAGGTCGCTGCTTGCAGAGGGGTCTGGACTGCATGATGACCCACAACTGGCACGCATCGCTGATGCGTACCAGGATAGCACCGGAGAGGTCAGATAGGTAGTGGGGATCCTCAAGGACATACAACAGCAGCAGGCTGCCCATCATGCCCGCTTGGACTCCCACATGTCCCATGTGGAGACACACATGTCTCGCATGGAGTCCAAGTGGGACACATTGCAAGAACTCACAGCGGTGCATAGGGACATATTGACATGCCTCCGCCAGATTATCACCAACATGGCCACACCTCCCTGTGTGCCCACATCTGGTGCTGCAACAACTGACACCGCCACAGGGAGGGAGGAGGACTCTGGCGGAGACTCCCCTGCACCGCAACAGCCTGCACGTGAGGGTCCCCCCCCCAAAGAAGAGGGGTCGTCCGAGGAAGGAAAACTGAGAGGTTGATGGCCACGTACATCCCCCAGGAAGCCAACACCTGTTCCGGAAATTCTCCTTTGTGTGCAAACTTTTCACCCTGTCGAATGCAACACAACTCTCCCACATGACATGGGGAGTTCAAGTTGGACTAATGTATCATATGACTGTGGACTTCACTCAGGACATTTCTGCTACCAAGTCTTTCAACTCATCTGGGAACTTTGGATCACAATCCCAATGTACAGCACCCACCATCCTGTGCACTATACACACACACATTTTTGTAAATAAAATTACTAGTACACCATACTTGCCTCTGTTGTTATTCAAATGTGGATACTGTTATGGTGATGATGATCTGCTAAATTACACTGTGTATGCTAACTGCTACAGCAAGTACAACACCGTCATGTGAGTCATGGTGACGTGACACATATGAGGGAGACACACCACTAGGGCTACACAACACAGAGACACCAGGGCCATCGGACTCATCGCCTACAGTGATGTTGCCAGGAAATACTGTGGAATGCACAGACACCACACCTATTCAGAGTCTGTGTCAACTAGCCCACAGGTGCAGTAAGCAAATGTCAGTCAGATGTGTGACCACAGACAACGCACATCCCAAAGTGAAGCACAGGTTTATTACACATTTGCAACATGTTGTTTCCACTACAAATGCAAGGTAATCCCATGTGGCAGTGGCCACACAGTCAACAAGTGCAGAAGATATGAAGTCCAGGGGTGTGTGGCACATCACCTGTAGGGAAACTGCTGCTGCCACCCTGAAAGCTGAATCATGGTGTCGGGGGATCCAAGTTGACCAAAGTACTCAGTAAGCACCCTGTGAAGGACAGACATGACACACAGTTAAAACCACTGAAGAACAGGACAGAACTGTAATACTCATGCCCAATACATGTCACAAGACAAGTACACAAAACCAAGTTAGCATGTCAAAACTGTTGGGGAGTACATACTACCTGTAAGGACACATTGCTGCACGCATCCAGTAAAGTAGCACATGGCCACACTCAAACAGCACCAGAGCACCACCCACACATATCATGCAAACTCACATCATTCACATTACATCTCCCTGGATACTCACATTCAGCTGAAGAAGTTGGTGATGAGCTGTGTGCGGACAACACCATCATCATCATCATCATCATCACTGGCATCGTGGTCCAGGCCAGGATCCTCTACATGTGGCGGACGTTGGTCATCGTCATCCAGGATGAGAGGCAACTCCTTCCGCACTGCCAGGTTGTGTAGCATGCAGCAGACGATGACAATCTTGCACACCTTTGCTGGGGCATATGGGAGGGCCCCTCCTGTCTTGTCCAGGCAGCGGAAGCGGCTCTTCAGGAGACCAAAGGTCCGCTCAATCACTCTCCTGGTCCGACCATGTGCCTCATTGTAGCGCATCTGGGCTGGTGTCACAGGGTTCCTGAGGGGTGTCAGCAACCACGGCATGTTGGGGTATCCGGAGTCACCTACGGACAGACAAGTGCACATTAGCTGAGTTGGGAAAGTGGGCGGTATACTACAGAGCAGAACACACACAATGGTACAAAGTCAGTACACACCGACAAGCCAGGCACGCTGGTTCTGCATCTGTGCCATCATCCTCGAGATGCGACTACTCCTCATCACGTAGGCATCGTGTGCTGAACCAGGGAAACAGGCACACACATGTGTGATGCTCATATCTACAAGACATACCACCAGAGCATTGATCGAATGGTAATGTTTCCGGTTCCGGTATGCCTGCTCATGTGCCTGTGGTGGTACCAAAGCCACATGTGTCCCATCAATGGAGCCAATGACATGTGGCATCCTCCCCAGGGCATAGAAGTCACTCTTGATGTCAGTGAGTTGTTGACGTGTAGGAAAATAGATGTACTGGTTCAGGCATCTCAAATTGCCTCCAAAACATCGCGTAGCACATGGCTGAACATAGTCTGTGACATCCCACCGGCAGTCGCCACAGTGTGTTGAAAGGTACCGGTGGCAAAGAAGTGTAGGGCTGCCATTACCTTCACCTTGGGGGTCAGTGCCGTAGGGTATGGCCGGCAAGGTTGCAAATGTGGTGCCAAGCGCACTGCCAAATCCTCAATCAGCTGCCTGGTGAAGCGGTACCGTCGGATGCTGTCACGTTCCTCCATCGTTGCCAGGTCAGGGAATGGTCTCTGGACAGCTGGAGCCCTGCAGTGCATAGGTTGAGGAAAGAAAGATTGTCAGTCACCCCACATATGTGCCATTCACCATACTCAATTTCACATGATACATCATTACGAGACACAAGTACTTGATGTGTGTGCCGTTCTGTTCGGACATAACTCGCACCTACATGGCCATCATCTAACTTCTCAGTACAACATGTGTGGACAACAGGTTCCAGGTTGTGCTATGGGAAACCATTAGGCTGTGTCACAGTACCCATTTACTGCTGTCACGTTCCACACACACACCACAGTGACATGTCTGGACAGATGCGCCACAGGCATCACAGCACATTGACAGGTAGATTCCCAGTGACCCTGTCTTGCCACATGGACACTGGCATGACATGGCGTATCATGTACACATCAGAAAAACAAACATGACTCCCACAGGTAGTGGCCCCTGTCGCCTACGCAGGACAGACATGGACGCCAGTGACACACAACATCAAAGTCCAAGCACAAACAACGTTGATGTGGAGACTGTCTCCCATCGTGCACATGGAATCAGAGGCATCGGAAACACAACATGCACACAGACTGTGGAGGGACATCACTATTGTGGCAATGGGTCACCCTGTGATGTACATGCCTTCCCCTTTGGGACCCTGAGGGTATGTGACATGTCACACACATACACAACCTGGAAATGTGACTATGCCACATGCTCCGAAATGAACTGTTGCACATCACAGTGGTCATGTGAACAACACACAAAGGACCCTGTCCCCATTAACACATGCACAGCCTGGGTGTGGCTGCCCACAAGTGCCACCACAGAAACCACATGTTGACCCCCATACACAGAAAAGGTAATGCAGCCTTACATTCCTTAGGAAACAGTGTGGACTGGGTGTGGTGTTGTAGGTGTGCCCCTGGGTCTCTGGCAGGTATATGTGGCTGGCATATGTTCACCAGTGACAAGCATGGTGACATATGCGACTGACCTGTACAGGTACGCATTGTACAGCAATGGCCCGATCGGTATGCCCGGCCGGCCCATTGCATCTGTTGTGAGCGGGTACGCGTTGTATCCCGAAATACGCGTTGTACAGCAATGGACCGATCGGTGTGCCCGGCCGGCCCATTGCATCTGTTGTGAGCGGGTACGCGTTGTACAGCAATGGACCGATCGGTGTGCCCGGCCGGCCCATTGCATCTGTTGTGAGCGGGTACGCGTTGTATCCCGAAATACGCGTTGTACAGCAATGGACCGATCGGTGTGCCCGGCCGGCCCATTGCATCTGTTGTGAGCGGGTATGCGTTGTACAGCAATGGACAGATCGGTGTGCCCGTCCGGCCCATTGCATCTGTTGTGAGCGGGTACGCGTTGTACAGCAATGGACCGATCGGTGTGCCCGGCCGGCCCATTGCATCTGTTGTGAGCGGGTACGCGTTGTATCCCGAAATACGCGTTGTACAGCAATGGACCGATCGGTGTGCCCGGCCGGCCCATTGCATCTGTTGTGAGCGGGTACGCGTTGTACAGCAATGGACCGATCGGTGTGCCCGGCCGGCCCATTGCATCTGTTGTGAGCGGGTACGCGTTGTATCCCGAAATACGCGTTGTACAGCAATGGATCGAACGGTGCGCACGCGTTGGCTGGGGCCTGGAATGGCAACGGACGCATATTCGAAGCTTCAACAAGTCTGATGCAGTGAATTCAGTTGGCCAGCCACAACAATGTTGCAAAATCATGGGTGTCATGAACTTGGATTTTTGAAGGATGCTGTGGGCGTGTATTAGTGCTGCTATTCCATGGATTGGTCAGATTCAGAAGATGCAAATGACTTGGACCTATCACTTTGGACGCATGGGACAGTATCTGCCTCTGCAGCACACATATAATGCTGGCTGTTCCCCTGAGAGCTCACTTGCCTGCACTACATGCTCCAGGACGACATCCTGTTCATAGCCATCGTTGCACTGCCTGTGTACATCATGTGCCCCAGTGATTGAGACATGTATATCCAACTGTGTGATGCACGGATATGTTGCATGTGTAGTAATGGCATTTTCACTTTGTCATCCTCACAGGTTGATGCCCACCAGAAGCAGGAAATCTGGCTGACCATTGCCCGGGCAGTAAGATCCGTGGGGGACTACAAGCGCCGGATCCGCAACTGCCAGAAGAGGTGGCAGGACCTTCGAGGCTGGACCCGGAGGATCGCAAGGGTCCAGCTGAAGCTGTCGCCTCCTCGCAGGAGGGGCGGACACCGGACCCTGACCCCCCACATGCTCAGGATCCTGGCGGTGGTCTTCCCTGACCTGGATGGGCAGCTGAAGGCCAGACAGCAGCAAGGAGGGGGTGAGTCCGTGACAGCACTGTGCACTTTGTCTGACATGCTATGTGCCCTCCTCTGGCCTGGTTAAACTTCCACAGTACATCAGTCTTGTGGTCCGGGACCCATGTCCCTCTATTGTGACATGCCCACTCCTCATCTGATACGCATATGTGTGGCCCTTACAGTCAGGAAATTGTGTCACTTGGGGACTGTGTCATTGCATTTTGCTTTGCTCAAGGTGGGGGACAGCATTTGTTCCGGTGACTATGTTGTGGGATTCATGGGTGGGTCAATTGCTTACACAATGCCCAAATCCTGACATGTAATCTGGGTGTAACTTTGATATGTGGTCCACTTGCTGATCTGATTCACCACATGTCCCTGGGGTATTTGGCACACCCCCATGCTGTGGGTGGGAACAATGTTTGGGCCTCAGGAGTATGTATATCAAGTGTGTCACACATGCTTAGACACCTGCCTACTGTCCAGGACTCATCCCTCTTACAGGTGGAGCTGGACAGTCATGCCTACTCCAGGGCATACAATAGACTCTGTACTCCCACTCCCGTGGATCATCTGACATGTTGTGATCAGTGACATGTTCCCTCAGGTGTCTGCCTCTGTGTCAGTGTGCTGTGGCTTCGTTGTCAGGACTACTGGTATGTTTGTCGGTTAGGGTTCAGCATGCCATATGAGATGTGACCATGTGAGACGATACTTCTGTGACTTATAGATGTTTGATCACTTGACTGTGCACACAGGTGTATGCGACTGTGACTTTCAGGCAGCTGTTATTCATTCACAGCACACTGTGAGGTGCTCAGGTTCTGGGAGTTGTGTTTCATGTCCCCCATATGTCCAATTGGCATGACGTGGACAAATACTAGTTCAGATGATGTGGTGTGTGGGGGATGGACATGTGCACTTGTCAGTTACATAACTTGCATTCCCCATGTCCTAGGATTGTGACACAGTGCAGACTGTTGTTGGCAGGCTGCCATGGCCATGTGACTGGAGACAGTGATGTATGACTTTGCAGGCATGCCTGTGTCATGGCATTAAACTTCCTAAGAGTGATCCTGCAGGGGAGTGACATGTGCAACATGCACCCCATTGTGGCATGGACTATCCGGACATGGGTGCATCATGGTGTCTGGTGCTGGTATGCATCACATGCATTTCTATTTAGACTCTGGCCATCCCTTTCTCCGGACACCTGCACTGACTCAGTGGCAAGAGATGTGATGTGTGCATGTTCACATACTTCACTGTGTTCCCTGCAATGTCCAACAACTGTGTAGGTGGTGCATGTGTCCACACTGGGGTCTTACCATCAGACAGGCACCAGACAGATGGGTGCAAGGGCAGGAGGGGTGTGAGTCCCATGGTTGACCATCAGACTGACAATTGGCTTCTCCAAATCTGTGTGAGGAGTTTTGGCAATGTTCTACTAAGGATGCCAGGGTTGGCTCTGTAAGTGCTGTACTTACTGTGGTGTGTGCGGTCAGTGCAGGTGACTGATGTTTGTCTGTTTCCCTAATTGTTTGCAGATACACCCACGGCCACAGGAGGGGACAGCTCCACGGACCAGGAGGAGCAGTGGAGCCAGACTGGGTTAGCATCCAACGAGTGGTTAGAGGGACCCAGTGGCACGGAGGGCGAGGGGAGCCACACCGAGGAGTCCTCAGCACCATCCACCTCAGCTGAGGACCACAGCAGCTCGGAAGATGACTCCCTTGTGGAGGCGGGTGTCAGCAGCCACCACACCCCCGCTAGTCTGTCTGGCCCCGCCACCACCTGAGTGTCCTCCATGCACACACCACTCTGTTGACACAGCTGGTGTCGTTCATGGAGGGCATCTCGACGGGTATGTCTGCCCTACAGAGGAGCAATAAGTCCATGGACTCCTCCCTGACGGCAGCAGTGTCCCTCCTCCAGCAGTCCCTCCCACCTCCTACCTCTGCCCCATCCACACTTCCTGGCACCCTACCTGTCCAAAGCACATGCACACCTGCACATTCACCCAAGCACACAGACACGAGCAGCACAGACACACCCAAAAGAAAGGCAAGACATGCACACAAGCATCCTCAGGGGACAGATACCACACACACAGGGGATGGGGAACAGACACACACACAGGCATCCACAGACACTCTGCAGTCCTCCAAATCCTCTCCCTCCAAGACCCCTTCCCTTGCCTCACCTGCAACCCCACCTACACAGCAGGTCTTCCTGTGTGACCTCGGCCTCTTCCCCTCCGATCCTGCAGATCCGGCATACCGGGGGAAGAGGAAGTCCACCCACACAGAGGGGAGTGCCCCTCGCCCCCGTACACCCTCCCCCAGGCGCAGACAGACTGAGGACCCCATTCGGAAGTCCCCCCGGACCAGGAAGGGCAAGACCCCACCACCACCACCACGCAGCTCCACCACCCAGTCTCTCTCCTCCATCCCCCAGGCCACCACTCCACAGGTTCCACCGCAATACCCTTCCCCAGGTTCCCCACACACCGATACCGCATCCCCAAACTGCTTAGGCCCTCCCCCCCTGCCACTTGCTCTTCCACCCCCAACCCAGATGCTCAGCCTGTTTGTGCCACTGGTGTGGAGACCGGGTCCCCCCTCTGTCCTGCCCACCTCATCTGCCCCCCTTCCACTCCCTTGGAGGCATGCACTGCAGTGGAGTCCACAACCACCCCGTCTGACTCGGGCACTGCAGTGGTGCCGGCCCCCCCTGAGTCAGACACCTCCACTGCAGTTGCCAGTGACACTCCTGCACCCACCACCCCTTCACTGCCTCACTCTGGCATCCCCTGATCCTGTCCCTGCGGTGCCTGGCCTGCCCCTTGTATGCCCCTCCAAGGGGGATGTCCCCTGTCCCTACCAGTGCAGGCAAGCAATGGGTGACAAGTTGTCACATATCACCCTTTTGGGACTGTGTATTTGGACTGGCCATTGGCCTTAGTTTAATTTGGACTTCTGATTTTTTATTGACATTTGCTGAATAAAGCCTATTTTTGTTTACTTGTGGTTTTTCTTTTGATGTACATGATGTACATGGTTATCATCATGCATTTGCAGTTGTAATAGTGTTCAGATCAGGGAAATGAAGTGTTGCAGTGATGGACTCCATGTGGTCCATGGGATGTGTGTCCTGTTGTAGTCTGGATCTATGGCATCCTCTGCTGCAGTCTGAGGGTGTGATGTTCAGCATATGACACAGGGATGTACGTTTTGCATTTGTAAATTAACATCTTTGTCTTACAGTGATGCACATCTGGTGGGCTTACCACTGTTCAATGTTCCTATTTCCCTGACTGTGTGCCCATCTCCACTGGACATGCAGTTTAGCACACCAATGTTGAAGGACTCATCAGTGTATACAGTGCACCTTGCTTGACACGTGTTTTGGGTGTATGCAGATGACTGACGTGACACTCCCGTACCCAGGCTGATGTGAGCAGAGCCTTCAGTGTGTTGTAGTTGTTGACTCACTGACCGAGTGTTCTGCCGACATGTTTGAGTCGTGCACAGACAAGGCTTGGCACAGCGGACCTTCCACAGCAGTGGAGTGCCCTCATGGCAGTGTGTAATCCCGTGACATTGCCTGGGCCCGTGTTTTGTGTTGTGTAAGCATGTCTGTGCGTGTACCCTTCCCTTTTCCTACACAGGCTGTGTCCCTACGGATGTTCCTGTTTCTGATGCTTGCTGAGTTGTTCTGTGTTCATCAAGCATCTTGGACCTGGTTACTCCGGGATGTGGGTGCATGGCTAACTAAGGTTCATCAGGTTGTCATCCTAGGTTGTCTTTGTTGTCAGGGCTGGGGATGTGGGCAAACGCAGACGGGACACATTCAGGATTCCCCTTGGCACTTGTTGGTTACACATGTCATGTAATTTACAGTCTATGGTAGCTTTCAGTGATTGTGACACGTTGTGTGTGTGACTGCTGCCACTCCTCAGGGTCAGAGCTGCAATGTTGGAAGTTGTGTATGTGTGTTCTTTGTGTGTCACCTTGTCTTCTTCATTGGTGTGTGACTATGGCCAGGATCCCATTGATTGTGGTGGATTTCACGTCATGCCCATGTACCGCGCAGTGTGCAGTGTGTCAGACATTCACGAGTCTTGTTGACTGGCCATGTGTGATGGGTTTCTGCACCTTAGTTCCCCCCACCACCCCTGGGATTGTCATGGGTGCATGTGCAATGTCACCAGTCCATGTGAACTTCACTGCTGCACATTGGTGGAGATCAAGGTGTGTGGTGTTGAGTGTGTGCAAATGTGAGTTGTTGCACGGCTAGACCCCTACCTCCATATTGGCCATGGCTGGCAGGCCGTGCTGTTTGATTTGTGCTTGTGTAGGTGTGATGGTAATTTGTTGCTCAGGACACATTGCTGTGGTTCACAGTGTGAACGACATCTACCTTTGTCATCACAGTGGGATTATCATGCAGGCTAGTGTCACCACAATGTGGGGTCCCTGGGTGTAGTGCTGTGGTGGGTCTGTCTCTTGCTGTGTTAGTTGCTGTTCCTACTAGCTTGTGTGACATGAGTAATTTGGGCTCCCTCTCATCTAACAATGCCTCTTTGCCCACATAGGGGAATCCGATCCATGAGTTACTTTTGTATGGCACTGTATACACATCTGTGTAATTGGAATTCAGGCCTCCTCATGTGTTGTGTGGTTGCCTGGGGACACTGGCACACACCCCCATCACCTGTTGTGTTTGATATGCAGTGTGGGTCTGCCTGTTTGTGTTTGTGCATTTGCACCACTGCATTGGCATATATTGAGTGTGCCATTGGCTGTATGTTGTTTGGTGGCTTTCCCCTGCTGTCCCTGGGACTCCTAGGTCATCAGTCAGCACAATAATCATGGTTTGTATGTCCCATTGCTGCCATGGTATGGTATTTGTTCACCTGACATCTACAGTCTCCCTAGGATATCTACATTTGTGTGTCCATTGGTGCAGATATGTGGGTCTGCATTATGATGGTCACTTCTGTCATTGTGTTATGTTATGTTATGTTATGTTGACAATGTGAGCCCCCATGGGTGATGTTTGTATGCACATGGCCAAAGGTATGTTTTATTTGCACTGCACTGTTTGCCTCACCCAATCTATGTTGCTATGGGACACAAGCACTACTATGCCACTGATGTGTTTGTTGTTGTGTGACCAGGAATCATCCATGCAGTTTGGCTTTGGCAGCTTTTACCCAGACTACACTTCCCTTTTGGTCACTGTGGTGATGGGGCTTTGGGCCCCATTGCCACACTGTTCAAAAGGTGCATCAGCTATGGATCCCACACCTACCTTTTGGTCGCTGTGGTGATGGGGCTTTGGGCCCCATTGCCACACTGTTCAAAAGGTGCATCAGCTATGGACCCCACACCTACCTTTTGGTCGCTGTGGTGATGGGGCTTTGGGCCCCATTGCCACACTGTTCAAAAGGTGCATCAGCTATGGACCCCACACCTAACCCCACACCTACCTTTTGGTCACTGTGGTGATGGGGCTTTGGGCCCCATTGCCACACTGTTCAAAAGGTGCATCAGCTATGGACCCCACACTTCCCTTTTGGTCACTGTGGTGATGGGGCTTTGGGCCCCATTGCCACACTGTTCAAAAGGTGCATCAGCTATGGACCCCACACCTACCTTTTGGTCGCTGTGGAGATGGGGTGTTCAACCCCATTGCCACAGTGGCCATGGTCGGCTTGCATTGTGGAGGCCACACACATTTATGTGTGACACATGTGCTAGGGGGTCACATTGTATGTTCAATGTCATGTTCAGTGTTGTAGGCATTTGTCACAGACTACACACGCTTGTCATGGTGTTGGGGGGGATGTAATTTTCAGACATTCCTTATGTGGGAGTATGCTGGTTGTGTCATGCATTACCCGTCCTATGAGTAGGGGTGGAGGTAGTGGCAGGCATCCAGCCCCCCCTGAGTAGGGGTGGTGGTAGTGGTAGGCATCCAGCCCCCTGAGGGTGGGGATGGTAGTGGTGACAGGCATCCCGCCCCCCGAGGGTGGGGATGGTAGTAGTGACAGGCATCCAGGCACCCCTGAGTAGGGGCGGTGGTAGTGGTAGGTATCCAGCCCCCCCTGAGTAGGGGTGGTGGTAGTGGTGGCCATCCATCCCCCTAAGGGTGGGGATGATAGTAGTGACAGGCATCCAGCCACCCCTGAGTGGGGTGGTGGTAGTGGCAGGCATCCAGCCCCCTAAGGGTGGGTATGGTAGTAGTGATGGGCATCCAGCCCCCCCTGAGTAGGGGTGGTGGTAGTGGTAGGCATCCAGGCCCCCCTGAGTAGGGGTGGTGGTGGTGGCAGGCATCCAGCCCCCTGAGTAGGGGTGGTGGTAGTGGTAGGCATCCAGGCCCCCCTGAGTAGGGGTGGTGGTAGTGGTAGGCATCCAGCCCCCTATGAGTGGGGATGGTAGTAGTGATGGGCATCCATCCCCCTAAGGGTGGGGATGGTAGTAGTGATGGGCATCCAGCCCCCCCTGAGTAGGGGTGGTGGTAGTGGTGGCCATCCATCCCCCTAAGGGTGGGGATGGTAGTGGTGACAGGCATCCAGCCCCCCCTGAGTGGGGTGGTGGTAGTGGCAGGCATCCATCCCCCTAAGGGTGGGGATGGTAGTAGTGACAGGCATCCAGCCCCCCCTGAGTGGGGTGGTGGTAGTGGCAGGCATCCAGCCCCCTATGAGTGGGGATGGTAGTAGTGATGGGCATCCAGCCCCCCCTGAGTAGGGGTGGTGGTAGTGGTAGGCATCCAGGCCCCCCTGAGTAGGGGTGGTGGTGGTGGCAGGCATCCAGCCCCCCTGAGTAGGGGTGGTGGTAGTCGTAGGCATCCAGGCCCCCCTGAGTAGGGGTGGTGGTAGTGGTAGGCATCCAGCCCCCCCTGAGTGGGGTGGTGGTAGTGGCAGGCATCCAGCCCCCTAAGGGTGGGGATGGTAGTAGTGATGGGCATCCAGCCCCCCCTGAGTAGGGGTGGTGGTAGTGGTGGCCATCCATCCCCCTAAGGGTGGGGATGGTAGTGGTGACAGGCATCCAGCCCCCCCTGAGTGGGGTGGTGGTAGTGGCAGGCATCCATCCCCCTAAGGGTGGGGATGGTAGTAGTGACAGGCATCCAGCCCCCCCTGAGTGGGGTGGTGGTAGTGGCAGGCATCCAGCCCCCTATGAGTGGGGATGGTAGTAGTGATGGGCATCCATCCCCCTAAGGGTTGGGATGGTAGTAATGACAGGCATCCAGCCCCCCCTGAGTGGGGTGGTGGTAGTGGCAGGCATCCAGCCCCCTAAGGGTGGGGATGGTAGTAGTGACGGGCATCCAGCCCCCCCTGAGTAGGGGTGGTGGTAGTGGTAGGCATCCAGGCCCCCCTGAGTAGGGGTGGTGGTGGTGGCAGGCATCCAGCCCCCCCTGAGTAGGGGTGGTGGTAGTGGTAGGCATCCAGGCCCCCCTGAGTAGGGGCGGTGGTAGTGGTAGGCATCCATCCCCCTAAGGGTGGGGATGGTAGTAGTGACAGTCATCCAGGCCCCCCTGAGTGGGGTGGTGGTAGTGGCAGGCATCCAGCCCCCTATGGGTGTGTATGGCATTGGTGATGGCCATCCCACCCCTATGGTTCTGCTGTTGCTAGTGTACATCATTTGTGCATCCCTATGTGTGTGTGACATATTTCGGGTACGTGTCGTTTGTTTGTATTGTTGGTGTTTGACTTACCGTCTGCGCCGTACGCGTCCGTGCCGGTCCCGGTAATAGATGTAGAGTATAGGTAGGACCTGCGCAATGGGATTCATGCTTGGATCGTCTCGTTCGGGTTTCTCGTGTCTTCGAGTCGTACTCGTAGCAGGCTTGTTCGTCTCGTAGCCGTGGATCATCTTGTGGCGCGAAACGGAGCTTATGTACGGCTTGCCCGGATGCTCAAACGTCCCGGACGTAGCGACGGGTTCGGCGTGTACGGAGTGCGCATCGTACTCGTCCGGCCGGAAGGTGCTGTGTATTTGCTTCCGTACGACTCGATTCGGCGTTTACGGATCCGGCTCGGGCGGGGAACAGGAGCTGAATTGGGTAAGTACGGCTCGCTCGGAAACTGGGTTGTTAAATGCATCGTACTTGTTCGTCCGGACAAATGTTCGAATCAGTCGGGAAACACGCAATCGGCTGGGTTTTTTTCCAGACGAATACTGTTAGGTGCGCTTCCGGTCGGGATCGGAATCGACCCCTAAATCTGAAATTCATCAGGTATATTTATCTCAAGTAACTATAACTGATATAACTTGCTCCCTGTCATACATATTGTTGTCTTTATTGCTGTCTTTTCAGATGTTGCATTGATATTATCAATGGTGTCACAGAACGTGTCATGAGTGATGTAATTAACTTTGTTTTTTTCAGTGAATGTCTAAGGTTTTTTAATAATATAAAGTAAGATATTACAATTTGTAACGATAATGTCACTTTGACCTCAGGTTTTTTAAGTCAATTTCTATTTTTTTTGTGTAAAGTAAGATGTCCATTACTGTGCACTTTGTGGGGTTAAGTCAGGGCCTGACCTCAGGCAAGGCTCTGTGCCCCACCAATACGGGTGGCCAACCCACGTTGGGTGCCCATATCCCTGTGTGCCCAAACACCACTGCACAAAGAGACACAGGGAACTAAGCCAAGGAGGAGACAGGCAGGAGTATGCGTATCTGACCAGGTAGTGCAGGTTGGCATGGGCAGAGCAGTTAGCTATTCACAGACTGCTAGCGGGATGGGGAGGGCACACAGATGGTGAATGAAGAGCAGGAAAAGGGAGGCAGGGGCAGCAATCTGGCCAGAGTGAGAAAGCCTGTATGGGCACGGTCAGCTCAATGAACTATGGAGGGCAGGTGAGAGGGGACAGGAGCACACACACGGAAACTGGCGGGCAGTGGGAGGAGGCAGGGGCAGCAAGCTGACTACTGAGGGTGGGCAGAAGGGGCCAAAGGATGCAGACAAAGAATAGAGGGTAGGCAGGAGGGGGCAGAGGCAGCAAGCTAAACACAGAAGGTCGGAGGTTGGACCACAGCATGCAGATGGAAAATGGAGGGCACACAGGAAGGGAACAGGGGCAGAGGCAGCAATCTGACCATGGAGGGCAAGCTGCCGGGGCTTGCCACAAGCAGGGAGTGGGCCAGAGCTAGCCCTCAGTTCCAAATAGCTGAAGGCTGTATGCAGTTGAAGTGTTGGCTGAATATGTTAAACAAAAACATAGACAGTCACTTCAGAAACTCATGGGTAAATAGACGTATCAGTCAGGTACGCTAATGTGATATTTCCTAACATTAAAAAACCCAAGAAATTGACAGAAAAACAACAAACATTAAAATTA
The DNA here is from genome assembly GCA_963921515.1 of Calotriton arnoldi. NCBI lineage: Eukaryota > Metazoa > Chordata > Amphibia > Caudata > Salamandridae > Calotriton > Calotriton arnoldi. The sequence continues at coordinate 394,367 of CAWUFW010014524.1, read as the reverse complement.
TGTTATAGTTAGGTGTCATAGCATACATGAAAAATAAATTAGAAATTCTCTGAAAAAACGTAGGTTAAAGTAATGTTATAGATAGATGTTTAAATTAGTTAAACATTAACACTTAAAAAACAAAAATACACTGGAATTCGACAGTTATAGTTCAGTGAGCTTACTATAACTTGTGCCTCCACCATGCACTGTATATTACCTGACATATCAGATCACTCTTTTGTCATGTTATGCCTATACTTTGGCTTATGTAACTTTAAAAGTTAAATCCCCCTGTGCCTAAATCCTTGTAGCAAAGTCATCAATCATTGTTAATCCTCCATAAATGATTTCAGAGCAGGTCATGAGTCTTTCTGGGCAGACAGCAGTATATGGTCTTATAAAATGCAGCTTTTAGACCCAGTAATTGTGACATAAAAAACAAGATGAATTTGTGTGAGTAGGAACTATAAGCCTTGTTTGTTTTTTTATTCAATATATACCCATATGATGACCCTAGATAAGGAAAGAAAGATGAATAAATGTGTACAGAACACAGATCAGAGCCAAAGGCAGACTTTGCCTCATTTCAGCTTCCCTCATTTAGCAGAGGAGGCTTCAGAATTTGACAAGCCCTTGGTAAGATGAAAATAGAAATACAGGGGACTATTCACAAAGGTAAATATACACTTAAGTAAATTTGCACATGTAAGTTTAGTCTTGTAGACTGTAGTAAATGTATTACTTTAGGCCATTCACTATTTACGAGAATAAATGTACTACAAAGTGTAGACCTACATGTCTCCACCTCCTGGGTTAATGAAGTGGAGCCTAATTTACAAGTGTAAAGTTACTACTTGTAACTTTCTACACTTAGGTGGAGATCTATGCCACCTGGGACAGATCTCCCTATGGTAAAGTATAGGGAAATGTTTAAAAGTTTATTAAAGTTAAAAAAAATAGTATAAATATTTTTAAGATAAATATCAATGTATATTATTTTCTATATTTATATCAAATGTATAATGAATAATGATCCAGCTTTACAATTTAATTTATGAATTAAATATTTAGTTATTTTGAATACTACATTAAATTATTTTTTTTCTAAAATATGGGTAAAAAACGCCTAAAGCATAAAACATATATTAATTTGTTATTTAGTGAAAATTATTGAAAGTAATGTTTAGAATTCATTTAAATTAGTTAAAAAAAATTACATTAATTTTTAAATGTAAAAAGTTTATCATATTTTAAAATAAACTAATAATTATGTTTTATTTTTATTTACTTTTTTTTAGAACTAACTTATTTTTTTATATTTCTAAAAATATAAAATATGTTAATTTACTTTAGCATTCGTTCTGATGCAGTTTTATTTTCAGTCTCCACCTCCACTGTTTTCTATGGGATGGGGTTGCATACCAGTGGTTGGTAAAGTGTGGTACTGGACTTACTACAGTAGTGATCTGGACCACATTTACTGCTGTTTTGGGCCCTTTTTGTCTTTAGTAATTATAGAAGTGCAGTTTGTGAACAGCAATGGGCTTACTTTTTTAGGTGACTGCATGTCCCTTTCTAAACCACTCCGTAACCTTCACTAAACCCTTCCTTATTCCTCCCTTAACAACTCACATGTAGGGGCCATTACGATGTCGGTCGGAAACCAAACCGCCCGACTCCTTGTCGGATTCGGTTCCGACCGACTCACACTCGGCTGTTCCGCCCGACTGATTATGATGCTTCCGAACACCATTCGGAAGGACTCCCATTGACTTCAACGGTAGCCTGTGTTCCGACCGACAACACATGCTCCTAAAGGGGAAATGGGTGTCTGCAAAAACCTTGCACCCTGTCACGGGCACCCCATGGTACCTGCCACACTGTGCATGGTTGTACAGGGGGTCCCCTGGTTACTCCCTCGACCCCAAACCGGAGGCCTCAAGATGAAGGGTGGCTTGCTAGGGGCCTCCAAAGTCAGTTTCCGATAGCCTTTTCATGTCGGACAGACCGAGTCAGAAAGGCTGTTGAAATCCGACATCGTAATCGGTCGGTTGGAAACACTGTCCATTGGGCTGTATGAATCAGCTCCAACCGACTCGGATTTTCCGAATGCCGATCGGAACCGATTAGAAATGACCGAAAGGTTCCCCTTCTGACCGCAAGCATCGTAATCGGTCGGTCGGAATTGTTTCCCACCGAGTCGGGCGGATGGGTTCCGACGCGGTCTAGGGGAATCAGACTGTCGGTCAGAGGCTTTCTGACTGACATCGTAATTGCCCCCTTAGTTCGACGCATTCTAAATTTTGCAGCCACCCATTCCCTCCCACGTTTTTTATCTAGATGGTATAACTACTTACAATCTCTGGCTGTGGCTAATACATTTGTTAATAGGAACTGTATATAAATAAAGGAGCATGTCATAAATCACACACACAGATATGCAGAATGTAATATTCTATTGTTGAAGGAGTGGATGGGCATCATGACTCACATGAGGAAGGGAAGAACTTTGGGGCATATTACCAAGGGCCTTATCGCCGCTTTAGCGGCACTTTTTGCCGCTAAAGCGGTGATATTTTTAACGCCCTATCAGCAAGCTGTCGCTAACAGGTGTTAGCGACAGCTTTTCAGTGATAGCGACCGTTTTGGGTGTCCCTTTGCATGTCAGCGATATTTATCGCTAATGACATGCAAAGTAGGCGTTCCCAACATAAACACCACGAAAACAGCCGCTAACAGGCCTAACGCCTATTAGCAATGAGTCCCCGGCCCCGGTGAGTGATATGAAAAGTCGCGCTAACCGAGTTTAGCGCAGGATATTTAACACCTACTAAAATCCTGACTTAACAATGATATCCAATGGGAGGTGGATTCATAGGCTAAATCCTCACCTGCCTATTAGCAAGCTTTACATCAGCGATAACATTTTTATCGCTGTTGTACCCGTGTTACTGGAGGATTTTGCCGCTATCGCTGGTTTTAATATCGCATTGGAGATAAGCGTTGATAATAACGCGTTATCTCCACGATTAAAACCAGCGATAGTCGGCGATAAAAAAAATCGCGCTAAGCGCGGTTTGCGATAATTATTGCACGCTGTTGGTAATAGGCCCCTATACTTTTTGCAAAAGAAGCTCTTCTAAAGAACACATCACAATATGTGGCTTACTTTCTACTTCCAAAGGTCAGTTTCATTTAAAAAAAAATATATTTTTATTGAGCAGTCCATAACCATTACAAAAAAGAAGAGCAAGTTATGTCATATACTTCATAGCAAAACACAAACATGTAACAAAGTATTTCATAGAGTCAATATAAAGTGCAAGCAGAAAAATGTTGAGTGCAACCCATATGATCAGTTCATATTGTTTTGCATAGAAACTGACTGTTTTCATGTTTTCGCTTGATAGGCTGTCAGAGAAAGTGTCAAGTGCAGGTAGTAAATTGCCTTGGCATAGTGCAAAGCATAAAAAGAGAAATCTTTGTACTGCAGAGCACTCTGGGCGGGGGGCCAGGCCTGTCACTAAACAAACACAACCTAACCGCAGAATGCTTAACTAGCGATGCATACATCTGCCCCTTCACGCCTATATTGGGTGTCAAACTTGTCCAGACTGTGAATTATGCACCCCAACATTAGCCCAAATTGCAAACAACCCCGAAGAGCACCCCACCCATCTGGTATAAGCTTCCTTGAATACTTTAGTTCTTTGCATTTTAGCCTGCCAGTGGTCCAGGGAAGGAATCTCTACAGTATTTGGCTGCAGGCCACTATGCCAATAAACACTAAACACTGAAGTTTTTTGTTTGCTTTCCAAACAGCATGAGAGGAGGCAAATACTATTAGTGTGGTTTCCGGGGATATTGGAAAGTGCGTAATATCTGTAAGTGCCTGGAATACTGCCTGCCGAAAATCCTGGCGAACTGGACATATTAAAAGAAAATTGTGGGACTAATTGCCTGCCCCTTGTAACTGGCAGCAAAAGCATTGGTAAGGTGTCTAAGAGGTTGGTCAGGAACTGCAGTGATCATCTTGTGTAGTCTGTGGGGTGTATAGTAGGACAACCACCAAGACAAGAAAGTCATTCTTTTAAAATTTGCGGCCCGCAAAGATTTATATCCCAGTTCTGCGATTTAGATCCACTCGCCCTTGGTGATAGGGCATCCAGTGGTACGGCGAATTTTGGCTAGAGTATCATATACCAAGACGCTCTTGGTGTTCTTACGCAGAATCCGATGCCAGTTCCCCATACCCACAGGCTGACTTATATAAAAGGTGCGTCACCTCATATGTCTCCGGGCTCATAGTTGAATAGATTGTAGATAGTAGGCTATATATCTGTTGACCACTAAACATTATGCCTCTGGCTTTGTCTCCCATATGTAGGATTATTTCATCCCACGTTAAACTTCTTGCCTTTCGCCACTATAAAAATCACCTGGTCTGGTGAATCCCTTCCACTTCCAACATTCCAAAATGGCATTAGGAAGGTGAATGTCAAAGAGTCGGCAGTCTAACTAAGTAAAGGCATGGCAATTCGGGACACCCCAAGCTTAGAAAAAGTTCTTCATACAATACTCTAATGCATAAAGAGATTTATATCTTGTTTTTTTGGAACTTTAGCTACCTTTAAAAAAGACGATAAAACAATTGCTGACTCATTGACCATGCGTGCCAGAATGAAATTATCAAAAGTATGGACATTGGTCATTATTCAGGCAATATTATCAAGGAGAGCAGCTTGGTATTAAGTTAGACATTGAGGTAAAGCAAGCCCCCCAGTAATTTCTAAAGTTGCAGTCCTTCTATTCTGGTCCTGGGCTGCTTACTATTCCAGATGAATTTTTGAAATAGTTGATTGAGTTCCTTAAAATACGATCTATTAATTATAATAGGGAGTGTAGTAAATAAACATTACACCAACAGAAAAAGCAATGTGTTCTTTTTTAAGCAAAAGAATTAGGCATGTGTATTTCCTAGCGTGCATTTATTTAGAACACTTTAGCTTTTGCATTGCAGCAGAGGACTTAATTTATACTCCAATCCAGATTTCATGAATGTTGTTGTGGAGGATTCTGGTTACATAAACAGGCTTTATTGATTGCAGGAATAGCGCTCTGTGGCACTTTTTAATTAACTTACTTAAGTGTAGACATTGCTAATAATGCTGAGAAGCTGTATTCATGCGTTTTATGTATATACAAATGTTTTAAGTTTCTCCAGAGTATACCATTGAAGCTGCTCAAGTGAAGTGTATTGTTCATGTCTATTGTTTTTAAAGTATAAATGGAGAAACAATATGGTCCATTTTAGATTGATAAAGGCAGTGTTACTGCCGAAACGCGTCTCTCTTGTGTTTGGGGAATTTGATTCAATAGAAGGCTTAGGGGGATATTCACAAGGAAGTGGCGGAGAGAGGCGTTAGCCTTCTTGGCTTAACGCCTCTCTCCGCCACTTCGGAAAGCAAGGCTGCACAATATTCACAAGGATATGGTGCAGCCTTGCGTTTCCCCTGCGATGGCGCTAAGTTTTACAACTTAGCGCCAACGCAGGCACCCTTGCACAAGAGTGCAAGGGTGTCTGCAAGCAGGGAGGTTTGTTAATGTACAGGAAGGTGTCCCTTCATGCACATAAACAAACCTAAAATGCCAGTTTGTAACTTACATGTGTGCTGCTTCATGCAGCATACATGTAAGCTACAAAACGGCATTTTAAAAAAAGGTTTGTTTATGTACGGGAAGGGAAAACAAGGGAAAAGGAAAGGGAAAACCAAGGAAATTATAACACTCACCACAATTGGCGTAGTGTGTCACGATTGAACGATGTAGATTGCCCGCATCTACATCGTTCAATCGTGACACACTACGCCAATTGTGGTGAGTGTTATAAATTCCCTTGGTTTTCCCTTTCCTTTTCCCTTGTTTTTCCCTTCCCGGTTTAAGATAATGCATGAATGTGGATGGAAGGAAGGTTCAGATGAGGTACGAAAGTGTGCAGAAGGGTATGGGTCATTAAGTGGGAAGACTTTGCTGTAAGCCACCAAGAGTAGATATAAAGCGCAAAGGGATTATTGTTTTAATACTCAATATATGGAGAGAATCTTATTTCTACTTTGTGTCTTAAAAAAGTATGGGACAATGTAGTTGTAATAGAGGGAGGGAGGCATAGGGGATTGAGAGTGGTGAAACTAAAATCCCTGTCCTATACATCTTCTCTCCTCTATTGACTACAATTTGTTACATACATATTGGAGAAACAGTCCCTCTAAAAATTGTGTCCTGAAGAAGGTGGCTTTTAATTATGTGATGCTCCACCGAAACGCGTTGACGCTAACTAAGTTTGAATTCAACCACAAGATCTTCTGGGAAGGAATCAATTAAAATACCTACCAGAATATTAACTTGATGTTTGATGTTGGATCAATTCATACAACAGTCAGTTTTTTACTGTGTAACTAGGGTCTCCTATTTTTATTGTTTTTAATTTTATGTGTAGGTTTGTGATTCAATTGCGCCGGATTTTAATTCAAAGCAAACAATGTAAAGTATATACTATTTCTGATTAAATACTGCATGCCGTGTTTGAATTGTACGAAAAGTATTTTTGTATTTTTATGTCTAAAACTCATCTTTTCTTGTGCATTTTAAAAAGAGACAAAAATAACGTTGAGTAAAAATAAGGTCTTGTGAAATGAAATAAATAATCTTTAAGCGCTATATCTCTAGTCTGGTGGAAAGTTCATTAAGGGTTTTAATAGTGCTTTTGCAATATAGTAAATATTGTTGGTGAGTGGAAAGTGAGTGAATCTATGAGTCCTATATAAGTGTACTACCAAAGGGATACCTCTTTTCTCTACTGTTCAGAAGTGCCCTGTTCCCTTTGACAGTGGGGCCACCTCTCTAGTATTTAACACTGGACTATGTGAATGAGCCATACAGCGACAACGACAACCGTAGTTCTTGTTTTCCATATCCATTAAGGGAAGATGGAGCATCGTCACATCTGAGTGTGAATTATTGTCAAAAGGAAAGGAAAAACAGAAGAACGGCCAATTGAAAACATCACGCTGTCATGGCTCCCGTAGGTAAACACAATGAATGGGAGATAACTGTGGTCCTTCGCCGATTTTCATGAAATACAATCCACCAATGAGAGGGAACTGAAAACCTTTTAAACCGGGACTGTTTTTGTGCAAACTGTTCTTAAGCGACTGGCACTGATGAAGGCAATGATGCTGAAACGTGTATGCTGAGATTAAAATGGTTTTCATATTGACCCTGTGAGTGTGCTGCAATCTCTTATGGCGACGCAATTATCCGTGAGCCCACCCTCATGTTGGCAGCTGCACCCATTGAGAGTTTGGCACTGGCTGGTGGGACCTGTCTTGGAAGGTTTACTCGTGGTGCCTGAACCACTGCGTGAAAGATTCCCACCCTTAACTGTGGAGAGCTATTTGCTCAAGGATATCGAGTTATTTAACCGATACCTACGGATGAATTTTTGAAGTGCGGCAAACGAGGGGCAATTTGCACATAACATGGCGGCAGGACTATGTGAATGAGCCATACAGCGACAATGACAACCGTAGTTCTTGTTTTCCATATCCATTAAGGAAAGATGGAGTATTGTCACATCTGAGTGTGAATTATTGCCAAAAGGAAAGGAAAAACACAAGAACGGCCAATTGAAAACGTCACGCTGTCATGGCTCCCATAGGTAACCACAATGAATGGGAGATAACTGTGGTCCTTTGCAAATTTTCATGAAATACAATCCCCCAATGAGAGTGAACTGAAGCGGGGGTGTGTGGCTAGCCAGCCATGATGGCGGACGCGATCTAGGGAGCTCCGCATCGTGGCCCGACAATCATCCAATTCTCCTGCTCAGACTGTGGTCATCACACCGTCCTGGTTGCACCGGAGGGTCCCTACAGCCAGCGGAGTCCGGCAGGAACCGCTAGTTAGGGCAGGACGCCTTGCTTGCCGAGAAACAGCTGCCAGGCCCGTGGCATCGCAGTGAGTCATGGCCGAGATGGGGCCGCTCCCTACAGCCTACTGCCTGCGGCCACACGCCATGACTCGGATCGTGCCCCCTGATCCATGCGGGGGCTGCACTGATCCTGAGCTCCCCAAGCCACTGGGCGCCCGCCACTGCTGGAGCCGCTCGACGCCGGACCGGAGCGGCGAGACGCCTACCCTGTCGAGAGGCCGGCCGGCCACACCAAAGCCTTGGAAGAGAGACGGGGATCGAGACTGAGTTGCTCTCTCCCTTGCTGAGCTGTGCAAGTGCAGAGACCCGTAGGGACCGGCTCGACCCAGACAAGCAGACCCATGTGGGGCTCACGGCGGCGCTGGGGGTCCGTGCAGGAGCGGACCTGGCCTCCGGTGAGGCCCTCGCTGAAGTGTGGGCGCGCAGGCCTGCTACCCGCGGATTTCTCCCCCTTGGATGCAATTTGGTAGAGCGACGGCCGAGGCCTGGGCTGCGGCGGTAAAACGCCTCCTGAAGCCGAGTCCGAACTGTGGGGTGGAGGCGCTCACCTGACACTTGATTGACCCGGCCTGCCGAGCCCAAAGTGTAATCTAAAATGATGCTGGTGCCCGATATAAGGAGTATCTGCACTGTGCAACGGCCCTGGCCCGCGGCCCGTACTGGGAGCTGACTACGCGCACCCGAGCTGGATGACCCAGACCCGCCAACACGGATGAGAAGCGAAGCTGTGTGACGGATTGTGGGGGTGTGAGCCAATTCGGTTGAATTGTCCTGGCTGGCAAGAGTGGTGCGACGAGGGACAATTGGCGCAAACAGAGGAGCACCCTACTGAGAGAGCATGATCACAGTACCGGCTAGCTGGGGGCTGTGCCTGCCCATGTGGGCCCCATTCTGTGGAAGGTAGGACTGAGAACAGATGGGGGCTGAGTGGAACTGTGAACCTGAGGGCTGGTCACTGCAGCGAGATTAGAGGGCTCCCATACATTGGCTGGGTGGTGTGCTGATCCATCCTAGCAGAGGCCACAACCGATCTCGCCTCACGTGGCGCCCCCTGGACGACCTATTAGCACATGTTGGGCTTGCAGAGGAGACCTACTGACGCGCCGGGGCCTATGCGGGGACCCACAAGGAAGACGACGCAAGGCTGCGGCTTCACTGAACCATAGACACGACTGAGCCCAACCGATGAGAACTGGGGCCAATGGGGTGAAGTATATATAGCCACGACCGTACGCGCCACGAGCGACAAACGCCCACCTGAACCTGCATACCTAAGCAGTGAGTGCAGTGTGTGGCGAGGCCCCCTCCGCTCACAGGACACACACAAACACACATGAGGAAGTCAGCCACACCCTTGCCGAACGTCCACACGCCACCCGAAGCGCAACATGGGCAGAAACAGGACAGGTGCCGGAGCCACAAACCCTCACCCAGCCCCAGATCTCATGCAGCCAGCCCAGTCTGATGTGGCGAATGGCCCAGGGCAGTCCACACTGGAAACAAAAATAGACTCGGTGCCCCAAGCGGTGGCAGGAATTGGTGAGACCCTAGTACAAACCAGAGCATCCCTAGAAAGCCGGCTAGACAAGGTCATGTCGGACTTCACTCTCCTGCATGCGGACCACAAGAAGCTGGCAGCGAAGGTAGGAGAACTGGCGGTGGAAGCTGCGGAGATCGCCCTGATCACTAAGGCACTGACTGTTGATGTGCAGGAACTCAATGCACGGCTGCGGTCACTGGAACACAGAGTAGACGATGCGGAGGGCCGCTCCCGCCACAACAATGTCCGTGTCGTGGGGCTGCCGGAAGGTGCGTAGGGCCGCGATGCGGTTGTCTACGTGGAATCCTGGATGAAACCCCTACTGCCTGCTGAGTCGCTCTCCCCTTACTTTGCAGTGGAACGTGCACACAGAGTGCCATCGGGCCGGCCGTTACCTGGGGCATGACCTCGCCCATTCCTATTCCGCCTGTTGAACTTCAAAGACAGAGATGCTGTACTCCGCGAAACCAGGTGCTTGGAATCCATCGTGGTTGACAATTCTCAGGTCCTCTTGTTCCCAGACTACCCCGCAGGCGTGCAGAAGCGGCGCAGCACTTTCCTACCCGTCAAAAGGCGGTTGCACGAACTCGACATAAAGTACTCCCTCATATTCCTGGCTCGGCTCCGAGTGGTTGCAGATGGGTCCACTCAATTCTTCAATGATGCAGCAGATGCGTGGGACTGGCTTGAGTCCATGGGTCACCATACCTCGCCAAGTCAGAGAGGAGCAGCAGGGGAGTCAAATGCAAGGGGACGCTGAAACCGTCGCAGAAGGCACAGGTCACGGACGGCAGGCTCGCCAAGACAGCTGAGGACGGCCCCCGATCCAGAACAAGTCTTCCAAGAGAGACAAGGCATCCCTAGAGCAGTGAATAACATGGGAAGCAGACGGCCTAGTAGAGAATCTGATACTTCTTCGGAATGCTCGCTGAGTGGTGACAGCTCGCTGGCCATGTGGCCCGCTGGAGAAGGCTCGCAGTCACTCCCTGTGGTGACGCCACACACTGCGGACGATTTAATGTAAAGATATGATGTATTTGATGCCCAAATCTGTATGCAATTACGAGAACACTGAACGCCCAGCAACTCAGGTCAGGCACCCTACTGACAATAGGCGCGAGGCGCGCTAGGTCATGCCAGATCCCTCTTCACATGCGTGCTGGCTACTGGGCGCCCGGTGCACCACGCAAGTTTGACACACCACGCGCGTTCACTCAAGTCAGGAGGGCCCACAGCGCTGTGATGCTCTCTGCTACCTGCACACCAACATCCCCCCGGCATGTTTGAAGCGGCGTGCATAGCCGACAGTTGCCGCATGGCATTGTTCAGTGTTTGGGCAGATACCTGTTGTCCCTCTGCTCTACCCAAGTTCTGTCCCACACAGCTCCCTCTCACGCCAGCTCCGCGAAGCATCTTTCATGCAAACTTTCACCATTTATGCCTGCAATATGTGCTCCCTGACTATGCTAGGCACAGCTGTCTCTCACCAGGGATGCCAGGTTGGGCACGCACAGTGCAACACTCCTCTCTTGCAGTATGCCACACACCAACGTAATTACCTGGAATGTCCTGGGGCTGCATACACCGTCACGCAGATACAGCATCTATGCGTACCTTAAACGTCACAAAACTCACATAGCATTCTTACAAGAGACACACATAGCGCAACCCAAGATCTGCAGACTGCAGCAGCGATGGAAAGGGCAGGTGCTGACCACAGGCTATTCCTCATACGCCAGGGGGGCTCTAATCTGGATCAGGCCCGGGACACCCTTTACACCAGAAGAGAACGAGATCGACGCCTATTGCAGGTATGCCCTGTCTAAAGGGAGGCTGAACGGGAAGCACATAGTGTTAGGCTCCATTTATGCCCCTAACACGAACCAAAGCGCGTTCTGGACTACGCTGTCTGGCATACTATCGTGCTGGAGCGATGTGCCATGGCTGCTCGGCGGAGATTTTAACACGGTTCTAGACACCACCATTGATAGGTCCTTCCCTCCACTGACACACACTAATGCAGCTTCTAATGCGCGAGGACTGGGTGAGTGGCTGCACCGCAGGGGCTGTCTGATGTCTGGAGGGCACTTAACCCGCAGGCGCAACTTTACTCCTTCTACTCTCACCTGCATGGTCTGCATGTCCGCATTGACTTCTTTGTTGCGTCCCTGCAGGTGCTGACACAGTGTGCCACAGCAGATTACATGGGTAAAACGCATTCAGACCACAACCCCCACACGCTACAGCTGCAGGGGGATGAAGAGGGAACCACCACCCATCTCTGGAGACTGCAGCCCCTGGCACTGGAAGACCCCCCTTCAGGCAGGCAATAGACGAGGCGATAGGCACATATTTTGACGATAACACTGGCTCCGTCACAGACACAGGGATGCTATGGGATGCGGGTAAGGCTGTGATCAGAGGGCGATGTCTGGGCTTAAGCTGGTCCATTAGAAAACAGCTTGATGATGAGATAAGTTGCATCGAGTGCACCCTCACTAGACTAGAAGCCGAATTGGCTAGCGGTGGGGACACGCAACTGACATTAGGCGCGCAGAGACAGAAACACATGGAGGTACTGGAGAGATTGCGATGCCTAAATTACACCTCACATGCAGCGTGCACACATGCTGCAGCTGATAGGGCAGGCAGGCTGCTCGCACGTATGATCCGTCAGGAACACGCGCAGACACCTATATTGCGCTTGCTGTCGGCCACTGGTCAAATACTCACCAAACAATACGATGTGCACAAGGAATTCGTGTCTCATTACACCATGGTATATAAATCAGTATGTCACGCGACCGCTGAGGAGCTGGACTCCTTCCTCTCCCCACTCCCCTGCCGCGAATCACCACCGACCAGCGAAGGGAATTGAATGAGCCGATCACGTTGCCGGAAGTGCAGGAGGCGATACGCTCGTTGGCCACTGATAAGGCTTTGGGACCTGATGGCTTCCCGGCTGATTGTAAGGCATATCAGCAACACTGGCACCGCAGCTTCTTTCCATGTATATCAGTGCGCTGTAGTTGGGGACCCTGCTGAGTACGCAGCGTGAGTCACTGCTAGTGTTGCTGCCGAAGCCGAACAGGAACGCGGAGCTGCTGGGCTCATACCGCCCGCTTGCGCTCCTAAATACTGATTATAAGATCCTGCCCAAGCTGCTGGCATATAGGCTGGCCCCGCTGGTTCCGAAGCTGGTTCACACGGACCGAAATGGATTTGTGCTGGCTTGCAGCACCTCCTTAAACCTCCGCCAGTTCTTCAGAGTGGCTCACTATGCTAGGGTGAGCTGGGATCGGTCTGGATGCCTGGTGTTAGATCTAGAAAAGGCATTCGACACCTTGAAGTGGGGGTACCTGTTTGCTGCGCTCCGTAAATATGATCTGAGGGACGAGTTCCTCAGCCTTGTACAGCTTCTCTACACCCAGCCAGTAGCTAGAGTTAAAACTGGCCCACACATATCAGATCAGATCCCAATTGAGCGGGGTACGCAGCAGGGCTGCCCGCTCTCGCCGCGATTATTTGCGCTGGCCATCGCGCCACTGGTTGCGTCATTGCGCAAAGTGCAAGACAAGTGGGGGATCCCCCTGGGCGACGGCATGCATGGAGTCTCATTGTACGCGGATGACCTGCTTATTTATCTCAAAGATGTCAGATCATCTTGTGCTTCGATAGAGTGAATCCTACTGGAATTTGCTAACGTCTCAGGGCTCCGCGTGAACTGGGACAAATCATGCCTGTACCTTTTTCGGAGACCACGCTGAACCCCCGATTGTCCCTCAGTGACAAGCCAATCCATTGGCAGGAGTCGGCATTCCGATATCTGGGAATACTCATCTATAGAGAGGATGCTGACCTTCTTGAAGGCAATCTGATATGAGCCATTACTGCAATACGCACGCAGATGACTTTCTGGGGCACTCTCCCCTGACGGTCATGGGGAGGATAGCGCTACTTAAGATGGTGGTACTCCCGCGACTGCTGTATCACTTGGTAAATGTGCCCCTGCGCCTCAAGCCAACGCTGTTCAAAAGCTTGGAGCTGGACGTCCGAAGATTCATCTGCGGTGGGTCGCGTAGCAGGGTGGCGCTAGTCAAAATGTACCCTTCGACAGCTAGCGGGGGCCTATCGCTACCTCACATGGAGCAGTACTGTCTTGAAGCGCAGCTCCAGTGGGTGGCGAGATGGCTCGTAGCGCCATCTGGAGGACTCAGCGACTTGTGCCCCAGGACTCACTCATCCACAGGTGGTGGCGTTGTTCCACCCTACCAGTAGGGGAAGGCCGCCTGCCCAATTACTGGTGGAGGTGGCCCATTACTGCTTCCATCGCAGTCTGCGAAGCACGCGCCATGTGACCCCGTATGCGCTGTCTCTCCCCATTCTTGGCATGCCTAGGAGGCACCGACCAGTCACCAGCGCGAAGCTACCCCAATGGGAGGAAGCGGGTATTCTAACATTGGGGGACTTATGTAGCGACTGGCAGCTCCTGCCGTATGGAACCCTAGCAGAGGACACGGCCTCCCTCGAGATCAGTTTTTGCTGCACACTGCAGTGGTGTGCCTGCTGCGGGAGGCATGGAGCGAGGTTGCTCAGGAGCTGGCCACGCATCTGACTGTCCAATATCTGCATGAACTAGGTGCGGGCCGTCACTTGGACAGATGGTTCGCGGAGTCCTTATGAATACACACAGCACCGCGGCTGGAATCCCTTCGAGCCCACTGGTATGCGGATTTGCATCACCCCAGCTCCGACCGCGAATGGGAGGATATCCTTAGAGGCCCCACCCGCATACCTTGCAATGCCAGATTCCGGCTTATACAATACTACATAGTCCATAGGGCATACTTGATGCCAGACAAAATAAATAAATACTTCAACCGCACCGATGCCGGTTGCCCTCGATGTGGTGAGCCAGGAGGGGACTTACTCCATGTACTATGGTCCTGCACATCCATACAGCCATATTTGGAAGCGGTCACCAGAAATTTAGCACAGTGCACAGAGCTCACGCTTAGCTGGTCATGGGAGGTGTGTATCCTGGTGTTATACAAGAGGTCTAGTAAGCACAAAGTGACATCCCGCTACATTGAACTAGGGCTAATAGTGGCCAAGCACCTACTTACAAGGCGGTTGAAATCCCTGGAGGCCTCCCCAGTGAAATCCTGGTACCAATTGCTACTATGCTGGGCACAGGCTGAGAGTATAGCGCTGCGGCGAGAGGACGCGATAGGCATTAAGAAGCAGCCGATAGCGGTGGAGTGGGACGCAATACTGTCAGACATTCATGCCCTATGGCAAAGTGCCTCCGAGGACTTGGATGCTATGTCTGAGTAAACGACAGACTGATGCCTGAAGTCTCGGACGAAGTATGCATGGCGAGCGAGCACATAAGACACAGACACAGTACCGTGCGCTGCGTGACAAGATTATGAGCCCCCCTTTGACATACATCCAGGTCCAACAACATGACGCAGAATAACCTTTTATAAGTTAGTGAGTAGTTTGGCAGAGACATGCAGCACAGCTATGTCCAATGCACATGCACACAGACCAACAATAAATAGTCAGGGAAGCGTAGTTCGGAACGATGCCCCATCCCAAAGACCTTAAGTTCTCTAGAGGAGTTCTGAGAGGAGAGAAATGTGTTATACACCCTGTTGCATTAATGTTATGTTGCAAGCTGTTATCAAAAAAAGAAAAAAACAATTTTGTTTTTATGGATACCTATTGATATGTACGACCGCTCGGACTGCCTATTGATGTAAAAAACAAAAGAAAAACGGAAGAGGGGCAAGATACCCCTGCACAGTAATGTAACTCCTGAAGGATGTGTACTACATAAAATGTGAAAAGCAATAAACAAATTTAAACAAAAAATGTGAACTGAATACCTTTTAAACCAGGACTGTTTTTGTGCAAACTGTTTTTAATCGACTGGCACTGATGAAGGCAATGATGCTGAAACGCGTATGCTGAGATTAAAATGCTTTTCATATTGACCCCGTGAGTGCGCTGCACTCTCTTTTGGTGATGCAATTATCCGTGAGCCCACCCTCACGTTGGCAGCTGCACCATTGAGAGTTCAGCACTGGCTGGTGGGATCTGTCTTGGAAGGTTTACTCATAGTGCCTGAACCGCTGCGTGAAAGATTCCCGTCCTTAAATGTGGTGAGCTATTTACTCAAGGATATCAAGTTATTCAACCAATACCTACGGATGAATTTTTGAAGTGCGGCAAACGAGGGGCAATTTGCACATAACATTGCGGCAGGACTATGTGAATGAGCCATACAGCGACAACGACAACCGTAGTTCTTGTTTTCCCTATCCATTAAGGAAAGATGGAGTATCGTCACATCTGAGTGTGAATTATTGCCAAAAGGAAAGGAAAAACACAAGAACGGCCAATTGAAAACATCACACTGTCATGGCTCCCATAGGTAACAACAAAGAATGGGAGATAACTGTGGTCGTTCGCCGATTTTCATGAAATGCAATCACCCAATGAGAGTGAACTGAATACCTTTTAAACCAGGACTGTTTTTGTGCAAACCGTTTTTAATCGACTGGCACTGATGAAGGCAATGATGCTGAAATGCGTATGCTAAGATTAAAATGCTTTTCATATTGACCCCATGAGTGCACTGTAATCTCTTTTAGCGATGCAATATATATATATTACAATTAGGACCTTGTTTCTATTCAGAAAGCGTTTTTCTTTTGCCAATATCTTTGGCGCCGTTTGACGAATCTTTGCGAAATGTTTCAAACTAATGGTTCACTCAGGTCAGCTCCTGTCTTGAAAGTTTCGGGGTGATTCGTCAAGCGGGGGCCGAGAAAAAGGGGGTCCCAAAACGCATTTTCTCCATGTTAATTTCCGTAGGAATTTTGGAACAGGCTACAGCCCGAACTGCTGAACGGAATTACACCAAATTTGGCAAAAAGGTAGCTCTTGGTTAAGAAAGCGCCCTTTTTTTTAAATGGTGTAAATCCGTTCCTGAGAAATTCATAAAATTAAAATTTATGTATCTGAGCACTGAGGAGGATTTGCGAACCCTCCCGAGCACAAGCTTAATTCTGATTGGCTGCCAACACTCCAAACCACAGGAAACCTGCTCTCGCTTCCAAGAAGCAAAGCAGAATTGCTTTTGGGCAAGGGGAGCTGCATGTCAGCAGCTCCCCTTGCCCAAAAGCAATGCCAGCTGCCGCAGGAGCCGGGGAGCTGGCTGGGACCGTGGGGGCATTGGGGCTCCCCCACTGGTCCCCAACAGTGAGGCCAGGCCCCGGGGGATGGGGTCCCCTGGGCCAGAAGTGGCCTGGCCCCCTGCCCTTTAATTTATTTTTTTAAAAACAGAGGACTGGGGTCCCTGGGGCTAGAATCCGCCAAGGGAAGGGGGCCACGCAGCCCTTTTTTTTTTTTTTTTTTTTTAAAAGAAAGAGGTAGTGCCCGGGGGATGGGGTTCCTGGGGCGATTTTTGAATAATGGAAGTGGGGTATTTTTTTTTTCTTTCGAGTTTGAATTCGCTACTCCAATGCGGCCCCCGGTATAATCGCGATAGGTTCGCGACTCCAGGCAAAATTTAAAAAAGAGTTTGTATGTTTTTTGAAAAGTAAGATTATATGTTGGGTTATAGAGTGGCTCTAAAAAGAGCCCTTTTTTCATTCTGACTTTGTTGAAGCTACATGTAAGTGTGGATGAACAGCTTAAGGGAGTTGAGGAAGACTCTGTTCCCTTGATCTGTGAAGTGCACTCCATCCCTTCTGTAGATGTGATCCATATCAAAGCGTAGATTGTTGTTGTAGATGGACCACATTCTATGATATCTGAGGTATGCAGAAACAGATTTATTGACATTCTTCCTAGCTTTCACAAACTGTGGACAGAATTGAGTTGACCACTTCCATTTCTGTCTTTGGCATATATTAGAGTATACAAAGACAGTTTGAGGGAAAAGCAACATCAATTGTGCAAAAGTGTCTTTTATTAGCAGTTCCAGACCTGCCCCAGTCAATGTGCCTAGGTCATTGCCACCAAAGTGCACAATCATGAGGTCAGGGGGTTGTAGATGCAAAAATGTTTTAACCAAAGGCATCAATTGGTGCCACTTTAATCCTCTCTGTGCAATCCATTTAATGTCCACATTTTGTAAAGCTAGGTCTTTGTCAATACCTCTGCGTTCAGCATACCTTTTGCACCAGAAAACATAGCTGTGCCCAACAATCCACACTGTAAGCATCTTGAAGGGATGTCTGGAAGAAATGAAAAGATGTCTGTAGCTGAGGTAGTCAGTTGGTAGAATGAGAGGTAGCAAAAATGGTGGACAAGATGCTGTTTTTTGAAAAGTAGTTAAATGATTAGCTGTTTATGAACATTGTATACTCAAAAATAGTGTGTATGTTATTTTGTTTAAAAAGCATGTTTCTTATTAGTTAGTAATTTTTTTCCGAAAGGTACAGTAGATAGGATAAGGTCATATTTTGCAAACGTCAACCGCACCTGCTGTTTGCATTTGTAACCTTGTGTGCTGAACTTGAAAATATGGTGAACTTGTGACCTGTCAGTTCAGTTGAATGTTCCATGAAGTGTTGCTATGGAAACTGGCATTAAGCAGAATGGGGGAAGGGTTGAATGTTATCTGTTGTTTTAAAATATGGAATTGTAATTAATATATAAGTGATATGTTATTAAAGTAAGATTTCCCGAGTCAGTACTATCTTAGAAGTGGTGTGTTCTTAAAAAATAGTGGTATTTTTGTTTGTAATATATTTTTGAACTCCCGTATGGATTCGTGGCTCCATCGCGTTGGTGCACGGTGGAGTCGCGACTCCAAAAAATTGCAGAACCAGTTTGGGCTCTTCTAGAAGTCAGTTGGTAAGGGTTAATATGTCTAACCAATAGAAATGTGTTTTACAACTTGAAATTATGTAGGAAGGAATGTGTGGAGAAAGAGAGGGAAAGTTTGCCATTACTGGTTTTACCTTGTTGAGAGTGGTGCATTACATTGATTGTGTGCATAAGAAAATCTTTTATGAGTTTCTGGTATTTCATATTCTACAAAGCAATTTGGAAGGTGAGATATATATTTGTGAGGTGTATTATGTATTAACTTTATTTTAAAACATTAAAAATAATTCAAGAAGTGAGATGTTTGAAATATATTATTAAATGTAGAGATGAGTATTGTAGTTTGTTTTATTGTACTGAAATGATGTTTGAAATAGATTGTGTATGAGTAATATGTGTATATTGGTAGATGGATTAGTTATTATGGTAGTTTGTTTTAGTGTGCAGAAATGTACATTTGAAGTATACCACATCATTTTATGTGTCGGTTTCATATTGGAAGTGGAGTCTGTCAGGTTTTAAGGTGTGCATGGACTTGTGTCTCAAGTATCTCTCTACTTGTATATCTATTTTCATATGTCTTACACATTTGAAGGTGCATGATGTATAACAAAGAGGTGTTGTTGCTTTTTATGTGGTAGGCTCAAGACTGTGAGTAGAAGTAAAATTTGTGAAGATGCAGCAGAAAAGTGTAATTTAAAAGATTTTGACATAAGGTATTAGTGATTAGGCTACTTTTTATAAGTCTCTAGAAAAGTACAGTTGAAATTTGCCGCATACTTTTTGGTGTCTGCTTGAAATTGGAAGTTTGTTTTGTGAATTTTTGATGTGTGCATAGTTTTGTGATAGAAGAAAGTCTGTACTAGGAGATATATTCTGATATGTGTAATGTATATGAAGATGCTAGATGTATAAAACACATGTATGCATCTATGTGTATATTTGTTTTATATATGATGGTGCTAAAAAAGTATAGAAATATGCATGTATGCTTTCAGGAATATGGTGAGACTTATAGCAGAGATATGTGAAGGGTTGCTGCTTTCTATTTGGCTAGGTGTAATATTATATGTAGTTGTAGAATGGGAAAGCACTCAGCCAGTACTCATGTACTTATAAAACCACCCAGGCACTACCTTTGTACTTCTCCAATCACTCAGGCACTACCGCAGTACTCCTGCAATCACCCAGGTAGTACCCATGCACTTATAAAATCACCCACTCACTTGCTATGTACTCCAGTAATCCCCCAGATATTATCCCAGCAGTCATGGAATCACCCAGGCACTACTTATGTACTACCCCTGCAGTTATATAATCATGCAGTCTCTACCTATGCACTCATGTAATATCCCAGGCACTAACCTTGCAGTTGTAGAATCACCCAGGCCCTACTGTTGCACTTATCTATTCACTGAGGCACTACTCAATGACTCATCTATACCTTCAGGTGCTATTCATACACTTATCCATGTACTCACCATTGATGTGTGCACTCATGCAATTAGCCAGTCACTATTCATCTTCTCCTACAATTACCCAGTGACTACCCTTGCACTCATACAATCACACAATAACTACTCATGGAGTTATGCAATCACTCGGGCAGATCTATTACATGCTTCAGTTGTAGGTTTCACTGTATTCCAGAAATTTCCATACATATTTCTTTTAGATATGATGATGATTTGAAAAGGTAGAGACATATGTATACATGCCTTTAACAATATGGAGAGACTTGTAGTTGAATCATGTAATAGTCTGCTGCTTTATATTTGGCTAGGCCCAACACTCATGTAGTTATAAAAACACCCAAGTACTACCCATGCAGTCTTCGAATGATCCAGGCACTACATATGCACTGCTGTAATCACTCAGGCATTACTGCTGCACTGATGCAATCATCAAGGCACTACGTATGCACTCATGCAATCACCAAGGTATTACCCATGCACTCTTTGAATCATGTAACCACTACTCATGCACTTATATAATCACCTAGGCACTAACGTTGCACTCTTTCAATCATGGAGGCACTACCCTTGTACTTATGTAATCACTCAGCCAGTAGTCTTGCTGTTATGAAATCACCCAGGCACTACTTTTGCACTCCTTTATTTTCTCAGGCACTACCTCAGTAGTCCTGCAATCACCCAAGAAGTACCCATGCACTTATAAAATCACCCAGTCACTTCCTATGTAGTCATGTAAATCCCCAGATATTACCCCTGTAGTCATTCAATCACCCAGGCGTTACCTATGTACTCCTTTAATCCCCCAGACGTTACCCCTGTACTCATGCAATCAGCAATGCATTAGCTATACATTGCTTCAATCAACCAGGCACTATCCTTGCACTCTTTCAATCACGCAGGCACTACTCTTGTACTTATGTACTCACTCAGCCAGTACTCATCCACTTATAAAATCACCCAGGCACCACCTTTGCACTCTTGTAATCACTCAGGCAGTACCTTAGTACTTCTGTAATCACCCAGGCAGTACTCATGGACTTATAAAATCACCCACTCACATCCTATGTACTCCAGTAATACCCCAGATATTACCCCTGCGGTCATGCAATCACCCAGGCACTAGTTATGTACTATACCTGCATTCATGCAATCATGCAGGCTGTACAAATGCACTCATGTAATAACCCAGGCACTACCCTTGCAGTCACAGAATAACACAGGCCCTACTGTTGCACTCATCTATGCCTTGAGGTGCTATTCATACACTTATCCGTGCCCTCAACCTCTATGTGTGCACTCATGCAATTACCAGTCACTATCCATCTTCTCCTGCAATTACCCAGTGACTACCCTTTCACTCATACAATCACCCAAGCACTACCCATGGAGTTATGCAATCACTCAGGCAGATCTATTACATGTTTCAGTTGTAGGTTTCACTATATTCCAGAAATATTGAATACATATTTCTTTTAGAAATGATGATGATTTGAAAAGGTAGAAACATATGTATGCATGCCTTTAACAATATGGAGAGACTTATAGTTGAATCATGTAATAGTGTGTTGCTTTATATTTGGCTAGGCCCAACACTCATGCAGTTATAAAAACACCCAAGTACTATCCATGCAGTCTTCCAATGGTCCAGGCACTACATATGCACTGCTGTAATCACTCAGGCATTACTACTGCACTGATGCAATCATCCAGGCACTACGTATGCACTCATGCAATCACCAAGGTATTACCCGTGTACTCTTTCAATCATGTAGCCACTACTCATGCACTTATATAATCACCCAGGCACTAACGTTGCACTCCTTCAATCATGGAGGCACTACCCTTGTACTTATGTAATCACTCAGCCAGTAGTCATGCTGTTATGAAATCACCCAGGTACTACCTTTGCACTCCTTTATTCACTCAGGCATACCTCAGTAGTCCTGCAATCACCCAAGAAGTACTCATGCACTTATAAAATCACCCAGTCACTTCCTATGTAGTCATGTAAATCCCCAGATATTACCCCTGTAGTCATGCAATCACCAATGCATTAGCTATACAGTGCTTCAATCACCCAGGCACTATTCTTCCACTCTTTCAATCACGCAGGCACTACTCTTGTACTTATGTAATCACCCAGTCAGTACTCATGCACTCATAAAATCACCCAGGCACTACCTTTGTACTCCTGTAATCACTCAGGCAGTACCTTAGTACTTCTGTAATCCCCCAGGCAGTACTCATGGACTTATAAAATCACCCACTCACTTCCTATGTATTCATGCAATCACCCAGGCACTACTTATGTACTACCCCTGCAGTCATGCAATCATGCAGGCTGTACCTATGCTGTCATGTAATAACCCAGGCACTACCCTTGCAGTCATTGAATCACCCAGGCCCTACTGTTGTACTCATCTATTCACCTAGGCACTAGTCAATGTATTTCTTTGTTTATAGATGACAATATTTTTATATAGTTATTTTAATAATATTAAATAATTTTTTGAAAGTTTATAAACTTTTCTTTTTTTCAGATATTCTCCACAATTATTAAGAAACATTCAGTATGACAAGAAAAGTTGAAAAAAAAGACAACAAAGAAAAGAGAACTATTTAAAGGAGAGGGAAAAGCAGAAATTAGATGAAGTACAACATGTGACGTTGAAGAAAAAGTCTTCTGGGAAGAGAACGAAAGAATTTGTTAAAAGTCTTTTAAAAATGTAATCGATTTTCAAAATGGGGAAAAGAGAAAGAAAAGTACTACAAGCAATCAGAAGGAAACGAAAAAAGGACAAATTAATGGAAAATAAGGTTATAGGAAAACAATCCATGTTGAAAAAAGGATGAAAGAATGTAAAGACATTAGGAAGAGAATGTATAATAGTACAGTACTACAAAATTTATTGAAAGATTGCAAAAAATATAAAAGAAGATCAGCATTTTACAAGAAGAAACAACAGATTGAAAGTGTAGTCGAAAAGGCTTTTGAATTGAAAAGAAAATTGTTTATATTAGTATTGAAGAGAATGAAAACATTGAATAAAACAATGCACTTTATAAAGGAGAAATGTAAAAGAAAAAGACTGGCTAATAGAATTAAATTTTGTAAAAATATTCGGGTGAAAGGAAGCACACTTCTAGTACTGAACCTTTATTTAATGAAGAAAGCTATTTTCAACAAAATATATTAGTTCATGCAGTTGATACCAGTGGTCGTTGTTATGAGGTTAAAAGCGGTTGTCCAATTGAAAAAGAAAAGATGGTTCCTAGAAATGTGGAAGATGTATTAGCTGAAGAAGTTCAAGGGAGACGTACACAAGCTCCAGTGTATAAGTGGGATTGTAGTAGTATTTGTAGTATACAACAGGAATCTATTGATATATTACGAAAATTCTTACGAGATTATGGTAAAAAAGTGTTAAACAGAAGATTAAGATGTTGCAAGGATTAGATCCTTGCAAAGTGAGAAAATATACTAACTTGAAGGGTCATTCTCTGGCTTGTCTTTCTAGAAAAGTGTGTCGAAGTACTTTTTATCATTTAAGAATGTTAGCAGTACATCACTCAGAAATGCGGAAGTTAGTAAGAAGATTGTACTACATAAAAAAAGTCCTGCATTATCTTTAAGTGAAATAAACACAGCTCTTTTGCATGGTTCAGTGTCGGATGTAAAAAAAGTTTCTGATGATATACAGTTTCGTTTCTTTGGTCCTCAAGAGGAGTGTAGAGAAAGTGAGACTTTGATGAGTATAGGTGTTGAAGAAGAGGTGGAAGATAGTACTACTGAGAAGTTTACAGAAGAAATTACAACGTTTAAGGTAGTTTCTTGTGAAAAACCAAACTATGTTTGTATTTGTTGTCGACGTACTCACTTTAGAAGCCAAACTAGGAATGTAGATGTGTATTTAAAAAGTGAAAAGGAAAACAATGATAAGTGGGAGCAATTTGGTGCTTATTTGTTGGTGGAAGGTCGTTTTGAATTGGATAGTGATCAACGTATTAGAATAGAACAAAATGCCAGCTAGAGCTGTACATAATAACCTAGAGTTGGTAGCTATTCCTCCGGAACTGGTAGATTTGAATAGGTATGAGTCCATTCTTATTCAATCTGTGTACCCGTTTCAGGCTATAGTTCGTATGGAGCCTATAACAGGTAAGCTGCCTCCAACAGATTTACAAAGAGGTTTAAAAGGAGTAGTTGTGTATTTACCTTTAGATTTTAAGAAAAATATTGAAACTGTTGGTGTAGAGAGAAAGGAAAGTGAACCTGTAGTTATTCTAGTTAATGGTGTACCAACAAAGAGTCGGAAAATATGGCAAGAGTTAGTAGATGTAACCAAACTTCAAAAAGCTACATTATATCTTGTACAAAACAATATTTATTATAAAAATGTATATGTGGAAGAAGAAAAAATATCTTTAGAAGATGAAAGAGAAATTTGAACTGGCCAAATAGAAAAAGTGGACAACTCGAGGAGTGAAGAAATTTATGAACATTATATTACACATCCTCTACATTCAAAAGAAGTGATAGGAAACACTATTGAATTATTCCAAATGAAGAAAGCAAAGGGAACTCCCATGAGTGTATGTGAAAAAAATTTAGAAGCTCGTTGTTTTCCACAGCTCTTCCCCACTGGAAAAGGTGGACGATATGATGGACGACCAGTACAAATTCCAGCTTCAGAATATCGTACAACAAGATTGTACTCAGAAGATCCAAGATTTCGACAGTGTATTCCATATTTATTTCATCTTCTGTTTTAAAGTGACTTGTCTGAACTTTCATATGCAGTGAACCACATATTAAAAACAGGAGTTCATCTTACACATCTTTCTGCAAAGGAATTTTTGGACAAAGTTTAACAAAGAGACGATCATTTAGAATTGAAGACAGCGGGAGAACTGTGGGGCATATTAGCAAGACCCACGTTAAAATTATCGCCGTTTAGCGGCAGGAAACTGCCGCTAAAGCGGCGATAATGGGCTTGCTAATATGCGTTATAGAATTCCAATAGAAGCCCAGGTTAGATGTGCAGGACATCTAACCTGGGCCTCTATTGAATTCCATAACGCATATTAGCAAGCCCATTATCGCCGTTTTAGCGGCAGTTTCCTGCCGCTAAAACGGCGATAATTTTAACGTGGGTCTTGCTAATATGCCCCTGTGTTCGTTGGATCCTGTAAATGTGTGCTGATATTTTAATCATAGGTTTCAAGATATGATGTCTTTTATCTACAATAAAAATAATCCACCTCATGGAGAAGGTATTGATTTCTTTTGGAGAAAAGAGTACCAAGCCAGAGGTGCACCTCATATAGACATGCTGTTATGGATCAAGAATGCACCAAAATTTGGAACTGACACTGATGAAAGTGTTTTGTCTTTCATTGAAGAGTATGTTGCCTGTGCCATTCCAAAAGAAGGAGGAGAAAACAACTTGAGACAACAAGTTTTACGGTTTCAAAGTCATCGATGTGGAAAATATTGTCGACGAAAATCCACATCAAAGGGAAAGTTTTATACAAAATGTCGTTTTGGATTCCCACGTCCAGTAATTTCAAAAGGAAGAGTCAACAGTTTCATGTCAGCAGTAAAGCATACTATAACTCGAAAATCTCCGAAGAATACTTACAACATAAAAAGAACTGAAGATTCAAAGTATATTAAGGACTACAATCCAGTGATTTTGACAATATGGAATGCAAATATGGATATCCAGTATGTTGCAGATAATTCGATTGCTGTTGCTCGCTATGTTACGTCATATATAACCAAATCTGAAAAGATGGAGTTGAAAGAAATGTGGGAAGAAATTTCACAAGAGAAGACTCTTAGTAACAAATTGTACAGCTTTAGTTTGAAGATGCTTTCCCATCGAGATATTGGATGTTACGAATGTTCGGATCGGTTGACCTCTGCAAGTTTATATTCAAAGTCAAGAGGAATCATTTGGGTAAGTCTAGGTCTTGCTGCAATAGGAAATCGAGTATTGAAATCTGTACAAGAAATTGAAGGGCAGATTTACAAGCCCCCTGCACCGCCGGTGCGTCACGTTGCGTGACGCACCGGCGGCGCAACCTGCTGAGTGAAATTTACAAGCACAGGTAAAGCCACCCTGCGTGACTTTACCTGTGCTTGTAAATATCCCCCTTTTCACGCAACACTTTGCGTGTTAGGGTGTGACATGTGTGTTGCTGTGGTTGTTCCCACGCAACACCCATGTCCACAGATGCATTTCCAGATTTATGAGAAATCGTAAATCTGGAAATGCATCAGAATGCTATGCCACCCTAGGGGTGGCGTAGCGAAGTGCAACGAGGAGAAATGTATTAATTTCTCCTAGTTTTTCCCCTTCAATGCATGCTGCATTCCACAGCACACACTGGAAGAGGAAATCACCTCAAATGATTGTTTTTGTGTAGGAAGGTAACCCTTCCTGCACAAAAACAATCTCCCCACGACGCAGGCATCCTTGCACCATGGCGCAAGGGTGCCTGCGCTGGTGCATGGCAGCAGTTTGTGCGCCAGCGCAGGGGGAAGCACAGAAATGCGACATATTGTTGTAAATATCTCACATCCCTGTGCCTTGAAACAAACGCAGCACGGTGCAGCAAAATGACTTGCAGCACCGCGCTGCGTTAGTTTCTTGTAAATCTGCCCCTGAATACTTAGCATTGAATGAACCAGAAAGTACGGACATTGTTAAAACTAATATGTTGGATACGTACTATCACCAAGAGAAGTCCACATCTGGAAAACATATGTCTCTATGAAGTACTGCAACATTACAGTTTTAAGAGAAATGTTACAGAAAATATAAATGAAGAAAAATATGCAGTAATTGGATGTGATGGATGTTTGGTAAAAAATTCCAAAGGAAATCTTATTAACCACAGGAAACTCAGTTGCAAAACTACAGATAAAAGGGAATTTTTCTATTTAGTACTTCTGCAACTTTTCAAGCCCTGGCATAGTGAAATGGAATTACTTGGAGATTTTGACTGCTATGAAGATTCTTTTAATGCATGTAAAGATAGCATTCAATGCACAATTTTTCCAAATTATCTCCAAATGTTAAATGAAGAGATACAGCATGGTTTACTGCATGAAAAAAAGAATGCCAATGCACATCATTTAAACTTATTCGAATATATATTAGTGGGCAAGCTGGAACAGGAAAACGTTTCTTAATTAAAGTTTTGACCAGTTATCTACACAAAACCACTGAATCAATTTTATCTTGTGTTGTAACCGCTCCAACTGGGTTAGCAGGACACAACATTAAAGGGATTACATTACATCGATTACTCATGCTACCAGTTGAACATGAAAATAAGTTGGAATATCACAAGCTATCTGGAGAAGTTTGTTATGAAGTCTCAAGAGTACTCAAGAAACTGAAACGTCTAATCATTGATGAGGTGAGCATGGTCCCAAACTTAATGCTTGCTTTTATACATTTAAGAATGCAACAGATTTTAAAAACAGATTATGATGTTCTATTTGGAGGAAAACATGTAATTGTATTTGGCGACCTACTACAACTTACTCCTGTGAAAGGGCAACCTGTTTTTAAAACACTTGTCCATGAAGACACTAAGAAATCTTTGGGAAGTATTGGAAACGTCAACATTTGGTCTCATTTTGAATATAAAGAACTTATTAAGAATATGCGAAAAGCAAGTGATGAATATTATGGAAACATTCTTCAAGATATAAGAATTGGTGTTTTGACAAAACATGGTAAAGAAGCTTTACAAAGTCGGCTTTAACGAACTATTTTGCAAATGAAAACATACCAGCTGAAATAATGTACAAAAAAATTGGAGAAAAGAAGTCTATAGTTTGCCTAATGCCAACACTGCAAGAGTGTTCTGCATTCAATCAAGAACTTTTGAAACTCGAAAAACAACCAATAGTGAAAATGGAAGCTATTGATAAAATGGAACAAAAAGGAGTTACTATTCTTCCCTTAGAGAAATTACAGTCAAAATTGGATTCTTTGGAAAAGTAGGTGTCTAAGACTGCAGGTTTAGAAAAAACTTTATATGTGTGTATAAATTGTCGGGTAATTTTACGGCGTAATTTGAATGTAGAACAAGGTTTAGTAAATGGAGCAATGGGAAAAGTTGTTGATTTTGTACATTTTCAGAACAGAGATGGAATTGAATTTTTAAAGATTACATTTGATCAGATAGAAGAGGTAAAACAAATTGGACGTTGTGCTGTTCGTTTTTGCTTGTAAAAGACGTGTATGTTTGTAGTAAACAGTTTCCTCTTTCTTTAGCATATGCAGTAACCATTCATAAATCTCAAGGTTTAAGTGTAGACAGTGCTTTGGTAAATATTGGAAGTACAGTATTTAAAGAGGGCATGGCATATGTTGCATTGTCTCGAGTAAGGACATTATCTGGTTTGTATTTGATTGATTTTGACGAGAAAAGATTAGTGCTGATGCAAATTGTGTAAGAGAGTATAATCAGTTAAGAAGACTTTATGCTCCTACCTTAGGTGAATATCCCATATATGAGAAATGTGTAGTATGTCCAAAACGGAAATATGAGAAACATTCTAGTGTGTTTCAAAAAAAGAAAACAATTCAAAAGAATGATGAAGCTGCAAAGAAAATGAAAATGGACACTATTGATGATATTGGAGGATACCAGTTAGAAAATAGTTCAGGTATCAACTGCTATGCTAATGTAATTGTGAATGTTGTCTTTTATCTAGAAGATCTTCATCATGAAATTATGGAAAATCGAGAAAAAGATTCTGTTCTTTATTACATTATATTTTTCAAAAGTTGGCAACTGATAGAGCTAAACTCCATACTGCTTCTGGCATTCGGCATCTTTTGGATATATGTACTGGTTCTTCGCAATTTACACTTAATATACAACAAAATGTACAAGAATTTCTTATGTTTATGCTTGCAGTATTGGAAGATGAAGGAATAGAAATTGAAAATGTGTTTGGACTAAGTTACAGATGGGATCATAAATGTGAAGAGTGTTCATTTTCTTCTACTACTGAAATAGACACTGAACTATTCATATATTTGACAATACCAGATTGCAAATCAGTGTCTTTTAACAAATTAGTAAAAACAGCTAATCAAGATATGAAATGCTCTCATTGTAAATCAGAAATGTTGTCAACATTATATATAGAAAGATTTGGAAAATATGTCATTTTAATGCTACAACGTTGTAGAGCAGATGGAAGAAAATTGGAAACTAAAATTAAACATTTTGTGGCAAGTCAACTATGAATTTCAGGAAGAACTTTTAAAGCAGTGGACACTATACTGTGTATTTAAAGTGCAATAAAGGATGGACACATTGCAATGATGCCCTTTGGAATTCAAACATAGGTTGCCTTTCGAAATACCAGATTCATATCTGATATTTTTGATGCCAAAGTTTTGAAAACATCATTCAGCCTATTGGGAAGATGTGAACACGAATTACTGAGTTTATTTTGGATATTTTCCATGCAAATGGATTTGGAAACATTATTCGGCCTATTGGGAAGATGTGAACAATTACTGTTTGGATTATTGTTTGTGCTAATTCTTATTGCATTTGCAAAATTGTGTTTGAAAGAACTAGTTAATATATTTGATCTTCATATTATACGCGATGTAAATGAGAGTGTATATTTTAGAAAATGTACTTCAGAGAAATAAATGATTTAATGTAGTTGAAGAATGTAATTTATAAACTGTAGATATGTAAACTGATAGTTGAACTTGTTGTAAATATTCTCAATGCAGATTTAGTTTTTTTTACAATCTCATTGATTGTATTTTTTTACCCGCTGTTGTATGATGATCTACATTGAAATCACCGTGTATGGTGAAATTCAGTATAATCTGAGAACAGCAAAAAAGGGAAAGTGAATATGTTATGGAATTCTAAAATTATGTTGTGTTCTTAAAACTATAATATTATATGCAATAACAGTTGTTGTTCTTTTTTTTTTACAGAAGATAATACTAAAGTTTAAAAAGATTTTAAATTCAGTTTACAACAAAACTACTGTAAAATAGTTCCACTGAGTTTTGTTTCTACATTAGTAAAAAGGTAAGAACAAATAATGTAATAAGCATGATAATATGAACTAATTTTTACAGTCGCTTTTACTGCACTCATCAATTTTTTCAAACACTACCCATGCACTCATCTATACAGTTAGGCAGTATTCCCACACTCCTCCAATCACCCATGCACTATCTATGCACTTTTGCAATCACATAGCCAGTACCCATACACTTATAATATCACCCAGACACTACCTATGTACTCCTCCAATCACCCAGGCACTATGTGTACACTCATGCAATCAGCTAGACATTACCCGTACACTCTTCCAATCACCAAGGTATTACCTATATACTTCTCCAATCCCCTAGACATTACCCCTACACTCATACAATTACCCAGGCATTATCTATGCATTCCTCTAAACCTCAGACATTACGCTTACACTCAGACATTACCCCTGCAGTCATGCAATCACACAGACATTACTCATGCACTCCTCCGAACACTTACACATTATCCCTGCACTCATGCAGTCACCCAGGCATTACCCATGCACTCCTTCAATCACTCAGGCAGTACCCATGCACTCCTCCAATCACCCAGGCACTACCCATGCACTCATGCAATAACCCAGGCATTATCCATGCACTCCTTGAATCATTCAGGCAGTACCTATGCACTCCTCGAATCACCCTGACATTACCCCTGCACTCATGCAATTACCTGGGCACTACCCATGCACTTCTTCAATCACTCAGGGAGTACCTATGCACTCCTCCAATCACGCAGGCACTACCCATGCACTCATGCAATAACCCAGGCATTAGCCATGCCCTCCTTCAATCACTTAGGCAGTACCCATGCACTCCTCCAATCACCCAGACATTACCCCTGCACTCATGCAATCACGCAGGCACTACCTATGTACTTCTTTAATCACTCAGGCAGTTCCCATGCACTCCTCCAATCACCCAGGCACTATCCATGCACTCATGCAATCACCCAGGCATTACCTATGCACTCATGCAATCACCCAGGCATTACCCAGGCACTCCTACAATCACCCAGACATTGCCTCTGCTCTCATGCAATCACCCAGGCATTACCCATGCACTTACAAAATCACTCAGGCATTACCCATGCACTCCTCCAATCACCAAGACATTACTCCTGCACTCTTGCAATCACCCAGGCATTACCCATGCACTCCTTCAATCATTCAGACAGTACCCATGCACTCCCCCAATCACCCAGACATTACTCATGCACTCTTGAAATCACCCAGGTATTATCCATGCACTCCTCCAATCACCCAGGCACTACCCATGCACTCATGCAATCACCCAGGTATTACCCATGCACTCCTTTAATTACTCAGGCAGTACCCATGTACTGCTCCAATCACCCATACATTACCCCTGCACTCATGCAATCACCCGGGCATTACCCATGCACTCCTTCAAACACTCAGGCAGTACCCATACACTCCTCCAACCACCCAGGCACTACCTATGCACTTATGCAATCACCCAGGTATTATCTATGCACTCCATCAATCACTCAGGCAGTACCCATGCACTCTTGCAATCACCCACACATTACTCTTGCACTCATGGAATCACCCAGGCATTACCCATACACTCCTTCAGACACTTAGGCAGTACCCATGCACTCCTCCAATCACCCAGACATTACCCCTGCACTCATGCAATCACCCAGGCACTACCCATGCACTCATGCAATCACCCAGATATTACCCATGCACTCATGCAATCACCCAGGCATTACCCATGCACTTCTCCAATCACCCAGACATTACCTCTGCACTCATGCAATCACCCAGTCATTACCCATGCACTTACAAAATCACCCAGGCATTACGCATGCACTTCTTCAATCACCCAAGCAAAGGTGACTTTTTGCTGTGAAAACAATTGCATCAATTGACTGTTCACCATAACAAATAACTTGTTTGCAATTGATACACCGTTGTTCAAGACCAGCAAACATGGGTCTAATGTCTGGTCCTCTGCCTGAACTTGTTGTACCGGCTGAGGTGCTACATCCTGCATCGTGATCACCTTGCTGGGCTTGTCGTTCCAGCTCACGTCGATGTTCTTCTCGTGCTAGCCGACGAGGGTGCATGGTTTGTAGATGTTTTAACATCGATGAAGTACCGCATGAGTATTTTTTCTCGGAGCCCCGAGATATGATTCGTTCACACACAGTGCAGGTTACCTTTCTCGCGTTGACCTTCTTTTCACCAGGTGGAATGGTAAAGAAGGCCCAGACGATGCTCTCTTTTCATTGCTTTCTTGGTTCCTCCAAGTCATCTTCTTCTCCAACGATGTAGTCTGGTGGATTTGAAGATGCCATTGTACTTGTTTTTAACAAAAAAACCACCAAAAAAATGCAACAAGAGCAGTAAACACAAAAGGTGTGTCTCCTGACAATGTTGTTGGAGGAATGAGAAATTTGGGTGGGGTGCTGTAAGTTCTAGAATAAAAAGCTTCTTAACTAATGAAATGCTTTCTTTTGAAGTCACATGGGATTTGCGCACCCGGCGCGCAACCAGTGCGCACCCGGCGCGATTCACGAAAAATCTATTTAACAATAATATATCTTTATTCCAGTTACAAATATACGATATTTACAATTATGTGTAAATAATCTCTTGGTATAATATATATAATAAAGTTATATACATATACTTTTAAAACAAATTTTTTACGGTGGATTCGCGCAATTGGCGCGACCCCGGAAATATGTATGTGATGTTACGCGGGGCCGAGAACCGCGCACCCTTCGCATACCAAACGCGCATCATACACGACTTAACCAATATGGCGCCAATATTCTTGGATTCGCGCAACCACCGTGACCGGTATACGATCGGTATGCGAATCCACTTTAAAAATAATAAATAAAAAATGTAAATGCATATTTAAGAAAGGAGAAAACATCACATTATTTTTATAA
The DNA here is from genome assembly GCA_963921515.1 of Calotriton arnoldi. NCBI lineage: Eukaryota > Metazoa > Chordata > Amphibia > Caudata > Salamandridae > Calotriton > Calotriton arnoldi. The sequence goes on along the minus strand of CAWUFW010014524.1, from coordinate 361,498 downwards.
AATTTTAAACATTTTGAAAAAGCATTTTTTGGACATTATAGTAAAAAATTAGCATTTAAAAAACCATTGAAATTCACTGAAAAAACCATAGGTTTCAGACACGTTATAGTTAGAAATTAGCATTTAAAAAACCATTGAAATTCACTGAAAAAACCATAGGTTTCAGGGACGTTATAGTTAGTATTTAGCATTTTAAAAACTTTTGAAATTCACTGAAAAAACCATAGGTTTCAGACACGTTATAGTTAGTAATTAGCTTTTAAAAAACCTTTGAAATTCACTGAAAAAACCATAGGTTTCAGGGACGTTATAGTTAGAAATTAGCATTTAAAAACCTTTGAAATTCACTGAAAAAACTATAGGTTTCAGACACGTTATAGTTAGTAATTAGCTTTTAAAAAACCTTTCAAATTCACTGAAAAAACCATAGGTTTCAGGGACGTTATAGTTGAACATTTCACCGCAATGCACTGCTGATGACATCACATATTACATCACTCATGACATGGTCAGTGACATCACTCATGACATCACTGATGACATCATCCACGTGATAATCTGATGCACCTCCTCACACCCTAACATAACCTTTGATACACCCACTCTAAAATACAGACTACCATTCTCAAAACCATAGACACACCAATACCAATTACTACATACCCACTCACTGATTCCTAGGTCTACACATACATCCACTCACTCACCCATACAGTCACTCATACATGCAGTCACTCATCAATATAGGTAAGTATAGTGGACAACCCAATCTACCCTTGAGGGCTCGGGCAAAATTGATAAACAGGTAAGTGTGCCTTCAAGGGATTTATTAAAATACTCAGTTATGTTGTTCTGGATTTCAATTAAATGCAAGGTTTATTATTGACTTGCTAGTTAATTTCTTTAGTTACTCTGCTTTCTAACAACGTAATTTCTTATATTTTTGAATAAATCATGTAAAGAATATATATCAAGGACGATATATATCACACAACAGAAGACAGCAGAGAACACGGGTGTGTATAAAAATATATTATATTTTATCTTCAAATTTCATGAAGGGTACTCATATGGAAAACATACAATGAAACAAGAAGGAAACACTCTATTATTTAAACCTCCATTTTACAGTTGTATACACTTTTTCACAATCTCAGTTGATAAATGTTGGAAAAAAAGTGTGCAAGTCGACGTTTCAGTCTCTAGGCTTCCGTCGACGAGACCATCATCAGGACTAGAAAATGTTTAAAGTAGTTGACCCCTGGAATCTGTCTTTAAGGTACTTCAACAGAGTAAAAAGTTCCGCCGTTTTTGCTTTGACGGCAATATAGGACCCTGAATTAATCGGTCATAATCTTTCAGAGACGCGATCAAACGAAACAACGATGTGCTAGCTCTCCTTTAAGATTCCATTGGATTAGGCGTTTTAATTTGTTGTCCGAGAAATATTTCAAACGGACCAACTTGAAGATCTGTAGTCTCTTTTGACAAAGGAAGCTGACGAACACTCGTAGGCGCATCGACTCATCAATACAGCCACTATCATATACACTCATACACCTATATAGACACTCACCCATAGAGTTACTTACACAGCTAGTCAGTCATGAAAAGAATCAATCACACTCTCATTTACTCACCTATACAGTTATACACACACCACCTCACTTATTCGCACAGATACTAACACATACTTACTCTTTTATACAATCCCTGACACAAGCACACACTCATCCACACAGCCACTCTCACAATCACTCACTCTCACATATAGTCATTTATATACTCCAACACTCACATATACTGCCTTTCACATATGTAGTTACTCACACATGTACCACTGAGACATCCATTCACTCACCAACACAGCCATACACACACTCACCCACCCATACAGCCCCTCACAGATGCATTCTTGAACCGATACATCCAGTGAATCACCCACTCACACATCCATGCAGGGAGTCACACACACCCCACCCACCCACACAGACACTCAGGCACCCATACAGATACTCAGACAACCAATCAATAACCCATATAGACACTAATGTAGCTACTCACCAACCCATGCAGCCGCTTACACACCAACAGACAGACTGATACAGACATTCACACAGTTTAGTCACTAACCCATGCATTCAGTAAGACACGTTTAATCACTCACTTATACAGACAGTCACGCACCTACTAAATCATCCATTCAGACAGTCATACACCCACTCACTCTTCAATACACCTTGGCCTATATATATAAAACATATTTAAACTTTACAGAAACACACAGTCACTGGATGATGTCATCAGTGATGTCATTTGAGATGTCATCAGTGATGTCACTGACCATGTCATGAGTGATGTAATATGTGATGTCATCAGCAGTGCATTGCGGTGGCATGAGTTATAGTTAGCTCAATAACTATAGCGGCCGAAGTTCTCTGGTTTTGTACGAGTGAAATGTTCAACTATACCGTCCCTGAAGCATGTGTTGTTTTTGTGAATTTCAAAGGTTTTTTAAATGCTAATTTTGTAACTATAACGTCCCTGAACCCTATGGTTTTTTCAGTGAATTTCAAAGGTTTTTTAAATGCTAATTACTAACTATAACGTCCCTGAAACCTATGGTTTTTTCAGTGAATTTCTAAGGTTTTTTAAATGCTAATTTCTAACTATAACGAGTCTGAAACCTATGGTTTTTTCAGTGAATATAGATATATATATATATATATTGGGCTCAATTTTTTCACTCCAATTTGCCAAACTCCTTTGAGGCAGGTGCTACGTTGGTGAGGGCATACTCATGTGTAAAGATCCAAAAATCCTCCAACACAGAAGGACGAGCGCTTATGGGTTCATTATTTTGATTTATTCAAAGCATGCAAATGCATTTAGGCAATTCTCCCTTGCCAACTAAAAATCAGCAAAAAATACTCAACTGTGGCGGTTTTGGCATTTTTTTTTTTTTAAAAGATGCCAGAACTAACCCTGGGTGAAGTTCGCGTAGCCGCGCTACGAGAGGCTACGCGAAGGTGTACAAAAACTCCGTGACGCTACGCGTAGCTACGCAAGCATGCAGAGTTGCCTGTTTCCGCATGCTCGCGTTGTCTCGCGTATGCTCGCGTTGTGCTCGCGTATGCTCGCAAGATGTTTTTGACATTCGGCAACACGGATGACGTGTTCTGGGGAAATATCGCATGAACTTCGCCACGCGGTCAGCAATGGGCGCGGCCATCTTGTTTTCCTATCTTTTGCATGGTTCTGGGGCCTGTTTTTCAATCCCTCTCCAATCTTTTCAATCCTTTGTATTTTACCCTGTTTTTCTGATCTTTTTTATTTATTATCTATCCCTCTCTGTCCCTAAGTCTATATTCTGTGTTTTGTTTCTAGTTTTACAGCGTTTTTTAAACTTTCTACAGTTTTATATTACTTCCTTCTTTACTCTTCTGCTTCTTCCCCTAACTTTATTTTTTCCTGCTAAATTTTCTTTTCCGCCCCCTGCCCACCCCAGAACCATGGCTAAGGGAAAGGGAACCGGCTCCAAGGGCAAGGCGCCTGCGCCTAAGAGCCGCCTGCCTTGCGGCAGACTGCGCCCTGCAGGGGTGCAGGCCTGGTCCCTATTCAGCGAGGCGGAGGTGGCTGCCCTTGTTTTTTTTGTGCGGCGCCACCTCCCCTTGACCTTGGCAGCAGGCGGCAGGCCTGGCTCTGGGTACGCTACCCAGGAGCATCACCGCCGGTGGGAGAGGGTGCGCCGGGCAGTGTTTCGCTGCTCTGGGGTCTGGCACACCCATAACCAGCTGACCCACTGGTGGTCAGACATCTTGGTCTGGGAGCAGGACCTGCTAGGTGTCGAGGTCGTGGGGCTTGGTGAGTAGCTAATACTATTGTGTGTTCTCTAGACTGTGTTACTGTTATTGCGAATATAATTTTTTTTCCGAATAGCAAGAATGCTGCTGCTTACATTGCAGGTAAACTTAAGTTTAAAAATCTTTAGTGATTGTTATTCTTCTAGACACAGGTGCTCGGCACTACTAAACTTACTTGTTTGCAACTTTGCGCTCGCTTGGGCTGATTATGTAAGAGTTTACTTTAGAGAACTTAAGTTAGGTAATGCTAGAGAGACTCTAGTGCTTCCTTTGTCCTCCTGTCAGTAAGATAGTGGTGGATAGGTAGTTTAGTTACTTAGTTACTTAGTATTAGTTGGTAATTTTTAAGCGGTCTGCGTGACGGTGACGCATCCTCTGTCACGTGACTCACGTCACGTGCTGCTGAGTGCTGCTTACTCCAGTCCTTAGTAGAACCTTTTGTAGTTTGTTTAGTGAGTGAGTAATAGGCCTAGCAGAACATCAGCAGCAACCGACCAACAATTTGGTGTATGCAAAAATGTATGCATGTGTCCTCCATCTATGCATTTTTGAGGACTAAAATAAATGGAAATGCAGAGTTAGTGAACAATTGGCCCATCTGAATAGGTGGGCAAGGTCAGGTGGTACTTAGGCATAGTATTCTGGAATCAGAATGGAACACTGGATTAGTGTTCATAAATAATAACTAGACGGTCCGCAAATCTCACGATACTACCAGTCGATCAGATTAGATACGTCAATTTTATTGCAATTGTTGTTTCCAAAAATGTTTTTTTGAGCGTTTTTAAAAATATTTTATTTGTTTCACACCAATCATCAATGTTTGTCTCTTTCTTTTTTATATCTTACATGATCAGCACCCAGGGGCAAGAGGATGGGGTCGGAGTCGGCGGGAGCAGCTGGAGAAGAACACCAGGGCCAGGACCGCTCTTCTACCGAGGGCTCTGCTGCTGTCCGCAGTAAGTCTTCCTCCTGTTAATATTAATCATTATATTTCCCTAACTTTTACTGCACCTTGTTTTTTCCGAACTATTATTTCCATTTCTTATTCTATTTTACCAAATCTTCTTTGATCTAGACTCTCTGTTTCTAAATTCTTGTTATCCCTGCCTCTAACTGCCTCTGCTCTGACTCTCTGTACTACTACTATATTATTAGTCTGTCTGTAGCTAAGCTTGCCCAGTTGGCCACTCTTTATTTTTATTTAAAAGGTTTTAAAACTCAGATTCACCAATAGCTCTAGCCACTGAGTCCAGTCCTTTGGGTTGTCCTCTTCTAGTATTCTTAATCTTGATAGGCTTTGACAATTCCCACCAACAAAATGCCCAACCAGATATTTTACTATTTTTGTTAGGATAGGACATACTTCTACTAGTGTCTACTCTCAACTCTAGTACCCGCTTTGCACTAGTGATGTATGTGGAGTATATATGTATTTTAACTATTTTTTATCAATCTTGCTAGTGAAAAAGAATAAATAGGTGGAGGCGTATATGGCATCTAAAAAATGTGTAATGTTTTTTCTAGGTGTACCGACCACCAGTGCCGGGGCCAGCGGCAGGGCAGGCGACGCCAGCCAGGAGGGAGCAGCGGATGCGACAGCTGCCACAGTCGTGGGTGACGCAGCAGCAGTTGCGGGCGGTGGTAAGTTATACTTATATTCCTTACTTATTGACAATAGTTACACACTCGCTGCAAGGGTGTACACTGTATGTTGAGAGAGACTAAGTTGTTGTGAACAACGGTTGAAGAAGAAGACACTCTTTACTTAGCATTAGAGGCGAGCAATAGCATTAGCGGTGGGAGTAGTTGAGTAACTAATGGCCTCTTCAATCTGACTTCAACTCAGCTGGGAAAGTTTTATGGAGAAGACTAAGAGTCAGACGACCTTGATGGATGGGTTGATCGAAAAGGGAAAGAAGGATGGAAGGAGGAAGGACGGGCGAGATGTAAATATATATGACTGGCAGAGAAGGATACGTGCCACGTGGGATGCATGCATAGGTGGCTAATAGGAAGGAATCAGATGCATGGGTGGAAGGTGAAAGAAGAAAATATGCCTGCCTGTGTGGATGAAGCTGTATGGGTGATAGCAAGAATCCTCCGGGGTGTTTGATGGGTCAAACTCAAAGGCAAGCAAGGAAGGAAGGACGCATGGGTGGTGGTTTAAAAAATTAAAATAAATGTTTGTTGTTAAAACAAACTAAGGTTTGTTGAGAGGTTAAGAAGAATGAAACAAAGTACCTCATGTCGTCCCATACATATATATAAGCAATGATCATTTGGATAAGATATCATCTGCCTTGTTGTAGTAGGCAGGGTGAAAGTGAAATTGAGCAGTTGCCCTGGACTTGATGTAACAGAGAGTATGGCCAGTGCCACCCATAATAGAAAAAATAAGATGATTGTGTAGTCAGCTTCCCCACCTGCAGAGTGCAGACAGTAGTAAATAAAAATAACGTGAGTCTGCGTCACGAGTATAATGTTTGTCTTGAGCGCAAGCTGACTGAGCTGGCATGCCGGCTGGAACAAGGTTACTTAATTTAAATAAACAAGAGAGAAGAAGAAAACTGGTGTACTCGAGTCCATACTACCACAAATGTTATGTCATGTGCTTGCTAGTGCTACTGTGCCACTATGTGTAGAATTAATTTTGTGTTACTGTTTTGCTAACAGTATTACCATAGTCTTTTTTCTTTTTTGATATAGGTACTCCTTCTCAGCCAAAAAGACCAGACAGGAAGGAGTTGGCAGCCATGGCCCGGCGCCGGAAGCTTGAGGCCATTCGGAATGAGTATCAGCGGCTGGTGGCTCTGGCGGAGGAGGAGGAGGAGGCGGCAGCAGCTGCAGCCTCCTCCAATGCCCCGGGCCCAGCCAGGCCCCTGGCCCTCGAGTGGTACGTCACCACGGTCTGGCAGCCTCCCGCCGCACTACATCTAGCACTGTTGCCCCCCCGTGGATGCAATGGCCGAGCCTTTAAGCGCTGCGCGCTCCTCCGAATGGTGTGCCTAGAGGAGCAGGTAAAGGAGGTCCTTAAGAGACAGCAAGCCCGCCGATAGATTGAGATCCCGTTGCATTGCCCCTTTTTATTCTTTTTGTTGGTGGGTGGGCATTGGGCTACGTTGGGGAAAAGTTGGGGTTTATATTTATTATTTATTATGGACAATTTTTGAATTCAACGCCACAGACATTATTTGGACTCTATCTTTTGACTTTTTGGACATTGGTTTGGGTTAGGGAGAGGGGTGGGTCAGGTGTTGTGGGATTTTTACAATAGTTTATTTTGTTAGGGGATTAAATTATATTTGTACTTAAACTTTACATACAATGTAAATGTTTTGTGGGAGGGTTACTCTTTTACGTCAGACGGTTTCCTTCCTTTGCTGCTGCAAAATAATCTGCCAATTTTGTAACACATGAACAGATAGATGCGGTACCCTCACTGAGTGACTTGTCCTACTAATACTGTCAGTCTCTCCTCCTAGTCTATGCAGTCTGCCACTGGACTCAAGGGTGTGGGTGTGTGAATTAATGAACCAATTAATTTCCATTATTAATTATGCCTCCCCCAAACTTCTTCTCTTACCTGTGATTGATGTTTAAACTTAGGCACAGCGATGGCTGGTTATAGTGATGATGGTTTGTGTTTCCCAAGATGCCATGGTTGTGGTGGTAGTAGTAGACACTGGCAGTAGCATTTGCAAAAAAAGAAAATGAGACAGTCAGTCGCCTGAGAGAGACTCTGGGAGGAGTAGTAGAACGAAGTACAGTACAGTACACTAGAAGACTGCCAAACAATATTAATAATGTTGATTAGCAATGCTAAAGTAAAATAAAACATAATGGTGGCGGGGATAGCCTAAGCCTAGTACAACAAGTTACAAACTGTAGATGTGTCGAGTCACTCGACACAAGCGTAACCATTAGTGCTGTGTAGGAGGATGATGAATCCAATCGAGGCCGGCAATTAATTATGATGGATTAGATTCCTTTGGACAAAAAATTGACTTGCAAATATACTGAGCATGGGTGGGCAAGCAGAAGAAGATCCTCGCCCTGCCTTGAAATTGAATCAGTGTTACTTTCACTGCATCCGCCCCAGCAAGCGTGTGATCAATTATTGGTGTACATTTAATTTAGTCACACCTCAATATAAATCACACAGCCCGGGGGAAGAGTGTTAGGGTTTGATGAATGGTTGGGAAGGGGGTTTGGGGAAAGTTTTGACAAAGAAAAACACTACACATGGACAAACAACAAAACACAATCTTGGCAGACGACCATCATATCCATAAATCTGTTAAGGGAGAAAAAGGAAATGCATGCATGATGATGATGATGATGATGACTTGATGGTTAATGAATAAGTATTACTTACTAACTAGATTAGTAGACAGTACAGGGCAGCAGTATATTATTAATTATTATGCAATTTGCCATGCCTGTCTGCCCTTAGAGAGACCCAAATTACATACATTTTTACTTCTGTTGTACCGGGCTTACTTTTTAAAGCTAGCAAAGAAAATTAAAAAATAGCTGTAGGGATCAATTCTAAGCAGAGAGCAAACAACAACAACACACAGTCGTAACGATTGAAGAGAAAAAATGAATCAAATTATTTAAAAGATGATGAATGTTGATACTAAAGTGTTACTGTATGTTATCCTGGTCAAATTGGGGAGTTGCATCTCGGCATTCCTCTTGGTCCTCCCTTCCATGGACGCTGCGTCCGTCAATCTTGGGTGCCACTGCCTGCCTGGCGGATGCGGATTGGTAGGTGAGTGTGAGTTGTTTTTCTCTGTTTAGCACAGGGTAAAGGCCGGCCTGTAAGTGTAGATGGAAAAACAAAAGGGATATTTAAAAATCAAGGAGAAAAAAAAGCATAAATTACGGAGGAGTGCAAACACTTTCAGAGCGGCATGGCTAAATCATGTCTACTCTGTTGTCTGTTTCCAGCATTAACCTACAACAGCAACAGGACAGAGCAGGCCCACGGCGCCCACCCAACCTCCACTTAGCTTAGATTTTGACTGAGCCAGACAGAGCACACATGTTACATATACAGCAACATAGCATTTTCCAAAGTAAGTAACTAAATCAATGGCATGCACAGCTGTTAGTCATACCACCACTACTACACTCATGACTCGACTCCACCACTACACAGACATGTAGGTCTGCTGTGGTTGTTGTTGACTTGTTTACCTTTTATGCCACTCATGAAACACCCTGAGTTTTATTCCATCAATCATCTCCGATCCTACAGACTGACTGCGAAGATATTATGTCACTGTGGTCATCATCATGGTGTTGTCCAACTCAGTCTGCAGTGTACCGAGTGAGTCCAGATTCCATATTCAAAAATGCAATGGATCGGCCTGCAGTAGAAGTACAATTTTGTTATTAAACAACAAGAAGGGAAACATTGACTTGAGTCACTTTTAGTGTGTAGATTAAATAATAGTACACAATGAATTCACTTCATGCACAACAAACAACACCAACACAAACACCAATCACTCAGAGTCAGCGTCCAATGCATGCCATCATTACCTGTTCCTTGCTCTCATCTTACGTTAAGGGGCAGTCTCTCTCGGCTTTGAAAGGAGGATAGCTATAGTAGTCATCATGTTCCACTTCTTTTGGAATGGACTCGACGAGGCAACATTTTTTTGTACTTTTCTCCATCCAATTAGCATTTGGCTTGAGGGAAATGGATTTAGGGCGAGTCAGGAGGATGGAGCAGGACTCGTAGGAGTGGACTTAAGTTAAATGCACAGAGCTGCAACTCCAATATGGCAATAAAAAGACTAGAAGATGGTGGTGATGGATTTGTTGTGATACCAACCAGAAAGACAGAGACACACACAAATAAAAGTAAAATAAGGAAGAAAGAAAGTAAGACGTTTAAAGCCTAGTTCTCAGGGAAGTATAGCTCGTCCTCAAACTCTGGTGGTTCAACCAGAAGTAGGTAATCAAACAGAAGTAGGTAATCATCTAAGGCACTACTTCTGTCACCTAAGTCGCAGCGTTCCTGCGTTGATTCACATATTTTGTAATTCTGTGGCATAAAGTGCTGATTAATTTTGATCATGGTTAACCTCTCCACGTTTTTGGGCGAGAGACTGGTCCTTTTCACTGTTACAATGGCACCAGCAGCACTGAAAACAGGTTCAGAAGAGACACTTGCGATAGGGCAAGCCAGATAGTTTATCGCCAGCCTGCTGAGCACTGGCCATTGGCCCCTTTTCCCATACCAATACAGCAATGGGTTTTGATCAATGTAGACCTCTGTTGGGTCATCCAGATAGGCCTGGACCATCCGCTCAATGTTCAGGGGTGCTCCACTTTGCTGGGCCTCTTTTGTCTTTGCATCAGCACTGGACCTAGCAAGCCCTTGCTGTAAATACCAATCCTGTGCTGAATTTACTGGGGCTGATGATCCGGTTCTTGCTGTTGTCGATAGTGTTGGTGACAGCTCTGAGCCAAACGCACTGCCCTCAGGCTCTGAAGTTGTACTTGACGCAGGATGCCCTGCTGCAGTACTTGTTGTGGGTTTGAGTAGTGGGCCTTTAATTAACAGCCGTTCATTTTCCAAGTCACTGGCTGCCTCAGCTATCCAAGTTTTGTACTGGGCAACATCCACTTCTGAAAAAGGAATTAATGTCTTAGTGTTCAGTGCCGATTTGTACCGTGGATCCAGAATTGTGGCACAAATGTAATGTTTTTCTGAAACAATGCGAGTTTGCACCCTTGTATTTTCAGCTAATCGACGGGATAAGCTTTCCACCAACTCATATGCTTCATTTTTTTCCTCCACACCTGTGTACGTTTCGGACACCTCCTTCAGCTGTTGCTCTAGCATGTGCAACAATGGGATAGCTTGGCCCATAGTACAGTCCTCCTTGCTGACTTCACGTGTGAAGAGCTCGAAAGGAAGAAGCATCTCTGTCAGGCATTTAACCAGGCCCCATTGGTCCATCTGTAGGGTCATGCCTTTCACAGTCGCATCCCTTATTCCTTGCATGACATACTCATTGATTGGTCTGTACTGATCAAACAGACGATCAAGCATGTAATAAGTTGAGTTCCAACGTGTTGGCACCTCCTGGATGAGTGCTTTGACTGGCATTCTATGCTCACTTTGAATGATCCTCAGCTGCTTCCGGGCTTTAAAAGAATGGCTGAAATGTGTGCATATTCTTCTGCAGGTGGTCAGTAAGTTGCTGACTCGGGCTTCTTTTTTCAGAAAGTCTTAACAATAATGTTAATGCAGTGCGCCAAACACAGGACCCTGAAATAGTCACCATCCTCCATGGCCTTAACTATATTACTGCCATTATCCGTGGCAACAAAACCAATGTTAAGCCCTCTTGGGCGCAGCCATTCAAAGACCTTGCAGTTAAACTCTACCAAAATGTTTGCAGCAGTATGAGATTTCTCCATGGCGAACATGGCTACAGTTGCATGTTTCCGGGTAGCATTAAAAATCTCAGCAGTGTCAACACCTGCTTCAGATATCTTTTCTCTAACCCCCACAAAAGAGATCCAGTGTGCAGTGATGCACATGTAATCAGTGGCTTGGCAACTGGTCCACATGTCTGTTGTCAGGTGGATATTGTGAACAGCACTCTGCTGCAAAGCTTGTCCAAGCAATTCCAGCACATCTTGATGTAGTGCTGGAACAGCAACTCTGGGTAAATAGGACCGGCTGGGAACCTTCCATTTTGGGCAGATGGCTGTCACAAATTCAAGGAAACCCACCCCCTCCACAAAAGAAAAATGGAGAAGGTCCAGCGCTAACATTTTAGCCAGCTTCGCATTGTACAAACGTGCCATTGGGTGGTTGCATTCTTACTGCCCCTCTGACCTAAGCATGCTGACAATGGTAGGCTGGATTTTTTTCCTTTCTGGTGCAGCTGATGCAGGTGACTTCTTGAACCCAGTTAGGCTCAACGACGCACTTTTTTTCATTGCAGTACTCTGTTGCCTTGGTGTCTCAGCCTGACTTTTACTACGGTGCCACTGAGATGTTGCTGAGGATGTGGGCGGTACCACTACACTGCTGGGGACAGGGCTACTTTGTGTACCAGAGAAAATGTCTCCCTCTTGTTCACCTTCCACCGCGATCATATCTTCTTCTTCTTCTACTTCTTCATCCCCACCAACAGCAATGGGTGCAGTTTAACTTTTTTGTACGCTAAGTAGGTGCGCCTCCCACTGGATCATGTGGTGTTTTTTCAGATGTGTTGATTGGCCTCCAGTACCATAGTTTGTACCAAGCTTACCCCGACTAACAGCATGTTGACAAATTGAGCATATAGCAACGTTGTCCTCCTTACTGCTGACCGAAAAGAAGTCCCAAACTGGGGAGGTGAACTTTCTTGTGCTGCTGGAGGTGCCACTTGCAATGTCGGATGAACTGGAGGGTGTGCCTTGAATTTGACTCTGTGCAGTTACAGTACCACTACCTACTGAGGTGGGGGTTGAGCTGGATGTAGGTCCCTGCCGGGCCTTTGCAAATGCAAATATGGAAGCTGGAGGTCGTGTTGGTGTTACCTGTGTTGGTGGTATCCGTGCCACATCCCTCACAGCAATTTGGGATGGGGTAATAATAATGTCGGTCTCCATCTCCACTGGGGCGGGAGTGATCTTCATGATGACTGGCTCGTCATCATCCTCCTCTTCTACATTTTCCTCCATAACTCTAAGGCTTTCTGGAACCTTCCTTTTCCTTAGCCTTGTCGCGTGGCGTGCCTCACTCTCAGGCTGAGCTGGTGGGTTCCAAGTGGTATCTAGATCATCAGAAGGGGGGCTTGAAGAAGAAGTTGATGGACTAACCCTCCTTTTCCTTGCTGGGGATCTGGAAGACAATGGATCTTCTGAAAGAGTGGCTTGCTCTTCTTCGTCTGCAGGAAGCTCGATTTCCTGAACTGCCCCTACTTCGGGAGGAACAACTACTATTGTGGGCTGTTGTTGCGGCTGTTGTTGCGGCTGTTGTTGCGGCTGTTGTTCCGGCTGTTGTTGCCCACTTATTTGCCGAGTTTCCGCCTGCGTTGATTGGGTACTACTTTGCGATAATGACATTTCAACATCACTGCTCATTGGCGTTTGCACAAGTAGACTGGCTACCTCTGCGACACTCATGGGCTTGGGCCTAGGTTGGTGGGGTGGGCCTGCTGATACGGAGGTGATGCTCCCAGCTTGGTCCCCAGACACCACTAATGCAGGCGTAATTTTTTGTTTCCCAAAAAACATATTGGGCAGCACACCAGTCTTGGTAAGTGGCAGTGCCACTTCCTTCTTCTGTTCCTTCTTCTCACTGGCAACTTTCTTGGTACTGGAGGACCTATTACCTTTCTTTGGGGCCATCTTTTTCCGATGTCAGCAGGAAGCAGGTGCACAAGTTGCAGAGAAGTCTGTGGTCACACATGTCACATGATGTCGTGTGCAGCAGGACTTCTGTCTGGCAGTACAATGGGTGATGATGATGACACCTCCTCCTCAGTCTTTTTGTGCACCTAAAAGCAAAGAAGTCAGAAGAACATCAGTGAAATGTTGCATTTGTTATTGTGGTTCAATTACTACTAGTCCAAACAAACAAATATAATATATAACTTAGTGTGTGGTGGCCACACTTGTTAGTGTTATGTTATTACATTTTATTAACTCAGTTTAAGTTATAAAAAAAAACATAACAGTGTAGCCATTTGTGAGACTTTGACAACAAGGGCTTTCATGGTATACTGTGTACACTCAGGAAGGATAGGAAAGAAGAAGAACAAAAACAAAAATACAAATGTAATGGAAGTGGAACCTGCTTGGCATTAATTTGCGCATCACGTCATTCAGGGAGCTGCAGCAGGCAAAGGGGATGGAAGCAGTAAGCCAAGAGGAACAAAGGAAAGACATGCAGGCCTATATGGCAAAAGCAGCACACTACTAAACTACCACCACAAAATGGCCACCAGACACATGGTCACTCACAGTCACGACAAGCAGGAGGCCTGGAAAACAATGAACTCAAGCAGGCCTATATGGCCAGACAAAGGAGCCATGCTAAACAACACAGCTTTAATGCAAAAATGCAAAAACAAAAATCCACAGGGCTAAAAAAGGTTGGAAAGTTACGCAACAACCACACCACACACACACACGCATCCAACAAAGGCATTTATTTAACACACACCAAAAAAGTGAAATACCCCCCAAAAAAACCATTTTGCAATTCAATCCAATGCCATCCATGCCCTAAATGATGTTTAAATTCAACAGACACCACAGAGACAGTTGTTTCATGCACCCATGAGTAGCGCTGGGCCTACTGGATGAAAGGCCTAGTGGCAGACTAGCCACAAGCTTGCAGGTCTATGGCAAAAGCACACTGGCTGGCTCCACAAAATGGCTGCCAGCCACATGGCCAGGCCACCCACAACAACAAGAAAGGGAAGACAGACAATGCAGGCCTATGGCAAAAGCACACTGCCTGGCTTCAAAATGGCCACCAGCCACATGGCCAGGCCCACAACAACAAGAAAGGGAAGACAGGCAATGCAGGCCTATGGAAAAAGCACACTGCCTAGCTTCAAAATGGCTGCGAGCCACATGTCCAGGCCCACAACAACAAGAAGCCTAGGCCAAGAGGATCAAAGGAAAGACATGCAGGCTCATGTGGCAAAAGCAGCACACTACTAAACTACCACCACAAAATGACCACCAGCCACATGGTCACTCACAGTCACAACAAGCAGGAGGCCTGGAAAACAATGAACTCAAGCAGGCCTATATGGCCAGACAAAGGAGGCATGCTAAACAACACAGCTTTAATGCAATAAAATTCAAAATTGAAAATCCACAGGGCTAAACAAGGTGTGCAAGTTACACAACAACCACACTACATACACACCAAAGGCATTTATTTAACACACACCAAAAAATGGAAATACCCCAAAAAATACACATTTTGCAATTCAATCCAATGCCACCCATGCCCTAAATGATGGTTAAATTCAACAGACACCACAGAAACAGTTGTTTCATGCACCCATGAGTAGCTCTGGGCCTACTGGATGAAAGGCCTATTGGCAGACTAGGCCACAAGCTTGCAGGCCTATGGCAAAAGCACACTGGCTGGCTCTACAAAATGGCCGTCAGCCACATGGCCAGGCCACCCACAGCAACAAGAAAGTGAAGACAGACAATGCAGGCCTATGGCAAAAGCACACTGCCTGGCTTCAAAATGGCCACCAGCTACATGGCCAGGCCCACAACAACAAGAAAGGGAAGACAGACATGCAGGCCTATGGCAAAAGCACACTGCCTGGCTTCAAAATGGCCACCAGCCACATGGCCAGGTCCACACCAACAAGAAAGGGAAGACAGACAACGCAGGCATATGGCAAAAGCACCCTGCCTGGCTTCAAAATGGCCACCAGCCACATGGCCAGGCCCACAACAACAAGAAAGGGAAGACAGACAATGCAGGCCTATGGCAAAAGCACACTGCCTGGCTTCAAAATGGCCACCAGCCACATGGCCAGGCCCACAACAACAAGAAGCCTAGGCCAAAAGGAACAAAGGAAACACATGCAGACCTATATGGCAAAAGCAGCACACTTCTAAACTACCACCACAAAATCGCCACCAGCCACCAGCCACATGGTCACTCACAGTCACAACAAGCAGGAGGCCTGGAAAAAAATTAACTGAAACAGGCCTATAATAGCCAGGCGAAGGAGGCATGCTAAACAACACAACTTTAATGCAATAAAATGCAAAAACGAAAATCCACAGGGCTAAACAAGGTGTGCAAGTTACACAACAACCACACCACACACACACACACATACAACAAAGGCATTTATTTAACACACACCAAAAAAGTGAAATACCCCACAAAATACACATTTTGCAATTCAATCCAATGCCATCCATGCCCTAAATGATGTTTAAAATAAATTCAACACACACCACAGAAACAGTTGTTTCATGCACCCATGACTAGCTCTGGGCCTACTGGCTACCCACAATAATTTTTTTTTAAATGATGAAAAGTACAAAAATTGTAGTTGCAGCAACTGCAATGCCCCAATCAAACAAACAACACCAACTTACTTGTAAAATCTCAAATCCAAAAGTCCTCAAATCAAAAAATCCTCAAATCCAATGATATATGATGCAGCAGACACAAAGAGTGATCCTTCCAGCTCCAAATCCAAATGAAAAGTGAACAGGACATGGACAAAGCACTGGGAGGAGCCTGCTGGACAGGAACAGGAAGTTGGAGACTCTGGGGCACTTCCTTCCTCTCCCAAAAAAAGTAAAAAAAGAAAAAGGACTCCTTGCACAAAAAGGTACAGCCAAATGGCAATCTGAGGAGTTTTTTTCATCCAAATCATCATTTTTTAGAATGTTTTATACTGCTCAAGAGATATTCTTCTCCAGATTGCAAATTTTGCATGTTCTGCATCGCGAGCTTCACCAAACTTCCGCCAGATGTCCGATGGCGTGTCCGAATGACGTGTTCGCGATCGCACACTCTCGCGGGATCGCGGGGCCGGCTACCAAAATCTCGTGGCGCACGCGAACGGATAGGAAAACTCGTCGGCGAATGCAGGGATCCCCGTAAGTCGCTACCGAGCGCGCAAAAACGCATTTTGAAAGCGCGAACAAGGGAAAAACTCCGCTACGCCGCGGAGTTTTCGGTAACTCCGCGTTCTACGCGGAGTTACCAAAAATCCGCAAACTCCGCGAGCGGAGCGGATTTTACCGCCCAGGCTTAGCCAGAACCACCGCAGGGGAGTATTATTTGCTTTACATCATGCTGACTGAAAGACGGGGTTATACAAACCTGAGGAAGTGCAGCCATTTGGCAAAACTCCAGCATGAATTGTATTCAAATGATTGCTGTGACTGCTGTTGGCGTGGCGGTAGGCGTGCGCCTGCTTCATAACAGTAGAACTCCTCCCTAGAGTGTTTTTGGTAGCCCTTACAGGGCCCATTGTGGAGGGAGGACATAATAAAATCTATAAACATGTGGTGATTTGGATCAAGCATTTTTGATGGCTTTTGGCAAAAGAAATCAAACAAACTTGCATTTTGGGGACTTTTTTCCAGCATTATCCACTGCACACAAAGACTGCCATTTGAGGTTCATTGCATATTGGTTATGGTAAGATGGTGACTACAAAGAGAGTATCGAACTGTTCCTCTCTTTATGTCTACAGACACTCATCCAATGGGATAACCAATTTAAATGCAATGGCTGAAAGTTGTCTCTTATCATAGCAAGCATTGAGAAAAGCAGATTGCTGAACCGGGTTTGCCTGCTTTGAATAAATCAAAATAATGACCCAGTGAGCGGTCACCAGTAGGTAGTTATAGTTAGGACCTAGTTTCCATTAAAAAGCGTTTTTGATTTGCCAATATCTTTGGCGTCATTTAACAAATCTTCGTGAAATTTTTCAAAACTAATGGGGGAGTCAAGTCAGCTGCTGTGTTGAAAGTTTCGGGGTGATTCGTCGAGCAGCGGCTGAGAAAAAGGGGGGTCCCAAAAATCGGTTTCTCCATGTTAATTATTTCCATAGGGAACTTTAGACACGGCTACAGCCCGAACTGCTGAACGGAATTACACCAAATTTGGCAAAAATTTAGCTCTCGGTTCAGAAAGCACTCTATTTGTTAAATGCTGTAAACCCATTCATTAGTTTCTCAGATATACAACTAGGGATGCGAAGGATCTGCGAACCCTCCTGATCTCGTGCCTGCAATCTGATTGGCTGCCAACACTTCAAACCAGAAGGTGTTGGCACCACCTCCCCTGGGCAATATTGTAAAAAAAAGCATGGGGGGGCTTTCGCCCCCACACAGCCCCTGGGACCGCCACCTCCCCGGGGCTATGGATGTGAACTGGGGGGCAGGGGGCCCTCCTGCAGCCACGGGGACTGCCACCTCCCCAGGGCTATGAAGATTATAATGCACAGTGGGGGCTCCTTCCTCCTCATGCAGCCATGGGGACTGCCACCTCCCTGGGGCTATGTTTAAAATAATGCATGGGGGGCCACAGCCCGAGGACCACCACCTCCCTGGGGCTACTTTGAAAATTGGAGGGGTGCCACGTGGCCCCCCTCTTGGAGCCATAAATGGCCCTCGGGACAGCCACTCCCAAGGCCAGCTCCAGCATTGTCCCAGGGTGCCCACCCCTGGGACATTGCAGTTTGCTATGGGATGGCAGGAGCACTGCTCCCGCCATCCCATAGCAAACAGTGTGCTCGCTTTGAACAAGCAAGAGCACTTTGCTCTTGCTTGTTCAAAGCAAGCACTTTCCTTTTTACCCCCAGGGAGCTGCATCTTAGCAGCTCCCTGGGGGTAAAAAACAATGCTGGGTCTTGCAGGAGGTGAAAGCCGATCAGGACTGCAGGGGCTTCAGGCTCCCCCGTGATCCCAAAGGAGATGGCCATGCCCCGGGGGATGGGGTCACTGGGGCCGAAAATGGCCTGGGGAGGGGGGCCACTTGGCCCCACTCCCTTTATAACATAAAATAATAAAACAAAAGAAATGGCCGGGCCCTGGGGGATGGGGTCCCGAGCCCAAAAGGGTCAAGGGAAGGGTGGCCACACAGCCCCCATCCAAAAATAACAAAAAAAATAGAATCCGTCAGCTCTGCAAATGCGCCTCTCAGCGCACTGCTGGTGGGGCGATGAGGTCCCCATGCATCCTGAGGGCCTCAGGACCAAAGTAGGCTTCATCCCCCAAGCAGCAGTGCATCAGGAGGTGCACTTGCAGAGGGGCATTGCCTCTGACTACCTCTCAGCAATCCCACTGTGTGGGGTTTACTGGAGGTAACAGGTGGGCTAGCTCGCCCCTAAGGACCCTCACCAGCGAAGGGGTACTCATCCCCCAACCGAGAGCACACCAGGAGGTGCGTTTACAGAGTGGTCGTAAAAGGGGGTATAGCCTGCTATCAGAACTCAGTAATCCTACTGTATAAGACTTACTGGAGGTAACAGGAGTAGTAGCTGGCCCCCAAGGATGTCCTTGGGGGCCAACTACCCCTCCTGTTTCCTCCAGTAGATCCTACACAGCAGGATTGCTGAGAAGCTGTCAGAGGCCACGCCCCCTTTCTTCACCACTCTGCAAATGTGCCTCCCGACACACTACTAGTTGGGGGATAAAGTCCCCTTGTCTCGAGAGGGACCTTGGGGGTCAAGAAGCACTCCTGGTACATCCTGTAAGCCCTACACAGCAGAATTCCTGAGAGCTCGTCGGAGGCTCAACCCCCTTTCTCTACCACTCTGCAAACGCGACTGCTAGTTAAAAAACCTTGGAAATTCACAAAAAGACAAAGGTTACAGGGACCTTATAGTTAGGAATTAGCATTTAAAAAACCTTAGAAATTCACTGAAAAAAACCACAGGTTACAGGAACGTTATAGTTAGTCTTACATCTCACTTTTACAAAACCTGTGAAATTCAGCCGTTATAGTTAGCTGAGCTAACTATAACTCGCGCCCCGCAATGCACTTCTGATGACATCACATATTGCATCACTCATGACATGGTCGGTGATATCACTCATGACATCACTGATGACATCTCAAGTGACATCATCCACATAATCTCTGATGCACCTACTCACATCCCAATATAACCTTTCATACACCCACTCCAAATTTCAGACTTCCATTCTCCAAACCATAAACACACCAATACAAGTAAGTACATACCCACTCACTGATTTTATGGGTCTACGCACATCCACTCACTCACCCACACATACCATAATATAACATGTGTATTTGTAAAGCACACGTTTACCCCATCGGGGTCTCTTGGTGCTGAATAACAGATGTTTATTGTTACCCAACTCAATGGTGCTCATTTTATTGACCTCAGATGGATGAAAGGCTGAGTGGACCCGCTGGGATTTGAACCTGTGACCATGAGGTCGAACACAGGCCCTGCAGTGGATGCATTAGTCCACTGAGCCACCAGACCCCTACACCAAGTCATACACCCAGTCACTCATCAATACAGCCTCTGATATATCCACTCACATACCCATACAGACACTCACACATCACCACTCTACCATAGAGCTACTCACATACCTAGTCAGACACCAAAAGAGTCAATTACACTGCCACTTACTCACCTATACAGTTGTACACACACCACCTCACTTATTCATACAGATACTAACACATACTTACTCTCTTATACAATCACTGACACAAGCACACACTCATTCATACAACCACTCCCACAATCACTCACTAACACATACAGTCACTTATATACTCCGACACTCACATATACTGCCTTTCACATATGCAGTTACTCACCCATATACCACTGAGACATCCATTCACTCACCAATACAGCCATATGCATACTCACTCATCCCATACAGCCCCTCACAAACGCACTCATGAACCCATACACCGTGTGAATCACCCACTCATATATCCATGCAGGGAGTCACACCCCCCACCCACCCACACAGACACTGAGGCACCCATACAGGTTCTCAGACAACCAATTAATAACCCATATGGACACTGATGTAGCTACTCACCAACCCATGCAGCCACTTACACACCAATTGACAGACTGATACAGACATTCACACAGATTAGTCACTCACACATACATTCACTGAGACACATATAATCACTCACCTATGCAGTCAGTCATGCACCAATTGAATCATCCATACAGACACTCACACACCCACTCATTCTTCAATACACCTTGGCGTATATATATATATATATATATATATATATATATATATATATATATATATATATATATATACACACATACATATACATATATATATATGAACTCCACTTCCGAATCCCAATAACGAGACGGACACCGGCACGGGGGTAGCGTTAATAATACTGTCTCCGTTTAATTCTTATACGCTGTATATATATATATATATATAAAACATTCTTAATTTTTTAGAAACACTCACAGTCACTGGATGATGTCAACAGTGATGTCATTAGTGATGTTACTGACCATGAGTGATGTAATATGTGACGTCATCAGCAGTGCATTGCGGGGGTGCTAATTATAGTTAGCTCAGCTAACTATAATGGCTGAATTTCACAGTTTTTGTACAAGTGAAATGTCAGCCTAACTATAACATTCCTCGTTCCTGTAACCTGTGTTTTTTTCAGCGAATTTTTAAGGTTTTTAAAATATAATTCCTAACTATAACGTCCCTGTAACCTAGGCTAATGATGTCTCACTCTAAGCATTTGAAAAAGGTGGAGACGCTGAAACGTGTCATGCTGAGTGGATCGATTGTATTTTGCAGTTTTTAATCAGAATAAATGCATCGTATGTACCCCCAGATTGCTCCGGTCCGGTTCTTGATGGAGAGCCCCGTTGGTGATCAAAATATTGTGTGCAGGCCACAGGTACAGCAGAGGCACCCAACATGAAGGAGTTCAGGCGTAATGTGTGTCAATTGTTGGAACATATATAGATATATATATTTTCAATGAAAAAACCACAGGTTTCAGGGACGTTATAGTTAGTTGGACATTTCACTTGTACAAAACCAGAGAAATTCGGCCGTTATAGTAAGTTGAGCTAACCATAACTCGTGCCCCCGCAATGCACTACGGATGACGTCACATATTACATTATTTATGACATGGTCAGTGACATCACTGATGACATCACTGATGACATCTCAAATGACATCACTGATGACATCATCCAGTGACTGTGTGTTTCTGTAAAGTTTAAATATGTTTTATATATATATATATATATATGCCAAGGTGTATTGAAGAATGAGTGGATGTATAAGTGAGTGATTAAATGTGTCTTACTGAATGCCTGGGTTAGTGACTAAACTGTGTGAATGTCTGTATCAGTCTGTCAGTTGGTGTGTAAGCGGCTGCATGGGTTGGTGAGTAGCTACATGAGTGTCTATATGGGTTATTGATTGATTGTCTGAGTATCTGTATGGGTGCCTGAGTGTCTGTATGGGTGGGTGGGGGGTGTGTGACTCTGTGAATAGATGTGTGAGTGGGTAATTCACTGGGTGTATGGGTTCAAGAGTGCATCTGTGAAGGGCTGTATGGGTGGGTGAGTGTGTATATGGGTGTGTTGGTGAGTGAATGGATGTCTCAGTGGTAAATGTGTGAGTAACTAGATATGTAAAAGGCAGTATATGTGAGTGTTGGAGTATATAAATGACTATATGTGAGAGTGAGTGATTGTGAGAGTGGATGTATGGATGAGTGTGTGCTTGTATCAGTGATTGTATAAGAGAGTAAGAATGTGTTAGTATCTGTATGAATAAGTGAGGTGGTGTGTGTATAAATGTATAAAAGAGTAAATGGGAGTGGGATTGATTCTTTGCATGACTGACTAGGTGTGTTATTAACTCTATGGATGAGTGGCGGTGTGTGAGTGATAGTGCTGTATTGATGAGTGACTGCATGTATGAGTGACTGTATGGGTGAATGAGTGGATGTGTGTGTAGACCAAGGAATCAGTGAGTGGGTATGTAGTAACTGGTGTTGGTCTGTCTATGATTTCAAAAATGGTAGTCTGTATTTTAGAGTGGATGTATCAAAGGTTATATTAGGGTATGAGGAGGTGCATCAGATTATCACATGGATGATGTCATCAGTGATGTCATTTGAGATGTCATCAGTGATGTCATCAGTGATGTCACTGACCATGTCATGAATGATGTAATATGTGACGTCATCAGCAGTGCATTGCGGGGCGCGAGTTATAGTTAGCTCAACTAACTATAACGGCCGAATTTCTCTGGTTTTGTACGAGTGAAATGTCCAACTAACTATAATGTCCCTGAAACCTGTGGCTTTTTTGGTGAATTTCTAAGGTTTTTTAAATGCTAATTTCTAACTATAACGTCCCTGAAACCTATGGTTTTTTCAGTGAATTTCAAAGGTTTTTAAATGCTAATTTCTAAATATAACATCCCTGAAACCTATGGTTTTTTCAGTGAATTTCAAAGGTTTTTAAATGCTAATTTCTAACTGTAACGTCCCTGAAACCTATGGTTTTTTCAGTGAATTTCTATAGTTTTTTAAATGCTAATTTCTAACTATAACCTCCCTGAAATCTAAGGGTTTTTCAGTAAATTTCAAAGGTTTTTTAAATGCTAATTTCTAACTATGCCTACAGAGGTAGGACATGTGCAGAAAGAGGACGAAATGCACAGAAAGAAGCAAGAGAAATGCAGAAAGAGGCAACAGAAGTCCAGAAAGACGAAGAAAGGTGCAGAAAGAAGCAAGAGATATGCAGAAAGAACCAACAGAAGTGCAGAAAGAGGCCTTGTTGCAAAGTTATCCTGTGCCCCCAACATTTTGCTGACTGGTACTGGTGGTAACTGACTCTGAATAACCAGGCCCGGCGCCAGTGCTATGCTGAAAGACACTTAGAATACAGTGAAAACACCTACATTCACTAGGGTACACTATGGGTTGGGGTACCACTGTGATTAGCATGACCTCCCCTGTAAGGCCCTAGTACATAAAAGGGCAGGGGGATTACAACTAGCTCTAAGTCAGAGGTGCAGAAAGAGGTAAGAGAAGTGCAGAAAGAAGCAACAGAGGTGCCGAAAGAGGCAAGAGAGGTGCAGAAAGAAGCAATTGGAGTGCAGAAAGAGGCTACAGAGGTGCAGAAAGACGCAAGAGAGGTGCAGAAACAAGCAAGAGAAGTGCAGAAAGAGGCAAGTGAATTCCTGAAAGAAGCAGCAGAGGTGTAGAAAGAAGCAAGAGAGGTGCAGAAAGAGGCAAGAGAGGTGCAGAAAGAAGCAAGAGCAGTGCAGAAAGAACCAACAGCGGTGCAAAAAGAGGCAAGATGGGTGCAGAAAGAGGTAGGAGAGGTGCACAAAGAGGCAAGAGAGGTACAGAAAGAGGCAGGAGGGGTGCAGACAGAAGGAAGAGATGTGCAGAAAGAGGCAAGAGAATTGCTGAAAGAAGCAACAGAGGTGTAGAAAGAAGCAAGAGAAGTGTAATAAGAGGCAAGTGAGGTGCAGAAAGAAGCTAGAGCAGTGCAGAAAAAACCAACAGAGGTGCAAAAAGAGGCAAGAGGGGTGCAGAAAAAGGTAGGAGGGGTGCACAAAGAGGCAAGAGAGGTACAGAAAGAGGCAGGAGGGGTACAGAAATAAGAAAGAGAAGTGCAGAAAGAAGAAACAGAGGTGCTGAAAGAGGCACGAAGGGTGCAGAAAGAGCAAGAGAAATGCAGAAAGAAGCAACAGAGGTGCAGAAAGAGGCAAGAGAGGCACAGAAACAGGCAGGAAAGGTTCAGAAAGAGAGACGGGGTGCAGAAAGAGGCAAGAGAGGTACAGAAAGAGAAAAGAGGGATGTATAAAGAGGCAAGAGGGGTGCAGAAAGACGCAAGAGAGCTGCAGGAACAAGCAAGAGAAGTGTAGAAAGAGGCAAAAGAATTGCTGAAAGAAGCAACAGAGGTGTAGAAAGAAGCAAGAGAAGTGCAGAAAGAGGCAAGTGAGGTACAGAAAGAGGCAAGAGAGGTACAGAAAATGGCAAGAGAACTGCAGAAAGAGGCAAGAGGGATGCAGAAAGAGAAAAGAGTGGTGCACAAAGAGGCAAGAGGGGTGCAGAAAGACGCAAGAGAGTTGCAGAAACAAGCAAGAGAAGTGCAGAAAGAGGCAAGAGAATTGCTGAAAGAAGCAAAAGAGGTGTAGAAAGAAGCAAGAGAAGTGCATAAAGAGGCAAGTGAGGTGCAGAAAGGCAAGAGAGGTGCAGAAAGTAGCAAGAGAACTGCAGAAAGAGGCAAGAGGGATGCAGAAAGAGAAAAGAGGGGTGCAGAAAGAGGCAAGAGGGGTGCAGAAAGATGCAAGAGAGGTGCAGAAACAAGCAAGAAAAGTGCAGAAAGAGGCAAGAGAATTGCTGAAAGAAGCAACAGAGGTGCAGAAAGAAGCAAGAGAGGTGCAGAAAGAAGCAGGAGAAGTGCAGAAAGAAGCAAGAGAGGTGCAGAAAGAGGGAAGACGAGTAAAGAAAGAAGCAGGAGAAGTGCAGAAAGAAGCAAGAGAGGTGCAGAAAGAGGGAAGACGAGTGCAGAAAGAGGCAACAGGGGTGCAGAAAGAAGCAAGAGAGGTGCAGAAAGAGGCAAAAGAAGTGCAGAAAGAAGAAACAGAAGTGCAGAAAGAACCAACAGAGGTGCAGAAAGAGGCTAGAGGGGTGCAGAAAGAGGCAAGAAAAGTACAAAAAGAAGCAACAGAGGTGCAGAAGGAGGCAAAAGAACTGCAGAAAGAGGCACGAAAGTTGCAGAAACAGGCAAAAGGGGTGCAGAAAGAGGGAACAGTTGTGCAGAAAGAGGCAAGAGAGGTGCATAAAGACGGAAGAGGGATGCTGTAAGAGGCAAGAGGGATGAATACATTTGCAACAGAGGTGCAGAAAGAAGCAAGAGAAGTGCAGAATGACCCAACAGAGGTGCAGAAAGAGGCAAGAGTGGTACTATAAGAGGCAAGAGAAGTGCAGAAAGTGGCAAGTGAGGTGCAGAAAGAGGCAATAGAGGTATAGAAAGAGGCAAGATAAGTGTAGAAGGAGGCAAGAGAAGTGCAGAAAGAGGCACTTGAGGTGCAGAAAGAGGCAAGTGAGGTGCAGAAAGAAGCAAGAGCAGTGCAAAAAGAACCAACCGAGGTACAAAAAGAGGCAAGAGGGGTTCAGAAAAAGGTAGGAGGGGTGCACAAAGAGGCAAGAGAGGTACAGAAAGAGGCAGTAGGGGTACAGAAATAAGAAAGAGAAGTGCAGAAAGAAGCAACAGAGGTGCAGAAAGAGGCAAGAGAGCCACAGAAACAGTCAGGAAAGGTGCAGAAAGAGAGACAGGGGTGCAGAAAGAGGCAAGAGAGGTACAGAAAGAGAAAAGAGGGGTGTATAAAGAGGCAAGAGGGGTGCAGAAAGACGCAAGAGAGCTGCAGGAACAAGCAAGAGAAGTGAAGAAAGAGGCAAGAGAATTGCTGAAAGAAGCAACAGAGGTGTAGAAAGAAGCAAGAGAAGGGCAGAAAGAGGCAAGTGAGGTACAGAAAGAGGCAAGAGAGGTGCAGAAAATGGCAAGAGAACTACAGAAAGAGGCAAGAGGGATGCAGAAAGAGAAAAGAGTAGTGCACAAAGAGGCAAGAGGGGTGCAGAAAGACGCAAGAGAGTTGCAGAAACAAGCAAGAGAAGTGCAGAAAGAGGCAAGAGAATTGCTGAAAGAAGCAACAGAGGTGTAGAAAGAAGCAAGAGAAGAGCATAAAGAGGCAAGTGAGGTGCAGAAAGAGGCAAGAGAGGTGCATAAAGTAGCAAGAGAACTGCAGACAGAGGCAAGAGGGATGCAGAAAGAGAAAAGAGGGGTGCAGAAAGAGGTAAGAGGGGTGCAGAAAGATGCAAGAGAGGTGCAGAAAGAAGCAGGAGAAGTGCAGAAAGAAGCAAGAGAGGTGCAGAAAGAGGGAAGACGAGTGCAGAAAGAAGCAGGAGAAGTGCAGAAAGAAGCAAGAGAGGTGCAGAAAGAGGGAAGACGAGTGCAGAAAGAGACAACAGGGGTGCAGAAAGAAGGAAGAGAGGTGCAAAAAGAGGCAAAATAAGTGCAGAAAGAAGCAACAGAAGTGCAGCAAGACCAACAGAGGTGCAGAAAGAGGCTAGAGGGGTGCAGAAAGAGGCAAGACAAGTGCAAAAAGAAGCAACAGAGGTGCAGAAGGAGGCAAAAGAACTGCAGAAAGTGGCAAGAGAGTTGCAGAAACAGGCAAAAGGGGTGCAGAAAGAGGGAACAGTTGTGCAGAAAGAGGCAAGAGAGGTGCATAAAGACGAAAGAGGGGTGCTGAAAGAGGCAAGAGGGATGCATACATTTGCAACAGAGGTGCAGAAAGAAGCAAGAGAAGTGCAGAACGAACCAACAGAGGTGCAGAAAGATACAAGAGTGGTACTATAAGAGGCAAGAGAAGTGCAGAAAGTGGCAAGTGAGGTGCAGAAAGAGGCAATAGAGGTATAGAAAGAGGCAAGATAAGTGTAGAAGGAGGCAAGAGAAGTGCAGAAAGAGGCACTTGAGGTGCAGAAAGAGACAAGTGAGGTGCAGAAAGAAGCAAGAGCAGTGCAAAAAGAACCAACAGAGGTGCAAAAAGAGGCAAAAGGGGTGCAGAAAAAGGTAGGAGGGGTGCACAAAGATGCAAGAGAGGTACAGAAAGAGGCAGGAGGGGTACAGAAATGAGGAAGAGAAGTGCAGCAAGAAGAAACAGAGGTGCTGATAGAGGCACGAAGGGTGCAGAAAGAGCAAGAGAAGTGCAGGAAGAAGAAACAGAGTTGCAGAAAGAGGCAAGAGAGGTGCAGAAACAGGCAGGAAAGGGGCAGAAAGAGGGACATGGGTGCAGAAAGAGGCAAGAGAGGTACAGAAAGAGAAAAGAGTGGTGTATAAAGAGGCAAGAGGGGTGCAGAAAGACGCAAGAGAGGTGCAGAAACAAGCAAGAGAAGTGTAGAAAGAGGCAAGAGAATTGCTGAAAGAAGCAACAGAGGTGTAGAAAGAAGCAAGAGAAGTGCAGAAAGAGGCAAGTGAGGTACAGAAAGAGGCAAGAGAGGTGCAGAAAATGGCAAGAGAACTGCAGAAAGAGGAAAGAGGGATGCAGAAAAAGAAAAGAGGGGTGCACAAAGAGGCAAGAGGGGTGCCGAAAGACGGAAGAGAGTTGCAGAAACAAGCAAGAGAAGTGCAGAAAGAATCAAGAGAATTGCTGAAAGAAGCAACAGAGGTGTAGAAAGAAGTAAGAGAAGTGCATAAAGAGGCAAGTGAGGTGCAGAAAGAGGCAAGAGTGGTGCAGAAAATGGCAAGAGAACTGCAGAAAGAGGCAAGAGGGATGCAGAAAGAGAAAAGAGGGGTACAGAAAGAGGCAAGAGGGGTGCAGAAAGATGCAAGAGAGGTACAGAAACAAGCAAGAGAAGTACAGAAAGAGGCAAGAGAATTGCTGAAAGAAGCAACAGAGGTGTAGAAAGAAGCAAGAGAGGTGCAGAAAGAAGCAAGAGAAGTGCAGAAAGAAGCAAGAAAGGTGCAGAAAGAGGGAAGACGAGTGCAGAAAGAGAAAAGAGGGGTACAGAAAGAGGCAAGAGGGGTGCAGAAAGATGCAAGAGAGGTACAGAAACAAGCAAGAGAAGTACAGAAAGAGGCAAGAGAATTGCTGAAAGAAGCAACAGAGGTGTAGAAAGAAGCAAGAGAGGTGCAGAAAGAAGCAAGAGAAGTGCAGAAAGAAGCAAGAGAGGTGCAGAAAGAGGCAAAAGAAGTGCAGAAAGGAGCAACAGAAGTGCAGAAAGAATCAACAGAGGTGCAGAAAGAGGCTAGAGGGGTGCAGAAAGAGGCTAGACAAGTGCAAAAAGAAGCAACAGAGTTGCAGAAGGAGGCAAAAGAACTGCAGAAAGAGGCAAGAGAGTTGCAGAAACAGGCAAAAGGGGTGCAGAAAGAGGGAACAGGTGTGCACAAAGAGGCATGAGAGGTGCATAAAGATGTAAGAGGGGTGCTGAAAGAGGCAAGAGGGATGCATAAATTTGCAACAGAGGTGCAGAAAGAAGCAAGAGAAGTGCAGAATGAACCAACAGAGGTGCAGAAAGAGGCAAGAGTGGTACTGAAAGAGGCAAGAGAAGTACAGAAAGTGGCAAGTGAGGTGCAGAAAGAGGCAATAGAGGTATAGAAAGAGGCAAGATAAGTGTAGAAGGAGGCAAGAGAAGTGCAGAAAGAGGCACTTGAGGTGCAGAAAGAGGCAAGAGAGGTACAGAAAGAGGCTGGAGAAGTGCAGAAATGGGTAAGAGAAGTGCAGAAAGATGCAAGAGAGGTGCAGTACGAAGAGAGTGAGGTGCAGAAAGAGGCAAGTGAGGTGCAGAAAGAAGCAAGAGAGGTACAGAAAGAGGCAAGGGAAGTGCAGAAACAGGCAAGAGAAATGCACAAAGAGGCAAGAGAGGAGCAGAAAGAGGCAAGAGAGGTGTAGAAAGAAGCAAGAGAAGTGCAGAAAGAGGCAAGTGAGGTGCAGAAAGAGGCAAGAGATCTGCAGAAAAAAGCAACAGAGGTGCAGAAAGAGGCAAGTGAAGTGCAGAAAGAAGACAGTGAGGTGCAGAAAGAGGAAGAAAGGTGCAGAAAGAAGCAAGAGAAATGCAGAAAGAGGCAAGAGAGGCACAGAAAGAAGAGAGGTTTGTGCACCATTAGTACCAGTTTAACTCCCACATTTTGCAATAAGTAACACGTTAACATTCCAGCTTTGCAAAGGGCCTTCCACCATACTGTAACAAGTGACGCTGCATCTTTGGGAACATTTGAGCCGTTTGAGCTAGAAACAAGGCTATTTTGTTCAAATCTGCAGATTAGGCAGCAGAAGATGGAGTATTTGGCAAATGCAGAAAATGTTTAATTATGTGAAAATTGGTGCAGCTGAACAGTCACATAATTCCAGTGGCCCTGCTCATACCTCCGACTAGGTCCAGAAGTGCTCCTCACTGTTTCTTTCTGTTTTTTGTGTCTCATTGACTTTATAGTTTAACTTCTATGGAAATGAGGAAGACTAAACCTGAGGTTACCAATCCACAACACAGCCTACAATACCACAGAATTACTCTCCAAAACACATAAGCCCACTCCACATAATTCCTATACACTAAATACCACATACTTTCTATTCACATAATTTCACTGCACAACATACCATATAATTCCACTACACACAACGTACATCCACTCTACACCAAAAAACATTAGTAAAAATCTTTTACATATACAACGTCAATAGCTCTAACTCTCGCAAATGCGAGACCTATTACATTACAAATGCTTCTTGAACTGGTAGTCGTGTTTGCAGGGGGCTGGGCCTCCGACCAGGGCTCAGGAATTCCGCTGCGTAGGACTTACAAGAGGTGCCAGGAGGGCTTCTTGGCCCCCAAAGTCCCTCAGGAGTAAAGTGGACTTCATCCCCCAACCAGTACTGTGCCAGGAGGCACGTTTGCAGAGTGGTGGAGAAAGGGGGGGCGTGGCCTCCGAAGACCTCTTAGCAATCCCACTGTGTGGGACTTAGTGGCGGTAATAGGAGAGTTCAAGTTCAAAAGTAAAGTTTATTTAGACCGTAGGTCTTTTAACCACATAAGCTCTAGCAGAAAAAATAAAAAAATAAAAAAGATTCTAAAACATTAGACAATTCATCTTCTTATGCCATTTAAAATCAAAGTTCCCATTGATTAAACATCTATTTATCTTAAAACATCATTCCTAACTATTTTTGCAAGCAAAATTTTAAGGTAGTTGGCCCCCAAGGACAATCTTGGGGGCCAACTACCCCTCCTATTACCTCCAGTAAGTCCCACACAGCAGGATTGCTAAGTTGTCATAACAGGCCACGCCCACTTTCCCCACCACTCTGCAAACGCACTCCCTGGCGCGTTCTTGGATGGGGATTAAAGGCCCTAAAAAATAAAAACAACAATTGACAGTGAGGCCCTGTAGTTACTAGCACCTAACCTGCTATCCCCAAAGAACAGTAAATAGAGGGAATTCCCCCACAAGAGTATGTGTGCACGGGATCAGAAATACCCACTGTCAAGGTGTGGTCCTCAACTGGACTATACAATGTTCAACATAAAAACAATCAGTGCACCACTATGTATCAATTCCTCAAAATACAAGATCTGTATCCAATGTCGTGTTCTTCAAATTCTCCTTTTATTTCGACTTGCAAATGATTCTAGTGTGACAGACAACATATACGGTGGATCAGCCAATGTGTTTTGTCCATTAAAAATGGACTTCTTCAGGGCTGTTGAATAACAAATACATACATATAAAAATACATGAAAACACCATATAAATTATGACAAACAAAAAATAACAAACACAGCTGTACTGTGGTTATACCAACAGTATATATTTCATATTATCAAAGCCAGGTTATATGCTATACGTGTCACATATTACGGAACCAATGGACCCACCAAAACAAAAACATATACCATTAAGTGTCCCCTAACATTAAAAACAGAACAATGACAATCAATCAAAATTGCCCTCACCTTAGTAGAGTATCTTGCGAAACCCGAGATAGATTGTAATACATAGGCAGCATAAAATGAGAGTAATTATAAACACAGGATATATACATGCTAAAAACAATCTGAGCCCTTTTAATAGAGATAGACCAGAAAATAGACCAATGTGTACATACCACCAATAGTAGTGATTGTAGTTTGAGGCAAAAGGAGTAATATTCCCTTCATGAAGCCCGAAGAAAATATAGGCAGACCCCCCCACAAACAGAAGGAAGAATAGGGGGCGCAGAAACTAACAGATACCCAAGGCCGGGCATTACATAATACCCACCATTCGCAGAGCCCAGAAATGCAATGGGCCACTGTATCTAAGACAAGACGTGGTTTGTCAGCAATGATATGCGACTAAGCGCCGGTTAAATGAGTCACTCTGTATATCATGAAAAGAAAAAAAAGTTACAAAAAAAAAGATCCTAAGTCTCATCAGTGATGTCATCAGTGATGTCACTGACCATGTCATGAATGATGTAATATGTGACGTCAAAAACAGTGCATTGCGGGGGCACGAGTTATAGTTAGCTCAACTAACTATAACGGCTGAATTTCTCGGGTTTTGTACGAGTGAAATGTCCAACTAACTATAACGTCCCTGAAACCTATTTTTTTCAGTGAATTTCTATGGTTTTTTTAAATGCTAATTTCTAATTATAACGTGCCTGAAACCTATGGTTTTTTCAGTGATTTTCAAAGGTTTTTTAAATGCTAATTTCTAACTATAACATAGCAGTCGCGTTTGCAGAGTGGTGGAGAAAGGTGAGCGTGGCCTTCGAACACCTCTTGGCAATCCCACAGTGTGGGATTTACTGGAGGTAACAGGAGGGGTAGTTAGCCCCCAACATCAACCTTGGGGGCCAACTACCCCTCCTATTACCTCCAGTAAGTCCCACACAGCAGGATTGCTAACTTCTCATACTAGGCCACGCCCCCTTTCTCCACCACTCTACAAACGCATCCCCTGGCACGTTGTGTTGGGAAATTAACTCCCTTGAATACTGAGGTTCCTGGGGCCAACTTGCCCACCAGGGACCTCCAGTAGCGCCACAGAGGTGGATTGCAGAGATGTGGTCTGAGGCCACGCCCCTTTTTACACCACTCTGCAAACGTGCCTCTTGGCGCACTGCTGGTGGGGTGATGAGGTCCTCTTGTGTCCTGAGGACATCAGGACACAAGTGGACTTCATCCTCCGAGCAGCACTGCGCCAGGAGCAGTGTTTGCAGTGTGGTATAAAAAGGGGCGTGGTCTAGGAACACCTCTCTGCAATGCAGCTCTGTGGCACTTACTGGAGGTACCTGGTGGGCTAGTTGGCCACCAGGGACCCTCAGGATTGAAGGGGACTTAATCCCCCAATTTACAACGCACCAGGGGGTGTGTTTGCACACTTGTTATATCAGGACCCGCCCCCTCCCTGCACCACTGTGCAAACGCGACCCATGGCATGTTGTAAGTTGGGGGATTAAGTCCCCTTGAATCTGAGGGTCCCTGGGGGCCAACTAGCCCACCAGGTACCTCCAGTAAGCACCACAGAGCTGCATTGCAGAGAGGTATAAAAAGGGGCGTGGCCTCGGACCACTTCTCTGCAACGCAGCTCTGTGGCGCTTACTGGAGGTACTTGGTGGGCTAGTTGGCCCCCAGGGACCCTCAGGATTTAAGGGGACTTAATCCCCCAATTTACAATGTGCCAGGGGGCACATTTGCACAGTGGTGCAGGGAGGGGGCGGGGCCTCGGCGAGATGCTGGCTTTTGAAAAAATATATATATTTCTTATTTTATGGGAGGGGGCTGCGTGGCCCCCATTCCCTGGGCCACTTTTGGCCCCGGGAACCCATTCCTTGGGCCTGGCAGCCTTCTTTTTTTTAATTCAAATTTTGGGGAGGGGGGCCACGTGGCCCCCCTCCAGAGGCTAATTATGGCCCCGGAGACCCCATCCCCCGGGGCCTGGCCAGCTTTCTTTTATTAATTTTTTTTGGGAAGGGGTCCGCGTGGCCCCCCTCCTCAGGCCAATTATGGCCCTGGGGACCCCATCCCCCAGGGCCAGCCTTTCCAGTTTTAAATTTTTTTTTTTATTGCAGGGGAGGGGGGCTGCGTGGCCCCCATCCCGGGCCACTTCTGGCCCCAGGGACCCCATCCCCCAGGGCCGGCCCTCATCGTTGGGGACCGTGGGGGGAGCCCCAATGCCCCCACGGTCCCAGCCAGCTCCCCGCCTCCTGCGGGAGCCGGCATTGCTTTTGAGCAAGGGGAGCTGCTAACATGCAGCTCCCCTTGCCCAAAAGCAATCCTGCTTTGGTTTTTGGAAGCGAGAGCAGGTTTCCTGCTCTCACTTCCAAAAACCAAAGCAGAGTTTGCTATGGCAGGGCGGGAGCCGTGCTCCCGCCCTGTCATAGCAAACAGCAATGTCCCGTGGGTGGGCACCCCGGGACATTGCTGGAGCCGGCCCTGGGGCGTGGCGGTCCCCAGGGCCATCAAGGGCTCCTGGAGGGGGGTCACGCAGCCCCCCTCCCTTCATTTTAAAAACCCCGGGGAGGTGGTGGTCCCCGGGGCTGGGGGTCTGTAACCGACCCCCGAATTTGAATAAAGAGTGCCCCGGGGAGGTGGTGGTCCCCCGGGTGTGTGGGGGGCTCTTGCCCCCCACACTTCTTTTTTAAAAAAAATAAACAGAGCCCCGGGGAGGTGGTGGTCCCTGGGGCTGCGGGGGGCCACGTGCCCCCGCACACAATTAAAAAAGCCCCGGGGAGGTTGCGGTCCCCGGGGCAGCGTGGGGGGGTTGGGACCCCCCCAAGCATTCATTTTGAAAGAAGCCCCGGGGAGGTGGCGGTCCCCGGGGCTGCAGGGGGGGCGCGTGCCCCCACAAATAATCAGCATAGCCCCGGGGAGGTGGTGGTCCCCGGAGCTGCAGGGGCCCCACGGGCCCCCGCTATTTCATTTTGGCATTGCCCCTGGGACCTGGTCCACCCGGGGGCCTCATTAAAATGAAGCGTGGGCACCCGCGCTTCATTTTTTTATTTTCACCAGGATTCACGCACCCAGCGCACATTCTGCTGATTTTATTTTAAAGAAAAAATGCTTTTTTTGGCCCTGGGGGTCCTTGTGGGACCCCCTGAGCAGGCCTAGGGGGTCAGTGTTTTTCTACCCTGCCCCATTTTCTTGTTTTTCACCTTTTTTTTTACTCTTTTCTTGTGACTCAGTTACCGAGTCACAAGATGGCTGCCAACACTCTAAACCAGAATGTGTTGGCAGCCATCAGAGTGAAGCTCGTGCCCGGGAGGAGTCGCGACTCCTCCTCGGTGCTCGGATATCGAAAGTTTTATTTTTAAAATTGCTCAGTAACTACTGAACGGATTTACACCATTTAAAAAAAGGGCTCTTTCTGAACCAAGACCTACCTTTTTGCCAAATTTGGTGTAATTCCGTTCAGCAGTTCGGGCTGTAGCTTTGTCTAAAGTTCCTATGGAAATTAACATGGGGAAAACGTGTTTTGGGACCCCGCTTTTTCCTCGGCCCCCGCTGGACGAATCACCCCGAAACTTTCAAGACCGGAGCGGGCCATCTTTTTTGAAAATTTCGCAAAGATTCGTCAAACGGCGCCAAAGTTATTCGCAAAACAAAAAATGCTTTTCCTATGGAAACTAGGTTCTAACTATAACTACCTACTGGTGACCGCCAGTAGGTCATATATAAATATATATATATATAAATATATATATTATCTACTGGCGGTCGCCAGTAGATAGTTATAGTTACAACCTATTATCCATAGGAAATCCGCGACATTCTATTTGCAATAACGTTGGCGCCGGTTGACGAATCTTCGCGAAAGCTTCCAACTTGTTGGGGCGCTCCGGTCCGCTCCTACCCTGAAAGTCTCGGGGTGATACGTCAAGCGGGGGCCGAGAAAAAGGGGGTCCCAAAACGCGTTTTCCCATTCATTTTTCCATAGGAACCTTTAGTCGCAGCTACAGCTCGAACTGCTGAACGGAATTACCCCAAATTTGGCAAAGAGGTAGCCCTTGGTTCAGACTGGTGCCTTTTGCTAAAATGGTGTAAATCCGTTCAGTAGTTCCTGAGAAATTCACAATTAAAATCACATATATATCTATGGGCGCGTCGGATCCGCGTACCCTCCCGATCACGAGCTGCATGCTAATTGGCTGTCAACACTCCAAATCAAGAAGTGTTGGCAGTTATTTTGTCCCTCGGTAGAACCGAGGGACAGAAACAAGTGCGCAAAGCGCAAAGGGGGCAGGGTAGAAACACCCTGACCCCTAGGTCTGCTCAGGGGGTCCCACAAGGACCCCCTGGGCAGAAAAGATTTATTTTTTTTAAATCGGCGGGATGCGCTTAGGGTGCGCGTATCCCGCCGAGAAAAAAAAAGAAACAAGTGCGCAAACGCACAAAGGGGGCAGGGTAGAAACACCCTAACCCCTAGGCCTGCTCAGGGGGTCCCACAAGGACCCCCTGGGCAAAAGCATTTTTTTTTTTTTAAATCGGCAGGATGCGCTCAGGGTGCGCGAATCCTGCTGAAAAAAAAAAAATCGAAGCGCGGTCTCCGGCGCTTTGATGTTAATTTGCCCCCGGGTGGCCCAAGTCCCGGGGGCATGGTGGGGGGCCCAAGCCCCGGGGACCGCCCTCCCCCGGGGCTTTTTTTAAAAAATGGTGCGGGAGGGCTCTGAGCCCTCCCGCAGCCCCGGGGACCACCACCTCCCCGGGGCTTTTTTTTAATTAATAATAAAACCAGTGTGGGGGGGGCTCCAGCCCCCCCACACGCCCCGGGGACCGCCACCTCCCCGGGGCACTAAACATTTTAATATGGGGGTCCGTTACGGACCCCCAGAGCCCCGGGGACCACCACCTCCCCGGGGCTGTGTAAAGAATGGGAGGGGGGCCGCGCGGCCCCCCTCCTGGAGCCCTTGATGGCCCTGGGGACCACCACCCCCCAGGGCCGGCTCCTGCAGTGTCCCGGGGTGCCTACCCCCGGGACACTGTAGTTTGCTATGGCAGGACGGGAGCCTCGCGGCTCCCGTCCTGCCATAGCAAACTGCTTTGGATATTGGAAGAGAGAGCAGGGAAACCTGCTCTCTCTTCCAATATCCAAAGCGATTGCTTTTCCACATGGGGAGCAGCATGTCAGCTGCTCCCCATGTGGAACAGCAATGCCGGCTCCCAAGGGACGTGGGGAGCCGGCGGGACTGTGGGGGATTGGGGACCCCCCCACAGTCCCCAACGGAGAGGGCCAGCCCCGGGGGATGGGGTCCCCGGGGCAAGTAGTGGCTCGGGATGGGGGCCACGCGGCCCCCTCTCCAAAAAAATGGAAAAAAAAATGGAAAGGCCGGCCCCGGGGGATGGGGTCCCCGGGGCCTTAAAATGGCCAGAGGAGGGGGGCCACGCTGCCTCCCTCAAAATAATAAATATAGAGGCCATGCCCCGGGGGATGGGGTCCCCGCGGCCAATACAGGCCCAGGGAAGGGGAGCCACGCGGCCCCCTTCCCGTTTTTTTTTTTTTTTTGTAATTTAAAAAAGGGGTAAGGCCCTGGGGGATGGGGTCCCCAGGGCCCAAAAAGAGAAAAAAGGAAGGGGGCTACACAGCCCCCTTCAGGGGACAAAAAAAAAAAGACAAAAAACGATCGGGCCCGCAGGCCCCGCCCCTTCCTTCACCACTCTGCAAACGCGCCCTGGCGCTGTTTGCAGAGGGGGAACGACTCCCTTGAATACTGGGGGTCCCTGGGGCCAACTAGCCCACCAGGAACCTCCAATATGCGCCAGGGGCTGCGTTGCAGAGACGTGTAGAGAGGCCACACCCCTTTTTACACCTCTCTGCAACGCAGCTCTGTGGCGCTTTTTGGAGGTATATGGTGGGCTAGTTGGAC
Organism: Calotriton arnoldi; assembly: GCA_963921515.1. Classification (NCBI taxonomy): domain Eukaryota; kingdom Metazoa; phylum Chordata; class Amphibia; order Caudata; family Salamandridae; genus Calotriton; species Calotriton arnoldi. The sequence goes on along the minus strand of CAWUFW010014524.1, from coordinate 324,707 downwards.
TCCGGGGACCCTCAGGATTCAAGGGGACTTAATCCCCCAACTTAAAACGCGCCACGGGGCGCGTTTGCACAGTGGTGAAGGGAGGGGCGGGGCTTCAGGTGACATGTGTGCAAACAGGCCCCGTGGCGCGTTTTAAGATGGGGAATTAAATCCCCTTCAATCCTGAGGGTCCCTGGGGCCAACTAGCCCAACAGGTACATCCAGAAAGCGCCACAGAGCTGCGTTGCAGAGAGGTGTAAAAAGGGGTGTGGCCTCTCTACACGTCTCTGCAACGCAGCCCCTGGCGCATATTGGAGGTTCCTGGTGGGCTAGTTGGCCCCTAGGGACCCTCAGGATTCAAGGGGACTTAATCCCCCAACTTAAAACGCGCAACGGGGCGCGTTTGCACAGATGTCACCTCAGGCCCCGCCCCTCCCTTCACCATTGTGCAAATATTCCTCTAAAATCAGCCGAAATACGAATTCCGATTTACTCACCTGTTATCAGGAGAGACCTCAGTGCTGTATCTTTCAGCCCAGTACTGGTCCTGAAAAGTAATTCTAACCATACTTACCAGTAACTTGAATTTCCTTCCATAGGCTAACATTGACTGGTTTCACTTGGAAATTCTTCTAAGTGTGGAGTTTTGGAACTTTAAAATATTCCTCTAAAATCAGCCGAAATACGAATTCCGATTTACTCACCTGTTATCAGGAGAGACCTCAGTGCTGCATCTTTCAGCCCAGTACTGGTCCTGAAAAGTAATTTTAACCGTACTTACCGGTAACTTGAATTTCCTTCATAGGCTAACATTGACTGGTTTCACTTGGAAATTCTTCTAAGTGTGGAGTTTTGGAACTTTAAAATATTCCTCTAAAATCAGCCGAAATACGAATTACGATTTACTCACCTGTTATCAGGAGAGACCTCAGTGCTTTATCTTTCAGCCCAGTACTGGTCCTGAAAAGTAATTTTAACCGTACTTACCAGTAACTTGAATTTCCTTCCATAGGCTAACATTGACTGGTTTCACTTGGAAATTCTTCAAAGTGTGGAGTTTTGGAACTTTAAAATATTCCTCTAAAATCAGCCGGAATACGAATTCCGATTTACTCACCTGTTATCAGGAGAGACCTCAGTGCTGCATCTTTCAGCCCAGTACTGGTCCTGAAAAGTAATTTTAACCGTACTTACCGGTAACTTGAATTTCCTTCTTAGGCTAACATTGACTGGTTTCACTTGGAAATTCTTCTAAGTGTGGAGTTTTGGAACTTTAAAATATTCCTCTAAAATCAGCCGAAATACGAATTCCGATTTACTCACCTGTTATCAGGAGAGACCTCAGTGCTGCATCTTTCAGCCCAGTACTGATCCTCAAAAGTAATTTTAACCGTACTTACCGGTAACTTGAATTTCCTTCATAGGCTAAGATTGACTGGTTTTCAGCAAAAAGTTTCGAAGTGTTGATTTTCACAAACTACAAATATTCCTTAAAAATCGCCTGTATGACTTAAACGCATTCTTTCAACTGTTTACAGGAGATGCACCAGTGCTGGATCCAGGATCCAACACTGAGTAAGAAAAAGTAACGATAACAGTTTTTACCTGCTAAGTGAATTTCCTTCCATAGGATAACATTGGTGATTCTATGAGAAAAAGTTTCTAAGTGTCAACTTTTAAAATACAATAATATTCCTTAAAAATCACGACTGTAACCAAAACGCTTTTACTCAACTGTTTACAGGAGATGTACCAGGACTGAATCTAGGATCCAGTCCTGTGGTTACAAAAGTAATCCATAAAGTAACTAATTGCATTTAACTAGAAATTCACATTGAGCTGAATGTTGCATTGTGTTTGAAAATGTGTTGCCCATTGCAACAACTGTAACTACTGTACTTAAAAGTCTATTGCCTATCTGCAAAGTATTTAACTAAAGTAATTCATTCTGAGAAAGTATTTTTTGTAATGTAATGTATAATGTAATTACAATGTAATTTAAAAAATAAAATATGTAAAAAAAAATTGTTTCTAAAAATGTAGTAAATCAGTATGAAAAAAATTAATATAACAATTAATACATTTAAAAATTGTCATTTACAAAACCTTTGAAATTCACTGAAAAAACCGTAGGTTTCAGGCACGTTATAGTTAGAAATTAGCATTTAAAAAACTTTTGAAATTCACTGAAAAAACCATAGGTTTCAGACACGTTATAGTTAGAAATTAGCATTTAAAAAACCTTTGAAATTCACTGAAAAAACCATAGGTTTCAGACACGTTATACTTACAAATTAGCATTTAAAAAACCTTTGAAATTCACTGAAAAACCATAGGTTTCAGACACGTTATAGTTACAAATTAGCATTTAAAAAACCTTTGAAATTCACTGAAAAAACCATAGGTTTTAGGGACAGTTATAGTTACTTGGACATTGCACTCGTACAAAACCCGTGAAATTCCCCCGTTATAGTTAGTTCAGCTAACTATAACTCGCGCCCCCGCAATGCACTGCTGATGACGTCACATATTACATCACTCATGACATGGTCAGTGACATCACGGATGACATCACTGATGACATCTCAAATGACATCACTGATGACATCATCCACGTGATAATCTGATGCACCTCCTCACACCCTAATATAACCTTTGATACACCCACTCTAAATTACAGACTGCCATTCGCAAAACCATAGACACTCCAACACCAATAACTACATACCCACTCACTGATTCTTAGGTCTACACACACACATCCACTCACTCACCCGTACAGTCACTCATACTTACGGTCACTCAGTACAGGACTATCATATGCACTCTTACTCCTATATAGACACTCAAACAACGCCACTCATCCATAGAGATACTCACACACCTAGTCAGTCATGCAAATAATTAAACACACTGCCATTTACTCACCTATACAGTTATACACACACCAGCTCACTTACTCATACAAATAGTAGCACATTGTTACGCTCTTATACAATCACTGATACAAGCACACAATCATCCATACAGCCACTATCACAATCACTCACTCTTGCTTATAGCTATTTATATACTCCAACACACATATATACTGCCTTTCACATATGTAGTTACTCACACATGTACCACTGGGACATACATTCACTCACTAACGCACTCTTACACACACTTACCCACCCATACAGTCTATCACAGATGCACTCTTGAAACCATCCACCCAGTGAATCACCCACTCACACATCTATGCACAGAGTTGCACACACCCCTCCCACACAAACACTCAGGCACCCATACAGATACTCAGACAAGCATTCAATAACTCATATAGACACTCATTTAGCTATTCACAAACACATGCAGCCACTTACACAGCAACAGACAGACGGATACAGACATTCACCCAGTTTAGTCACTAACCCATGCATTCAGTAAGATACGTTAAATCACTCACTTATAGAGTCAGTCACGCACCTACTAAATCATCCATACAGACACTTACACACCCACTCATTCTTCAATACGTCTTTTCCTATATATTTTAAAAATATTTAAACTTTACAGAAACACACAGTCACTGGATGATGTCATCAGTGATGTCATTTGAGATGTCATCAGTGATGTCACTGACCATGTCATGAGTGATGTAATATGTGACGTCATCAGCAGTGCATTGCGGGGCGCGAGTTATAGTTAGCTGAACTAACTATAACGGGGGAATTTCACGGGTTTTGTACGAGTGCAATGTCCAAGTAACTATAACTGTCCCTAAAACCTATGGTTTTTTCAGTGAATTTCAAAGGTTTTTTAAATGCTAATTTGTAACTATAACGTGTCTGAAACCTATGGTTTTTTCAGTGAATTTCAAAGGTTTTTTAAATGCTAATTTGTAACTATAACGTGTCTGAAACCTATGGTTTTTTCAGTGAATATATATAAATATATATATATAAATATATATATATATATATATATATATTATCTACTGGCGGTCGCCAGTAGATAGTTATAGTTACAACCTATTATCCATAGGAAATCCGCAACATTCTATTTGAAATAACGTTGGCGCCGGTTGACGAATCTTCGTGAAAGTTTCCAACTTGTTGGGGCGCTCCGCTCCGCTCCTACCCTGAAAGTCTCGGGGTGATACGTCAAGCGGGGGCCGAGAAAAAGGGGGTCCCAAAACGCGTTTTCCCCATTCATTTTTCCATAGGAACCTTTAGTCGCAGCTACAGCCCGAACTGCTGAACGGAATTACACCAAATTTGGCAAAGAGGTAGCCCTTGGTTCAGACTGGTGCCTTTTGCTTAAATGGTGTAAATCCGTTCAGTAGTTCCTGAGAAAATCAAAAGTAAAAGTACATATATATCTATGGGCGCGTCGGATACGCGTACCCTCAGCGCACCCTGCGCGCACCGTCCCGATCACGAGCTGCCTGCTAATTGGCTGTCAGCTGGCTGTCAACATTCCGATTCAGGAAGTGTTGGCAGCCATTTTGTCCCTCGGTAGAACCGAGGGACAGAAACAAGTGCGCAAAGCGCAAAAAGGGGGCAGGGTAGAAACACCCTAACCCCCTAGGTGTGCTCAGGGGGTCCCACAAGGACCCCCTGGGCAGAAAAAAGATATTTTTTTTTTTTAAATCAGCGGGATGCGCTTAGGGTGCGCGTATCCCGCCGAGAAAAAAAAAAGAAACAAGTGTGCAAAACGCACAAAGGGGGCAGGGTAGAAACACCCTAACCCCTAGGCCTGCTCAGGGGGTCCCACAAGGACCCCTGGGCAAAAAAGCATTTAAAAAAAAAAATCGGCAGGATGCGCTCAGGGTGCGCGAATCCTGCCGAAAAAATCGAAGCGCGGTCTCCCGCGCTTCGATGTTAATTGGCCCCCGGGTGGCCCAAGTCCCGGGGGCATGGTGGGGGGGATAATTTAATGTGTGGGGGCCTCAAAGGGCCCCCAAGCCCCGGGGACCGCCACCCCGGGGCTTTTTAAAAATGGTGCGGGAGGGCTCTGAGCCCTCCCGCAGCCCCGGGGACCACCACCTCCCCGGGGCTTTTTTTAAAATAATTTAATTACCTGTGTGGGGGCTCCAGCCCCCCACACGCCCCGGGACCGCCACCTCCCGGGGCACTAACAAATTAAAATGGGGGTCCGTTTTGGACCCCGAAGCCCCGGGGACCACCACCTCCCCGGGGCTGTGCTGATGTAGGGAGGGGGGCCGCGCGGCCCCCCTCCTGGAGCCCTTGATGGCCCTGGGGACCACCACCCCCCAGGGCCGGCTCCTGCAGTGTCCCGGGGTTCCTACCCCCGGGACACTGTAGTTTGCTATGGCAGGACGGGAGCCTCGCGGCTCCCGTCCTGCCATAGCAAACTGCTTTGGATATTGGAAGAGAGAGCAGGGAAACCGCTCTCTCTTCCAATATTCAAAGCGATTGCTTTTCCACATGGGGAGCAGCATGTCAGCTGCTCCCCATGTGGAACAGCAATGCCGGCTCCCAAGGGACGTGGGGAGCTGGCGGGACTGTGGGGGGATTGGGGACCCCCCACAGTCCCCAACGGAGAGGGCCAGCCCCGGGGGATGGGGTCCCCGGGGCAAGTAGTGGCCCAGGAGTGGGGGCCACGCGGCCCCCTCCCCAAATATGAAAAATTAAAAAAATTAAAAAAAAAGGAAAGGCCGGCCCCGGGGGATGGGGTCCCCGGGGCCTTAAATGGCCAGAGGAGGGGGGCCACGCAGCCCCCCTCCAAAGAATAAAAATTAAAAGGCCATGCCCCGGGGGATGGGGTCCCCGGGGCCAATACAGGCCCAGGGAAGGGGGGCCACGCGGCCCCCTTCCCGTTTTTTTTTTTTATTAAAAATTAAAAAAAAGGGGTAAGGCCCTGGGGGATGGGGTCCCCAGGGCATAAAAACAGGAAAAAGGAAGGGGGGCCCCCCTTCAGGGGACACATTTTTTTTTTTTTTTTTTAAACGATCGGGCCCGCAGGCCCCGCCCCTTCCTTCACCACTCTGCAAACGCGCCCCTGGCGCGTTTGCAGAGGGGAACGAATTCCCCTTGAATACTGGGGGTCCCTGAGGGCCAACTAGCCCACCTGGAACCTCCAATATGCGCCAGGGGGCTGCGTTGCAGAGACGTGTAGAGAGGCCACACCCCTTTTACACCTCTCTGCAACGCAGCTCTGTGGCGCTTTTTGGAGGTATATGGTGGGCTAGTTGGACTCCGGGGACCCTCAGGATTCAAGGGGACTTAATCCCCCAACTTAAAACGCGCCACGGGGCGCATTTGCACAGTGGTGAAGGGAGGGGCGGGGCTTCAGGTGACATGTGTGCAAACAGGCCCCGTGGCGCGTTTTAAGATGGGGAATTAAATCCCCTTCAATCCTGAGGGTCCCTGGGGGCCAACTAGCCCAACAGGTACATCCAGAAAGCGCCACAGAGCTGCGTTGCAGAGAGGTGTAAAAAGGGGTGTGGCCTCTGTAAATGTCTCTGCAACGCAGCCCCCTGGCGCATATTGGAGGTTCCTGGTGGGCTAGTTGGCCCGTAGGGACCCTCATGATTCAAGGGGACTTAATCCCCCAAATTAAAACGCGCAACGGGGCGCGTTTGCACAGATGTCACCTCAGGCCCCGCCCCTCCCTTCACCATTGTGCAAATATTCCTCTAAAATCAGCCGAAATACGAATTCCGATTTACTCACCTGTTATCAGGAGAGACCTCAGTGCTGCATCTTTCAGCCCAGTACTGGTCCTGAAAAGTAATTTTAACCGTACTTACCGGTAACTTGAATTTCCTTCATAGGCTAACATTGACTGGTTTCCTTGGAATTTCTTCTAAGTGTGGAGTTTTGGAACTTTAAAATATTCCTCTAAAATCAGCCGAAATACGAATTCCGATTTACTCACCTGTTATCAGGAGAGACCTCAGTGCTGCATCTTTCAGCCCAGTACTGATCCTCAAAAGTAATTTTAACCGTACTTACCAGTAACTTGAATTTCCTTCCATAGGATATCATTGACTGGTTTAACTTGGAAATTCTTCTAAGTGTGGAGTTTTGGAACTTTAAAATATTCCTCTAAAATCAGCCGAAATACGAATTCCGATTTACTCACCTGTTATCAGGAGAGACCTCAGTGCTGCATCTTTCAGCCCAGTACTGGTCCTGAAAAGTAATTTTAACCGTACTTACCAGTAACTTGAATTTCCTTCCATAGGCTAACATTGACTGGTTTCACTTGGAAATTCTTCTAAGTGTGGAGTTTTGGAACTTTAAAATATTCCTCTAAAATCAGCCGAAATACGAATTCCGATTTACTCACCTGTTATCAGGAGAGACCTCAGTGCTGCATCTTTCAGCCCAGTACTGATCCTCAAAAGTAATTTTAACCGTACTTACCGGTAACTTGAATTTCCTTCATAGGCTAACATTGATTGGTTTCACTTGGAAATTCTTCTAAGGGTGGAGTTTTGGAACTTTAAAATATTCCTCTAAAATCAGCCGAAATACGAATTCCGATTTACTCACCTGTTATCAGGAGAGACCTCAGTGCTCCATCTTTCAGCCCAGTACTGATCCTCAAAAGTAATTTTAACCGTACTTACCGGTAACTTGAATTTCCTTCATAGGCTAACATTGACTGGTTTCACTTGGAAATTCTTCTAAGTGTGGAGTTTTGGAACTTTAAAATATTCCTCTAAAATCAGCCGAAATACGAATTCCGATTTACTCACCTGTTATCAGGAGAGACCTCAGTGCTGCATCTTTCAGCCCAGTACTGGTCCTGAAAAGTAATTTTAACCGTACTTACCGGTAACTTGAATTTCCTTCATAGGCTAACATTGACTGGTTTCACTTGGAAATTCTTCAAAGTGTGGAGTTTTGGAACTTTAAAATATTCCTCTAAAATCAGCCGAAATACGAATTCCGATTAACTCACCTGTTATCAGGAGAGACCTCAGTGCTGCATCTTTCAGCCCAGTACTGATCCTCAAAAGTAATTTTAACCGTACTTACCAGTAACTTGAATTTCCTTCCATAGGATATCATTGCCTGCTTTTTGCTGAAAAAGTTTCTAAGTGTTGATTTTTGAAACATACAAATATTCCTCTAAAATCAGCCGAAATTCGAATTCTGATTTACTCACCTGTTATCAGGAGAGACCTCAGTGCTGCATCTTTCAGCCCAGTACAGGTCCTGAAAAATAATTTTAACCGTACTTACCAGTAACTTGAATTTCCTTCCATAGGCTAACATTGACTGGTTTCACTTGGAAATTCTTGTGTGTGGAGTTTTGGAACTTTAAAATATTCCTCTAAAATCAGCCGAAATACGAATTCCGATTTACTCACCTGTTATCAGGAGAGACCTCAGAGCTGCATCTTTCAGCCCAGTACTGGTCCTGAAAAGTAATTTTAACCGTACTTACCAGTAACTTGAATTTCCTTCCATAGGCTAACATTGACTGGTTTCACTTGGAAATTCTTCTAAGTGTGGAGTTTTGGAACTTTAAAATATTCCTCTAAAATCAGCCGAAATACGAATTCCGATTTACTCACCTGTTATCAGGAGAGACCTCAGTGCTGCATCTTTCAGCCCAGTACTGATCCTCAAAAGTAATTTTAACCGTACTTACCGGTAACTTGAATTTCCTTCATAGGCTAACATTGATTGGTTTCACTTGGAAATTCTTCTAAGGGTGGAGTTTTGGAACTTTAAAATATTCCTCTAAAATCAGCCGAAATACGAATTCCGATTTACTCACCTGTTATCAGGAGAGACCTCAGTGCTGCATCTTTCAGCCCAGTACTGATCCTCAAAAGTAATTTTAACCATACTTACCGGTAACTTGAATTTCCTTCATAGGCTAACATTGACTGGTTTCACTTGGAAATTCTTCTAAGTGTGGAGTTTTGGAACTTTAAAATATTCCTCTAAAATCAGCCGAAATACGAATTCCGATTTACTCACCTGTTATCAGGAGAGACCTCAGTGCTGCATCTTTCAGCCCAGTACTGGTCCTGAAAAGTAATTTTAACCGTACTTACCGGTAACTTGAATTTCCTTCATAGGCTAACATTGACTGGTTTCACTTGGAAATTCTTCAAAGTGTGGAGTTTTGGAACTTTAAAATATTCCTCTAAAATCAGCCGAAATACGAATTCCGATTTACTCACCTGTTATCAGGAGAGACCTCAGTGCTGCATCTTTCAGCCCAGTACTGATCCTCAAAAGTAATTTTAACCGTACTTACCAGTAACTTGAATTTCCTTCCATAGGATATCATTGCCTGCTTTTTGCTGAAAAAGTTTCTAAGTGTTGATTTTTGAAACATACAAATATTCCTCTAAAATCAGCCGAAATTCGAATTCTGATTTACTCACCTGTTATCAGGAGAGACCTCAGTGCTGCATCTTTCAGCCCAGTACTGGTCCTGAAAAATAATTTTAACCGTACTTACCAGTAACTTGAATTTCCTTCCATAGGCTAACATTGACTGGTTTCACTTGGAAATTCTTCTGTGTGGAGTTTTGGAACTTTAAAATATTCCTCTAAAATCAGCCGAAATACGAATTCCGATTTACTCACCTGTTATCAGGAGCGACCTCAGTGCTGCATCTTTCAGCCCAGTACTGATCCTGAAAAGTAATTTTAACCGTACTTACCGGTAACTTGAATTTCCTTCATAGGCTAACATTGACTGGTTTCACTTGGAAATTCTTCTAAGTGTGGAGTTTTGGAACTTTAAAATATTCCTCTAAAATCAGCCGAAATACGAATTCCGATTTACTCACCTGTTATCAGGAGAGAACCCAGGGCTGCATCTTTTAGCCCAGTACTGATCCTCAAAAGTAATTTTAACCGTACTTACCAGTAACTTGAATTTCCTTCCATAGGATATCATTGCCTGCTTTTGCTGAAAAGTTTCTAAGTGTTGATTTTTGATACATACAAATATTCCTCTAAAATCAGCCGAAATCCGAATTCTGATTTACTCACCTGTTATCAGGAGAGACCTCAGTGCTGCATCTTTCAGCCCAGTACTGGTCCTGAAAAGTAATTTTAACCATACTTACCAGTAACTTGAATTTCCTTCCATAGGCTAACATTGACTGGTTTCACTTGGAAATTCTTCTAAGTGTGGAGTTTTGGAACTTTAAAATATTCCTCTAAAATCAGCCGAAATACGAATTCCGATTTACTCACCTGTTATCAGGAGAGACCTCAGTGCTGCATCTTTCAGCCCAGTACTGATCCTCAAAAGTAATTTTAACCGTACTTACCAGTAACTTGAATTTCCTTCCATAGGATATTATTGCCTGCTTTTTGCTGAAAAAGTTTCTAAGTGTTGATTTTTGAAACATACAAATATTCCTCTAAAATCAGCCGAAATCCGAATTCTGATTTACTCACCTGTTATCAGGAGAGACCTCAGTGATGCATCTTTCAGCCCAGTACTGGTCCTGAAAAGTAATTTTAACCGTACTTACCAGTAACTTGAATTTCCTTCCATAGGAATCCATTGTCTGGTTTTCAGCAGAAAAGTTTCAAAGTGTCGATTTTCACAAACTACAAATATTCCTAAAAAATCGCCTGTATGACTTAAACGCATTCTTTCAACTGTTTACAGGAGATGCACCAGTGCTGGATCCAGGATCCAACACTGAGTAAGAAAAAGTAACGATAACAGTTTTTAACTTCTAAGTGAATTTCCTTCCATAGGATAACATTGGTGATTCTATGAGAAAAAGTTTCTAAGTGTGAACTTTTAAAGTACAATAATATTCCTTAAAAATCACGACTGTAACCAAAACGCTTTTACTCAACTGTTTACAGGAGATGTCCCAGGACTGAATCTAGGATCCAGTAATGTGGTTAGAAAAGTAATCCATAAAGTAACTAATTGCATTTAACTAGAAATTCACATTGAGCTGAATGTTGCATTGTGTTTGAAAATGTGTTGCCCATTGCAACAACTGTAACTACTGTACTTAAAAGTCTATTGCCTATGTGCAAAGTAATTAAACTAAAGTAATTCATTCTGAGAAAGTATTTTTGTAATGTAATGTATAATGTAATTACAATGTAATTTAAAAATAAAATATGTAAAAAAAATTGTTTCTAAAAAATTTGGAAATCAGTATGAAAATATGTTATATAACAATTAATACATTTAAAAATTGTCATTTACAAAACCTTTGAAATTTACTGAAAAAACTGTAGGTTTCAGACATGTTATAGTTACAAATTAGCATTTAAAAAACCTTTGAAATTCACTGAAAAAACCATAGGTTTCAGGGACGTTATAGTTACAAACTAGCATTTAAAAAACCTTTGAAATTCACTGAAAAAACCATAGGTTTTAGGGACAGTTATAGTTAGTTGGACATTGCACTCGTACAAAACCCGTGAAATTCCCCGTTATAGTTAGTCCAGCTAACTATAACTCGCGCCCCGCAATGCACTGCTGATGACGTCACATATTACATCACTCATGACATGGTCAGTGACATCACTGATGACATCACTGATGACATCTCAAATGACATCACTGATGACATCATCCACGTGATAATCTGATGCACCTCCTCACACCCTAATATAACCTTTGATACACCCACTCTAAATTACAGACTGCCATTCGCAAAACCATAGACACTCCAACACCAATAACTACATACCCACTCACTGATTCTTAGGTCTACGCACACATCCACTCACTCACCCGTACAGTCACTCATACTTACGGTCACTCAGTACAGGACTATCATATGCACTCATACTCCTATATAGACACTCAAACACCGCCACTCATCCATAGAGGTACTCACACACCTAGTCAGTCATGCAAATAATTAAACACACTACCATTTACTCACCTATACAGTTATACACACACCAGCTCACTTACTCATACAAATAGTAGCACATTCTTACGCTCTTATACAATCACTGATACAAGCACACACTCATCCATACAGCCACTATCACAATCACTCACTCTCGCTTATAGCTATTTATATACTCCAACACACATATATACTGCCTTTCACATATGTAGTTACTCACACATGTACCACTGGGACATACATTCACTCACTAACACACTCTTACACACACTTACCCACCCATACAGTCTATCACAGTTGCACTCTTGAAACCATCCACCCAGTGAATCACCCACTCACACATCTATGCACAGAGTTGCACACACCCCTCCCACACAAACACTCAGGCACCCATACAGATACTCAGACAAGCATTCAATAACTCATATAGACACTCATGTAGCTATTCACAAACACATGCAGCCACTTACACAGCAACAGACAGACGGATACAGACATTCACCCAGTTTAGTCACTAACCCATGCATTCAGTAAGATACGTTAAATCACTCACTTATAGAGTCAGTCACGCACCTACTAAATCATCCATACAGACACTTACACACCCACTCATTCTTCAATACGTCTTTTCCTATATATATTAAAAATATATAAACTTTACAGAAACACACAGTCACTGGATGATGTCATCAGTGATGTCATCAGTGATGTCATTGGAGATGTCATCAGTGATGTCATCAGTGATGTCACTGACCATGTCATGAGTGATGTAATATGTGACGTCATCAGCAGTGCATTGCGGGGCGCGAGTTATAGTTAGCTGGACTAACTATAACGGGGGAATTTCACGGGTTTTGTACGAGTGCAATGTCCAACTAACTATAACTGTCCCTAAAACCTATGGTTTTTTCAGTGAATATATATATATATATATAATATATATATATATATATATATATATATATATATATATATCACTCAAAGAGGCTCCATTTTACCGGGGGCCCCCGACCCTGCAGGGCGGGCTCTGCATGCAGGAATGGAGATCCTGTTGTTTAGAATTTCACCACTGAAGATTACTGAGCCACACCACCGACTTGTTTCCAAGCGGACTTTATTCGTGAAAATGGCACATCACGCTTTTCACTCTTTCTCTCCTTACGCGTTTCGGCGAACTTCCGCCTTGATCACAGGTGAGTGAATTAGTGTCCCAATGGTCACATGGCCTCTGTTTGTAACTACGGGCCCCAGAATGCACCAACGACAGTTCATCCACAAAGTGACATTGTGCAGAAATAATTCAGCTCGATAGCGTTCTTCGCCCAAATGTCACAGAATTCATAGGTGCAAGTCTTTTGAAAATTATTAATAGCAAAGTGCATATGCTGCCACAGTCATTATTCGTGCCTGTAATGCGGCGACACCAGAAAGAGGTAAACCTCCCTCATCTCCCTTTCTCATACCCATCGCCAAATAACCTTGGAAATCCAATGGCTGGTGCTTGGACTCGAGCGGGTCATGCCCACTCTGTCAAAATCACACAAAGAGGCTCCATTTTACCGGGGGCCCCCAACCCTGCAGGGCGGGCTCTGCATGCAGCAATGGAGATCCTGTTGTTTAGAATTTCGCCACAGAAGATTGCAGAGCCACACCACCGACTTGTTTCTAAGCGGACTTTATTCGTCAAAATGGCACATCACGCTTTTCACTCTTTCTCTCCTTATGCATTTCGGCGGACTTCCGCCTTGATCACAGGTGAGTGAATTAGTGTCCCAATGGTCACATGGCCTCTGTTTGTAACTACGGCCCCCAGAATGCACCAACGACAGTTCATCCACAAAGTGACATTGTGCAGAAATAATTCAGCTCGATAGCGTTCTTCGCCCAAATGTCACAGAATTCATAGGTGCAAGTCTTTTGAAAATTATTAATAGCAAAGTGCATATGCTGCCACAGTCATTATTCGTGCCTGGAATGCGGTGACACCAGAAAGAGGTAAACCTCCCTCATCTCCCTTTCTCATACCCATCGCCAAATAACCTTGGAAATCCAATGGCTGGTGCTTGGGCTCGAGCAGGTCATGCCCCCTCGCTCAAAATCACACAAAGAGGCTCCATTTTACCGGGGGCCCCCGACCCTGCAGGGCGGGCTCTGCATGCAGGAATGGAGGTCCTGTTGTTTAGAATTTCGCCACAGAAGATTGCAGAGCCACACCACCGACTTGTTTCCAAGCGGACTTTATTCGTCAAAATGGTACATCACGCTTTTCACTCTTTCTCTCCTTATGCGTTTCGGCGGACTTCCGCCTTGATCACAGGTGAGTGAATTAGTGTCCCAATGGTCACATGGCCTCTGTTTGTAACTACGGGCCCCAGAATGCACCAACGACAGTTCATCCACAACGTGACATGGTGCAGAAATAATTCAGCTCAATAGCGTTCTTCGCCCAAATGTCACAGAATTCATAGGTGCAAGTCTTTTGAAAATTATTAATAGCAAAGTGCATATGCTGCCACAGTCATTATTTGTGCCTGGAATGCGGTGACACCAGAAAGAGGTAAACCTCTCTCATCTCCCTTGCTCATACCCATCGCCAGATAACCTTGGAAATCCAATGGCTGGTGCTTGGGCTCGAGCGGAGTCAAGACCCCTCCGTCAAAATGACACAAAGAGGCTCCATTTTACCGGGGAGAGATAGCCCGTCCAGGGCTGTCTGTTTGCGAGGACACTCCCATTCAGGGAAACATTAGGATACACCTAAGATGGCACCCGCAACAGCACAGAGAATCAAGCATCCCTCCCCTCTCTAGACAGGAAAGGACATGGTGATTGAACACCTTGAAAAGAGAATCTGCAAAAAACCTGTTTGTATTTGGAGGAGCATTGAGAAAGGCAATCGCCGAAACGCGTCTGCTCTTTGAAATAAATCATCCTGAAACCCCGTGAGTGCTGACACTTTCTTTTGGAAGTAGGAGCGTTTATAAATATGAGAGTTCCACCCTCTCATGGAGCACCCACCCAGAAATCGTTCTACAAGTGCCTGGTGGAGTTAAGAGCTGTTGTTTAATTGGACACTACCAGAACCGCCGCAAGAATGCATGGTGGTTCCCGTCGTTGAATGCGGAGACTATCCAAGTCTCTGGGATAGGTCATTGGACCAACCCCTGCGGGCAGTGAGCTGCTAAGGAAAAGTGGCTTGCGGTATGGGCAAGGGGCAAAGGACGTAACAAATTGAATTGAGGGGCTGCAGATCGAAGAAGGGGGAGATAGCCCATCCAAGGCTGTCTGTTTGCGAGGACACTCCCATTCAGGGAAACATTAGAATACGCCTAAGATGGCGCCCGCAACAGCACAGTGAATCAACCATACCTCCCCTCTCTAGACAGGAAATGACATGGTGATTGAACACCTTGAGAAGAGAATCTGCAAAAAACCTGTTTGTATTTGGACGAGCATTGAGAAAGGCAATCGCCGAAACGCGTCTGCTCTTTGAAATAAATCATCCTGAAACCCTGTGAGTGCTGACACATTCTTTTGGAAGTAGGAGCGTTTATAAATATGAGAGTTCCACCCTCTCATGGAGCACCCACCCAGAAAGAGTACTACAAGTGCCTGGTGGAGTTAGCAGCTGTTGTTTAATTGGACACTACCAGAACCGCCGC
This sequence comes from Calotriton arnoldi, assembly GCA_963921515.1. NCBI lineage: Eukaryota > Metazoa > Chordata > Amphibia > Caudata > Salamandridae > Calotriton > Calotriton arnoldi. The sequence goes on along the minus strand of CAWUFW010014524.1, from coordinate 309,236 downwards.
AAAAATGCATGGAGGCACTGAGGTTCACGACGTTGAACGCAGGGACTATCCAAGTCTCTGGGATACGTCATTGGACCAACCCCTGCGGGCAGCGATCTGCTAAGGAAAAATGGCTTGCGGTATGGGCGAGGGGCAAAGGACGTAACAAATTGAATTGAGGGGCTGCAGTTCGAGGAAGGGGGAGCTAGCCCATCCAGGGCTATCTGTTTGCGAGGACACTCCCATTCAGGGAAACATTAGGATACACCTAAGATGGTGCCCACAACAGCACAGTGAATCAAGCATCCCTCCCCTCTCTAGACAGGAAATGACATGGTGATTGAACACCTTGAAAAGAGAATCTGCAAAAAACCTGTTTGCATTTGGACGAGCATTGAGAAAGGCAATCGCCGAAACGCGTCTGTTTTTTTAAAATAAATCATCCTGAAACCCTGTGAGGTGCTGACACTTTCTTTTGGAAGTAGGAGCATTTATAAATATGAGAGTTCCACCCTCTCATGGATCACCCGCCCAGAAAGAGTTCTGCAAGTGCCTGGTGGAGTTAGGAGCTGTTGTTTAATTGGACACTACCAGAACCGCTGCAAGAATGCATGGAGGCACCGAGGTTCCCGTCATTGAATGCGGAGACTATCCAAGTCTCTGGGACAGGTCATTGGACCAACCCCTGCGGGCAGCGATCTGCTAAGGAAAAGTGGCTTGCGGTATGGGCGAGGGGCAAAGGATGTAATAAATTGAATTGAGGGGCTGCAGATCGAAGAAGGGGGAGATAGCCCATCCAGGGCTGTCTGTTTGCGAGCATACTCCCATTCAGGGAAACATTACGATACACCTAAGATGGTGCCTGCAACAGCAGAGTGAATCAAGCATCCCTCCCCTCTCTAGACAGGAATTGACATGGTGATTCAACACCTTGAAAAGAGAATCTGCAAAAAACCTGTTTGTATTTGGAGAAGCATTGAGAAAGGCAATCGCCGAAACACGTCTGCTCTTTGAAATAAATCATCCTGAAACCCCATGAGTGCTGACACTTTCTTTTGGAAGTAGGAGCGTTTATAAATATGAGAGTTCCACCCTCTCATGGATCACCCATCTAGAAAGTGTTCTACAAGTGCCTGGTGGAGTTAGGAGCTGTTGTTTAATTGGACACTACCAGAACCGCCGCAAGAATGCATGGCGGTTCCCATCGTTGAATGCGGAGACTATCCAAGTCTCTGGGAAAGGTCATTGGACCAACCCCTGCGGGCAACGAGCTGCTAAGGAAAAGTGGCTTGCGGTATGGGCAAGGGGCAAAGGACGTAACAAATTGAATTGAGGGGCTGCAGATCGAAGAAGGGGGAGATAGCCCATCCAAGGCTGTCTGTTTGCGAGGACACTCCCATTCAGTGAAACATTAGGATACGCCTAAGATGGCGCCCGCAACAGCACAGTGAATCAACCATCCCTCCCCTCTCTAGACAGGAAATGACATGGTGATTGAACACCTTGAGAAGAGAATCTGCAAAAAATCTGTTTGTATTTGGACGAGCATTGAGAAAGGCAATCGCCGAAACGCGTCTGCTCTTTTAAATAAATCATCCTGAAACCACGTGAGTGCTGACACATTCTTTTGGAAGTAGGAGCGTTTATAAATATGAGAGTTCCACCCTCTCATGGAGCACCCACCCAGAAAGAGTACTACAAGTGCCTGGTGGAGTTAGCAGCTGTTGTTTAATTGGACACTACCAGAACCGCCGCAAAAATGCATGGAGGCACTGAGGTTCACGACGTTGAATGCGGAGACTATCGAAGTCTCTGGGATAGGTCATTGGACCAACCCCCGTGGGCAGCGATCTGCTAAGGAAAAGTGGCTTGCGGTATGGGCGAGGGGCAAAGGATGTAACGAATTGAATTGAGGGGCTGCAGATCAGAAGGGGGAGATAGCCCATCCAGGGCTGTCTGTTTGCAAGGACACTCCCATTCAGGGAAACATTAGGATACACCTAATATGGTGCCCGCAACAGCACAGTGAATCAAGCATCCCTCCCCTCTCTAGACAGGAAATTACATGGTGATTGAACACCTTGAAAAGAGAATCTGCAAAAAACCTGTTTGTATTTGAACGAGCATTGAGAAAGGCAATCGCCAAAACGCGTCTGCTCTTTGAAATAAATCATCCTGAAACCCCGTGAGTGCTGACACTTTCTTTTGGAAGTAGGAGCGTTTATAAATATGAGAGTTCCACCCTCTCATGGAGCACCCGCCCAGAAAGAGTTCTACAAGTGCCTGGTGGAGTTAGGAGCTGTTGTTTAATTGGACACTACCAGAACCGCCGCAAGAATGCATGGAGGCACTCAGGTTCCCGTCGTTGAATGCGGAGACTATCCAAGTCTCTGGGATAGGTCATTGGACCAAATCCTGTGGGCAGCGATCTGCTAGGGAAAAGTGACTTGCAGTATGGGCGAGGGGCAAAGGGCAAAGGACGTAACAAATTTAATTAAGGGGCTGCAGATCGAAGAAGGGGGAGATAGCCCATCCAGGGTTGTCTGTTTGCGAGGATACTCCCATTCAGGGAAACATTAGGATACACCTAAGATGGTGCCCGCAACAGCACAGTGAATCAAGCATCCCTCCCCTCTCTAGACAGGAAATGACATGGTGATTCAACACCTTGAAAAGAGAATCTGCAAAAAACCTGTTTGTATTTGGACAAGCATTGAAAAAAGGCAATCGCCGAAACACGTCTGCTCTTTGAAATAAATCATCCTGAAACCCCGTGAGTGCTGACACTTTCTTTTGGAAGTAGGAGCGTTTATAAATATGAGAGTTCAACCCTCTCATGAAGCACCCGTCCAGAAAGTGCTCTACAAGTGCCTGGTGGAGTTAGGAGCTGTTGTTTAATTGGACACTACCAGAACCGCCGCAAGAATGCATGGCGGTTCCCGTCGTTGAATGCGGCGACTATCCAAGTCTCTGGGATAGGTCATTGGACCAACCCCTGCGGGCAGTGATCTGCTAAGGAAAAGTGGCTTGCGGTATGGGCGAGGGGCAAAGGACGTAACAAATTGAATTGAGGGGCTGCAGATCGAAGAAGGGGGAGATAGTCCTTCCAGGGCTGTCTGTTTGCGAGCATACTCCCATTCAGGGAAACATTACGATTCAGCTAAGATGGTGCCTGCAACAGCACAGTGAATCAAGCATCCTTCCCCTCTCTAGACAGGAAATGACATGGTGATTCAACACCTTGAAAAGAGAATCTGCAAAAAACCTGTTTGTATTTGAACGAGCATTGAGAAAGGCAATCGCCGAAACGCGTCTGCTCTTTGAAATAAATCATCCTGAAACCCCGTGAGTGCTGACACTTTCTTTTGGAAGTAGGAGCATTTATAAATATGAGAGTTCCACCCTCTCATGGAGCACCCGCCCAGAAAGAGTTCTACAAGTGCCTGGTGGAGTTAGGAGCTGTTATTTAATTGGACACTACCAGAACCGCCGCAAAAATGCATGGAGGCACTGAGGTTCACGACGTTGAACGCAGGGACTATCCAAGTCTCTGGGATACGTCATTGGACCAACCCCTGCGGGCAGCGATCTGCTAAGGAAAAATGGCTTGCGGTATGGGCGAGGGGCAAAGGACGTAACAAATTGAATTGAGGGGCTGCAGTTCGAGGAAGGGGGAGCTAGCCCATCCAGGGCTATCTGTTTGCGAGGACACTCCCATTCAGGGAAACATTAGGATACACCTAAGATGGTGCCCACAACAGCACAGTGAATCAAGCATCCCTCCCCTCTCTAGACAGGAAATGACATGGTGATTGAACACCTTGAAAAGAGAATCTGCAAAAAACCTGTTTGCATTTGGACGAGCATTGAGAAAGGCAATCGCCGAAACGCGTCTGTTTTTTTAAAATAAATCATCCTGAAACCCTGTGAGGTGCTGACACTTTCATTTGGAAGTAGGAGCATTTATAAATATGAGAGTTCCACCCTCTCATGGATCACCCGCCCAGAAAGAGTTCTGCAAGTGCCTGGTGGAGTTAGGAGCTGTTGTTTAATTGGACACTACCAGAACCGCTGCAAGAATGCATGGAGGCACCGAGGTTCCCGTCATTGAATGCGGAGACTATCCAAGTCTCTGGGACAGGTCATTGGACCAACCCCTGCGGGCAGCGATCTGCTAAGGAAAAGTGGCTTGCGGTATGGGCGAGGGGCAAAGGATGTAACAAATTGAATTGAGGGGCTGCAGATCGAAGAAGGGGGAGATAGCCCATCCAGGGCTGTCTGTTTGCGAGCATACTCCCATTCAGGGAAACATTACGATACACCTAAGATGGTGCCTGCAACAGCAGAGTGAATCAAGAATCCCTCCCCTCTCTAGACAGGAAATGACATGGTGATTCAACACCTTGAAAAGAGAATCTGCAAAAAACCTGTTTGTATTTGGAGAAGCATTGAGAAAGGCAATCGCCGAAACACGTCTCCTCTTTGAAATAAATCATCCTGAAACCCCATGAGTGCTGACACTTTCTTTTGGAAGTAGGAGCGTTTATAAATATGAGAGTTCCACCCTCTCATGGATCACCCGTCTAGAAAGTGTTCTACAAGTGCCTGGTGGAGTTAGGAGCTGTTGTTTAATTGGACACTACCAGAACCGCCGCAAGAATGCATGGCGGTTCCCATCGTTGAATGCGGAGACTATCCAAGTCTCTGGGAAAGGTCATTGGACCAACCCCTGCGGGCAACGAGCTGCTAAGGAAAAGTGGCTTGCGGTATGGGCAAGGGGCAAAGGACGTAACAAATTGAATTGAGGGGCTGCAGATCGAAGAAGGGGAGATAGCCCATCCAAGGCTGTCTGTTTGCGAGGACACTCCCATTCAGTGAAACATTAGGATACGCCTAAGATGGCGCCCGCAACAGCACAGTGAATCAACCATCCCTCCCCTCTCTAGACAGGAAATGACATGGTGATTGAACACCTTGAGAAGAGAATCTGCAAAAAACCTGTTTGTATTTGGACGAGCATTGAGAAAGGCAATCGCCGAAACGCGTCTGCTCTTTTAAATAAATCATCCTGAAACCCCGTGAGTGCTGACACATTCTTTTGGAAGTAGGAGCGTTTATAAATATGAGAGTTCCACCCTCTCATGGAGCACCCACCCAGAAAGAGTACTACAAGTGCCTGGTGGAGTTAGCAGCTGTTGTTTAATTGGACACTACCAGAACCGCCGCAAAAATGCATGGAGGCACTGAGGTTCACGACGTTGAATGCGGAGACTATCGAAGTCTCTGGGATAGGTCATTGGACCAACCCCTGTGGGCAGCGATCTGCTAAGGAAAAATGGCTTGCGGTATGGGCAATACAACACTATCATATGTACTCATACACCTACACAGACATTCACACACCAGCACTCATCCAGAGTTACTCACACACCTAGTCAGTCATGCAAATAATCAATCACACTTCCATTTACTGACCTATACAGTTATACACACAACACATCACTTATTCAAACAGAAAGAAACGCATAATTACTCTCTTATACAATCACTCATACAAGTACACACTCATCCATACAGCCACTCTCACAATCACTAACTCTCACGTATAGTCATTTATATACATACACTGTCTTTTATATATGTAGTTAGTTGGACATGTACCACTGAGACATCCATTCACTCTCTAACACACCCATACACATACTCACCCTTGCATACAGCTGTTTCCACATGCACTCTTGAACCCATACACCCAGTGAACACCAAAGGCAAGCCCGTCTGCGCCCGTCCGCGCCAGGCCGCTGCCGGACGCCAGACATGCCGCCAATTCCGTAAGTTTGGAACATACCTATGCCCGGAATGAGTTGCTATTAATCAGGACGCGGTTTGTCAGGTGTCAGGTTTATGGCTTGGGAGGTTTAGAGGGTCCGTTCAGCTGTAAATGCTGTGGTTTTACATCTATCTCCCCAGCAGATTCCCACGTCTGTACCCCTCCCCCAGGCAAAAGTACGACTATTTTTCACCTGAATTGCCGCTCCCTGGCCAAACATTTTGCTGATGTTTATGATCTTTTGGAAACTGAATCTCCTGATACCCTGTTTCTTACTGAGACTTGGCTCTCAGAGGATCTGGTGGCGATTCCGGGGCTGGCTCTCCCGGAGGGTTATGCTATGCATACCCTGAACAGGCAAACGAGAGGTGGGGGTATTGCGGTTATTGCTAAAACCGGCTATCCCTGCACCTTTTCTAAACAGCCCATTTTGGGCTGCGAATGCGCCTGTTTTAAAATCACTTTTAATCCCAATTATACCATGACAGGCTTATTGGTATATCGTCCTCCGGGCCCATCTAAAGTTTTTAGGGAAGCCCTTGTTGAGACTGTTAGCACTCTGGCACTCAATAACTCCAATTTTACAGTCTTAGGAGACCTGAACCTCCACTTTGATAACCATCTTGACTCGGATGTGGCTAATCTGGTAGCGGACCTAGCTGCTTGTCAGCTTGACCAGCGTGTTTCTGGTCCTACACACTCGGCTGGCCATCTGCTGGACCCTGTTTTTACTAATACTTTGCCTCTTACGGTCCAACCGTCGATCCCTATGGGTTGGTCTGACCACTTTTTAGTCTCCTTGTCTATTCAGGGCACTGTACCTGCTCGCAAAACAGATAACCCTTTTCCCCTTAAACGCCCGTGGTACAAATTAAATTGGGATCAACTCCAGGCTCATCTTTCCGCTACTATTCCGGCTTTGCCGATGGACCCAGACAAGGTCAACTCGGCTTTTACTGATTGGATCAATAAGCCGCTGGATAAGTTGATTCCAGTTAAATTGTCTATGAATCGCACCTCCAAATCCAACCCATGGTACAACAACAAATTAGCTGCCCTGCGGAAAACCTGCAAAAAACGCGAAAGAATCTGGAGAAGGGATTTTGATCCGATATCTAAAGATCTCTATCGGTATGCTGTAAAAGTCTATCATAAGGCTATCCATGTTGAGCGTGCTGCATTCTACGCCCAAGAAATTGGCAATAGCACCAATTCCACAAAGACTATCTTTTGCCGATTTCATTGCTACCATGGCCTGCTAAGATCACGGAGGCATATATCAACTCACTCCTTTAAGACCATCTGACCACCAATAATAGTCTAGATCCCTCACAAAATGGTTTTCGCCCCGGCCATAGCACAGAGTCTGCGCTTCTGGCGGTGACAGAACATCTCTGGACAGCGTTGGACGCAGGGCAGACATCGGCACTGATCCTTCTGGATCTCAGTGCCGCATTTGACACTGTGTCCCATGCAATCCTGTTGCACCGCCTGGAAGAGGCTGGCATTGGTGGCTCTGCTCTGAAGTGGCTTGCGTCATTTCTGTCTGATAGGTCATTCCAGGTGATTGCTCCCCCTTTTTACTCGCCCACTTTCTCCATCCAGCAAGGGGTGCCACAGGGCTCTTCTTTGAGCCCTCTGCTCTTTAATTTGTATGTACAACCTCTGGCTGCAGTAGCCAAGAGCAGAGGACTGACTGTGGTCTCCTACGCCGACGACACTCAGCTGGTGGTAGCCCTCTCGAGCAACTCTAAGCAGGACGCCTTTAAGTTTCAAGACGATCTTGCTGTAGTTGCTGGGTGGATGACAACTAACTGCCTCCAACTGAACGCCAGCAAGTCGGAGGTGTTGCTGGTGGGTAAGGATCATGGGCTATGGAATGAGCATTGGTGGCCTACGACTCTAGGCACGTCCCCCCCCACAAACAGGTTATAAAGAACTTGGGGGTTTGGATGGACGCCTCTCTCAATTTTCAGATTCAAACGAAAAAGGTGGCGGGTACCTGTTTTGGCTTGCTGCGTGGACTCAAACCGATCTTGGGTTTTTTTGACGCTCCGACCAGACAGATCATCATTCAGGCTCTGATTACATCTAGGCTTGATTGTGCGAGCTCTCTGTACCTGGGGGCTAATAAGGCGGAAGTACATAGACTACAGAGATTACAGAATGCCACAGCTAGATCTCCCCTTGGTCTACGTAGAGTTTGTTCAGTGACCAACACTATCCGCCGTCTTCATTGGTTGCCTGTGGCTAGACGGATCGAGTTCAAGGCTCTTTGTATAGCCTTTAAAATCTTGAAGTTCGCCTCCCCTAACATTTTGACCGGTTTGCTCTCTCCTTATGTACCCTCCCGTCAGCTTCGCTCGATGGGCCAACATTTTCTAGTGGTCCCTCGAGTCAGGAGGATCCGGGCCGGAGGGCGCTCTTTTCGGTATAGAGCGGCAACGCTCTGGAACACACTGCCCCTCCATATTCGAGGCCTTAGTCATTTTCTTGAATTCAGGAAAGCTATTAAAACTTTCCTTTTTTCCACGGTGTAGGCCTTTCTGGCCCCCCTCTGCGTTGTGTCTCCTATTTGCTGTTAGCGCCGGGACGCCTCTTGGCTGGGGCAGCTGTTGCGCTTTAGAAATCTTCCAAATAGAAATAGAAATGTATGCACAGAGTCACACACCTCCCACGCACCCACACACACACTCAGGCACCCATACAAATACTCTGGCAACCAATTAATAACCCATATAGACACTCATGTAGCTACTGACCAACCCATGCAGCAGCTTATAGACTGATATAGACATTCACACAGTTTAGTCAGTAACCCATGCATTCAGTAAGACACATGTAATAACTCAGTTAAACAGTCAGTCACACACCTACTAAATCCTCCATCCAGACACTTATACACCCACTCATTCTTCAATACACCTTGGTATATATATATAATACTTTTTTAAACTTTAAAGAAAAACACATTCACTGGATGATGTCATCAGTGATGTCATTTGAGATGTCATCAGTGATGTCATCAGTGATGTCACTGACCATGTCATGAATGATGTAATATGTGATGTCATCAGCAGTGCATTGCGGGGGCGCGAGTTATAGTTAGCTGAACTAACTTTAACAGTGGAATTTCTATGGTTTTGTACGAGTGAAATGTCCAGCTAACTCTAACATTCCTGAAACCTATGGTTTTTTCAGTGAATTTCAAAGGTTTTTTAAATGCTAATTTCTAACTATAACGTCCCTGAAACCTATGGTTTTTTCAGTGAATTTCAAATGTTTTTTAAATGCTGATTTCTAATTATAATGTTCATTAAACGTATGGTTTTTTCAGTGATTTTAAATTATCATTCCATTCTCAACCTAGTGAAAACAGCCGATATCGCCAGTTTTCCAACAATAGCTTCCGCAAAAATTTTTGCCACAAATGAGAGCGACAACTAACGCTAATAATATGCAGAGTAGGCGTTCCCATGCAAAAATAACACGAAAACCCCACTTCCCGATATTTTCAACGAGCAACCAAATCTGGGGTGCGATCCAAAAACAGGCGATAAGCTGCGTTAGCAGTAGGAATTTAACATCTGCCTTTTACTGGTGTAAAGCAGGACGACTACCTACAGTGTGAAAGGGAGCCCAGCCCAGAACCACATCTGAAGACCAATACATGTCATAGAGTAAGTAAAAAAAAAAAATGTAAGTCCGTTTTTATATAGCGCAGCTACTCACCCTTACGGGTCTCAAGGCGCTGGGGGCCGTAGTGGAAATTAAGTGAGCTATTGCCCAGAGTCACATGGTGCTGAGCTGAGCTGCCGCCGGAGCCGGGGAGTGAACCGTGAACCCTGTGCTCCGAAGTCAGCTGCCCTGGCCGCTGCACCACACCTCTCCACTACAGAGCTACTGACCATGCAGCTCCGACACCCAAGAAGGCCACAACACCCACTGCCATCACCCTCAGGACCTCCCCCCGGACCACCCCCCTCCCTACTACCACCGAGGCAGCGCAGAACAGGACAGCGGACCTTCCAAAAACGGCATGGTCCCTCAGCCACACAATAGCTGAATTTTGGGAGATGTGGCAACCAAGTATGTGTGAAGGACGCAAGTCACCCATCAATAAAAATGCACACAATACCAAGTGTAGCGGTGATGTGGTGGACAGACCTCACTATGCAGAGCACAAACCTCTCCATGTGGACATATACTGCTGGTGCTTGTAGTGTTGTTGACAATAGACGCAACCATGTTACCTCAGGCAGTGGGGAAGATCTCGGTCATGTAGCTGTGTTGTCCCCCCCCTGGAAGCGGAAGCGGAGTGGGCTGGTCCAACGTACGCCACTCCAGCGTAGGAGTATAAATAAATAGGCTGGAGCTCTGGGCGTGGTTCACTTGTGGGAATGCCAAAGCGTCTGCCAGGGCGGCAGCCCTCACCCTGCCACGAGGCCTCTGCCGTGACCGCCGGCCTCCTCGACACAGGCCCCCTGCGAACCCAGCAGCAGAGCACCACAGACTTATGTCTGTACAGACTACTGCCTTCGATCTACACTGCGGACAGCAGGGCTCACAATTCAGATCAAGTCGCGATTGCAGATGATGCAGTCCAGTAGGCAAGAGACATTGATCCCAGTGCGGCCTGCCCGGACCACGCATCATCGCAGACTGCGCACACACTGAGTGCTTTAGGTGCCACTAACTCTGTGCACCACAAGTCAATGCCACATGGACTCATTAAGACAGAATTTATTAGGAAAAAGACATTGCTACCAGTGCGGCCTGCCCGGACCACGCATCATCGCAGGCTCCACACACGCTGGTTGCTTCAGGTGACACTAACTGTACAGCTCAACTCAACGCCACGTGGCTGTGGGCCCTTGCTGACCGCTGCTTCCGGCCTACACTGTGGTCATCAGGGCTCACATTTAAAATTGACTCTTGATTCATTAATTGCAGAGTCCAGTAGGCAACTAAGTATTACGTCCCTAAAACCTACATAATATCCTTTTAGTATCCTTGCTTCAAGAACTTGTTTTATATCAGTTATAGCTTTAGTACAATGACCAAATTCATATTGCAAGTTCAAAGGAACACTGAATGGCAGTCTACACTGCGGACAGCAGAGCTCACAATTTGAATTCAGTCTTGATTTATTAATTGCAGACAGAATTGTACTCTATGTCCTCGAATTTTGTCAAGAGGAAGTGACAAAAAGCATTCCTTGATGTCTGTGCTGACTACTGCCTTCGATCTACACTGCGGTCAGCAGGGCTCACAATTCAGATCGTGTCGCGATTGCAGATGACGCAGTCCAGTAGGCAAGAGACATTGCATCATCGCTGGCTGCGCACATGCTGAGCGCCACACCTACCACTAACTCTATGCAGCTCAAGTCAATGCCACATGGCTGTGGACTCTTCCTGGCCACTGCCTCCGGCCTACACTGCGGTCAGCAGGGTTCACAATTCAGATGGAGTTGCGATTGCAGATGACGCAGTCCAGTAGGCAAGAGACATTGCATCATCGCTGGCTGCGCACACGCTGAGCGCCACACCTACCACTAACTGTATGCAGCTCAAGTCAACGCTACGTGGCTGTAGGCCCTTCCTGACCGCTGCCTCCGGCCTACACTGTGCTCAGCAGGGCTCACAATTCAAATTCAGTCTTCATTAATTAATTTCAGAGTCCAGTAGGCAACTAACTATAATGTCCCTGAAACCTAGATATTTCGACAGTGTATTCCATAAATGTTTCATCTTTTGTTCCATACACCTACACTGCGGTTAGCAGAGCTCAAATTTAAATTGAGACATGATTTATTTATTGCAGAGAGAATTGTACTCTATGTCCTCGAATTTTGTAAACAGGAAGTGACTAATAGCATTCTTCGATGTCTGTGCTGACTACTGCCTTCGATCTACACTGCGGATAGCAGGGCTCACAATTCACATCGAGTCGCGATTGCAGATGACTCAGTCCAGTAGGCAACAGACATTGCTCCCAGTGCGGCTCGCCCGCACCACGCATCACCACTGGCTGCGCACACGCTGAATGCTTCTGATGCCCCTATCTCAGTGCAGCACAACTCATGGACCCTTTATGATACAATGTTTTGTGTATAATTTCACATCTGCTGCTCCTACCTCAGTGTACCACAAGTCATGGACCCTTTACGATGCAATCTTGTGTGTATTATTTCACATCTGTTGCCCCTACCTTAGTGCAGCACAAATCATTGACCCTTTATGATTGAATCTGTGTGTCTGATCCAATGATTACTGTTGTACTTGTTGCCAGCACCAACCATTCCCGGAGGGCTGGCTTACACTCACCCCACACGCATCCAGCACAGACGTCACTGGACATGTGACCCTGGTAATAAAAATGAGTCGAGCGCACGTGCCCGTACCCAGTTCTACTATCTATCTGTGTCCGTGTGTTCATTATGTATGCAAGATGCCGCCCCTGGGCCCTACCACATTACATTGTGCTGTGGACAGCGTATGCAACCATGTTACCTCTGGCAGTGGGGAAAACTTCGGTTATGTAACTTTCTCTCGGTCATTGTACAAGTATGTACGTAGAGACTGGATCATTAGAGTACTGCAAGGAGAGTGTATACTGAATTTATAAGTGCTTGGGGATTGGCAGAGTAATTGTATAAGTACATATGTTGGCGCAGTCTAACCCCGAACACAAGCTTGGCTCTAATTGGCTGCCCTCCATGTGCCAAAAACTGAAACTTGAACTTTGCATGGCCCTGTATTGCTACAGCTGCAACACTACACTGAATGTGCAATAAACATTCATATCCACACAGATGTGTCATGTCCACCATCTTTCATGTGTGGAACTATGGATGAATGTAGGGTCAGTGATTCCCCGTACCTTCCATGTTGGCCATGTTGTGGGACTTGGCTCACAGAGTGACACATTGGCGCTTGTGACCCGGGTGACGTCAGCACTACAACAGGGACACCCGCATCAGTTGATTGCTCATACAGCCCAAGACGGAGCCACTCCCATAGCTCCGGAGTAATTCTTCACAGCCTTACGCAGGACTGACACACGCCAGGCCAGCCCACTCCGCTTACGCTTACAGGGAAGGACAACAACGCTACATGGCCCAGTTTTTCATTGCAGTGATCTGCTGGTCACACCCTAGTTGTCAGTACGCCACTGCCACTCCCTCACGGCTAGTATACACCCACACCACACCCATCCAGCACAGGCGTCACAGGACACGTGACCCTGCCAATAAAAAAAAGACCGGGTCCACGTGCTCGAAGCCATTTCAGAGTTGCTCGCACCAGATACACTGCGGCCGGCACAGGCACACCGGCACGGGACGGTGACTTTCGGTCCACTGAGGTACGGGTACCATAACTGCTGAGCGGGTGTGCAGCCTGCGGTGAAGGCCCGTCCTGGCAGTCTGGACAGCTCAGGTTTTGTGTGCCCTGCTGGACCGCAGTGTATGCCTGAGCCATAAGACAGCGCAAGCCTACCGCCACGTGGCGTCGCCTCGCTGGTCACAGAGTTAGTGGCACCGCAAGGGCTGAGCGGGTGTGCAGCCTGCGATGAAAAGCCCGGTGCACTGGTATGTCCTCTGCCATGGCGAAATCAAGATCCAGCACCAAATGTGAGACCTGGTGGCCTGCGGAGCGGGGCTGCATGATATGCAGGATGCTGTGTCCGCGGGCCCCGGGCTTGGGGCTTGCAGCGGCACAAGGTAGGCCCTCTTTTCTACACGCAGGTTGCGAAAGGTGAGCAGAGAGCTTTGTTAGCGCAGCGGCGGGCAGTCACCTCCGGGCACTGGGAGTGGATGGGGTGCAGCAGCCTGGGTGCGCAGCGGCGGACAGTCACCTCCAGGCAGTGGGAGTGGATGGGGTGTAGCAGCTTGGGTGCGCAGCAGCGGGCAGACACCTCTGGGCAGTGGAAGTGGATGGGGTGCAGCAGCCTGGGTGCGCAGCGGCGAGCAGACACCTCTGGGCAGTGGAAGTGGATGGGGTGCAGCAGCCTGGATGCACAAAGGCGGGACAGAGAATTAGGCGTGTGCAGTTGTATGTACTCTGCCATTACTGATTCCATACTACGTTTCAGATGAGTAAGCTTGAGGGCTCCACTAAGTCCCGGCACGTGGTTGGAGACACACCGGTGACGGAAAGGTGAGCTGTGAGGGTTTTGTCCACAGTGTGGGCACTCACTGTCCTTCTCCATCTCTTCCTTTCTGTCCCTCACACTCTTTCTCTCTCTCTCTCTTCCTCTCTCTCTCACTCTATCTCTTCCTCTCTCTCACACTGTTTTTTTCTTTCTCTCTCTACATCTCTCTCTCTTTCTCTCTCTCTCACTCTTCCTCTGTTTCTCTCTTCCTCTTTCTCACACTGTTTCTCTCTCTCTTCCTCTCTCTCACTGTTTCTCTCTCTCTTCCTCTCTCTCTCACTCGTTCTCTCTTTCTCTCTGTCTACCTCTCACTCTTTCTTTCTTTCTTTCTCTCTCTCTTCCTCTCTCTCACTCACTCTTTCTCTCTCTCTCTCCTTTGATGGACGCATGACACACAATCTTATCTTGCTTTTTGTCTAGCAGGCTGTGATTCACAGATTGACAACCCCCCACGACACGGACCTCCCGCCATGAGGCAATGACTTCAGTTCCACTGAGTTAGTGCCACCAGAGCTGAGCGCGTGTGCAGCCTGCGATGATGCGTGGCCATTCATGCAATCAACACTCACTTTGAATTGTGAGCTCGGCTTGACCGCGTGTACGCAACTCCTGAGGAGGTTGCTTCGGCACGTGGTGGACCCTCTTAGACACACGCCGGTGGTGGAAGGTGAGCAGAGAGGCTTGTTTCCGCCGCAGCGAGCAGTCACCTCTGGGCGGTGGGAGTGGATAGTGTGCAGCACCCTGGGTGCACAAGAGCGGACACACACCTCCGAGCAGTGGGAGTGGATGGGGTGCAGCAGCCTGGGTGCACAGGAGCAGGCAGACACCTCTAGGCAGTGGGAGTGGATGGGATGCAGCAGTCTGGGTGCGCAGGAACGGGCAATCACCTCCGGGCAGTGGGACTGGATGGGGTGCACCAGCCTGGGTGCACAGCAGCGGGCAGACACCTCTGGGCAGTGGGAGTGGATGGGATACAGCAGCCTGGGTGCGCAGAGGCGGGCAGACACCTCTGGGCGGCGGGAGTCGACGGGGTGCAGCAGCCTGGGTGCGCAGGGGCGAAACAGAGAATTAGGCGTGTGCAGTTGTATGTACTCTGCCATTACTGATTCTATACTATGTTTCAGATGACTAAACTTGAAGACTGCACTATGTCCCGGCACGTGGACACACCGGTGGCAGAAAGGTGAGCTGTGAGGATTTTCTCCACAGTGTCAACACTCACTCTCCATCTCTTCCTTTCTGTCACTCACACTCTTTCTCTCTCTCTCACTCTCTATCTCTTCCTTTATCTCTCTCTCACACTCTTTCTCTCTTTCTATGTCTCTTTCTCTCTCATTCTTTCTTTCTCTCTCTCTTCCTCTCTTCCTCTCTGTCTCACTCTTTCTCTCTCTCTCTACTTCTCTCTCACACTGTTTTTCTCTTTCTCTCTCGCTTCCTTGTATCTCACTCTTTCTCTCTTTCTCTCTCTCTTCCTCTCTCTCTCTCTCTCACTCTTTCTCTCTTTCTCTGTCTTCCTCTCTGTCTCACTCTTTCTTTCTCTCTCTCTTCCTCTCTCTCACTCTTTCTCTCTCTCGCTCTCCTTTCATGGACGCATGACACACAATCTTATCTTTCTTTTTGTCTTGCAGGCTGTGATTCACAAATTCTCGAGGGATGACACGCCATACCTGAACCTACTTTTATTTTGTTGTTTTGTTTAAATAAAATGTTTTATATGTAAATCCATAGATGACTGAGATTCTTATTTGTCCAACCTCATATGCATCTACTTTATTGTGCGACATCAGCCAATTTGTTACGTTCCAGATTTCCTAAGGTTGCTGTCACATTTGTTTTTGTGGGGGGGTGAGGGGGATGGCAGACAAGGGGCTGGTGGCGGGGGGTGTCAGAGCAGTGTTGGGTGTTTGAGCTGCATGATCGTTGGCTCCATTGCATCTGTTGTCATTCACGTGTGGCTCTGGGCTGGGCTCCCTTTCATATTGCAGATTGTAGTCCGACTTTACACCAGCTTAGAGCAGGTGTAAACTTTCTGCTACTAACGCACCTTATCGCCTGTTTTGTACTCTCTTCGACGATCTTGCTGGTGGTTGAGACACTTGCGAAGTGATGTGTTCGCTGCTTTTTGCACGGGAACGCCTACTCTACATCTCATTAGCAATATTTGCCGGAGTCATCCGTGACGATGCTTTTTGAGGCTGCTATCGCTGGTAAACTGGTGATATGGGCTGTTTGCTCCAGCTTGTGAATGGTGCGTTAAATTTATCACCATTTTGGTTGCGATAAAGTGCCATTAACTCGGCGATATGTCCTTGAGAATATACCCCTCGGTGTTTGAAATACTAAAGAAGTACTCGAGTGCCGCGCTGAGAGCCGCGCACCCATCGCTTTCACAAGTTTGCTATGACAGGGCGGGAGAGAGCGAGGAAGAGAGATGGAGTGAGATAGCACAAGCAGCGCAAGGCTGCACGGGCACCTGGCTCCACATGCCAACATGTGTGTGTGCATCGCCATCCGTGCACAGGCAATTCCCCCACAATGCAGCCCACATACATAGCAATCACAGAACATCAGCAATGAAGGCAATGTGGTACAAAACTCCCCTCATACGGGTTCTGTGTCCGGTGTGTGTGGCGGGGTGATGGCTGCATGGCTGTGTGCCCCTGACACATCAGACTGCGTAGGTGATGGGGCTGCATCAGATGTCATCCAGCACCTATGCAAAAACAATGTCTGGCTCACAGAGGCGGAACTTGCCAAAGGGATACACATGCGACAGTCAGTTCTTCCCTGTGTTGGGATGAGGCTCATTGTGGCACACAAATGGACAATCTTTACAACACACCTCACAGTTAGACACCAGTGGAGTGGCATAGGCTTTATTGGCATGTGCATGTGAGTATGGACGAGGCAACAGCCACAACAGGCACGGACATGCTTAAGACACTTACATGCAGCATGGGTACATGTCGAGGGGCAGATGATGATGGGGCTGAAATGGACAAGATTTATCACATATGGCAACGCTCACAGCCCACCTTGCCTTGCTCCCCAACAACTTAGATTTCCTAAGAACACCCAAATGCAAAGCCTCACAGTACCACACCAGCCTTGACTGACATTGAAATCTACCTCTCAGTGTAAAAAATTAGACCACAAAGTGTGCAAATAACATTTCTTCTTTTTTGTGTGGAGGATATCCACAGCTCTGAGCAATGATTTGAATGTGTGTACAACGTTGTGGGACATGGGTTGCTGTATGTGTGGGTGTCAAGGCCATCCCATGCGGGGGTACCACAGGCAGGGGCTTCTATGTGTGGGCTGTGGATAAGTTGGATGGTTTATTTGGCGTCTGCACAGTGCCCCGTGTTAGGGGGCACGACTCACTGTACGTGGGGTCTGCATGGTGCTCTGCCTCCGGGGTGCGGCAATTGTCTGCTCTGCCAACAGTGATCAGGTGTGAGTGTCCGACAGGTTCACATGTCGTGCTACATCGCCATGTGTGTGCTCTCACCGAGCAGTGTGTCCGAATTGGCAAAGTTCCCAAACGACGCTGTGTTGTTCGGACCATGGACCTGCATTGCCTTGGACAGGTGGTAGTGCACACACGTTATTCCACGCACATGCATCCAGAGCTCGACCGAAGGGAGATGTGTCCTCTGTTTTGGTGGGATATGTGAGCAATCCCCACTGTGCAACAAGTTGTTGGGCCATGTGCTGTGGGTGGCAATAGGATGTGGCTGCAGGTACGTAGTTACTCGTCCATGAATGCCCGTGCAGCTTCATGTGCAATGTGTTCCAATAGTACATCGTTGTCGTGTTCAAGGAACACCAGGGTGAGCCAATCCATTAGGTGGTCCGGGCAAGTGTGCTCAGCCCACGCCGTCTCACCGATCCGCAACACAGCCCAATAGGGGAGCGCCTCGATGTGGTCACTGCACACGAGAAATTGTGCCATCTCCCATGCACAACTACCAATACATACGCAGTATGTCAAGGCATCCCATGCACGGCTGTCTCGGTTACACTTCTGTTCGTTATCCAACAGGGGGCACAAACACAAGTCATAGTCCAATTCATCAACAGTTGTGTTGGATAGGCAGAGATCCATGGGACACTCAAATGTGCATGTTCAGCAGTGGAACCAAGGCTGGACGCAGGTGACGTGGGCAATGCGGAAGCTGAGCCTGTAACTGATCCACATTTCATCTCTGTTAAGTTAATAACACATGAATTTTCTACTGTCACCCCTTCTCCACTATTTCCAGACTGAGCATAATTTCCAAACGTGCCTCCAACTAATAAACACAAGGGCTCTTTTTAGAGCTGCCTTATATTCCCAATTTCGGCTCGCAGAGTGTCAGCTGCGGTTCGGCTAGCAGAGGGACACCTGCGGGCCGTCGGGCAGGCTCGCAGAGGAAGAGCTGTGGCCCGTGGGCTCAGCTCGCAGAGGGAGACCTACGAGCCATTGGCTCGCAAAAGCACAGCACCGTACTGGCTCGCAGAGGGAGATCTGTGGCCTGACTCACAGAGGGAGACCAATGGGCCAACAGGCCTGCTAGCAGACACACAGCTATCAGTTAACAGGCTGGCTCGCAGAGATACAGCTGCGAGCCCTCTGAGCTGCAACCCGATGGGCTAACTCGCAGAGGGAGAGTAAAGGGCCGACCGGCCTGCTAGCACCGACACAGCTACGAGCTAACGAGGTGGCTCACAGAGGTAGAGCTGCGGGCCCGACGGCTCATAGACACAGAGCTGCGAGCCGACGGACTGGCTTCTAAAGGCATAGCCGCGAGTTGATGATGTGGGGAGAGGGAGCGTAAAAGGAGTATCTCGCACAGACAGACCTGCGGGATATTTTCAGTATTGCCTCGCAGAGGTAGAATTAAGGATCCAATGCCTTTTAGAGGGAGAGATGCGAGCTGACGGACTGAGTCACAAAATGGCTCACAGCTCGCAGTCGCAGAGCTGCATGCCGACGGACTGGCTTCTAAAGGCATAGCCGCAAGCTGGTGATGTGGGGAGAGGGACCGTGAAAGGGGTATCTCGCACAGACAGAGCTGCTGTATATTTTTAGTGTTGCCTCGCAGTGGTAGAACTACGGACCTGATGCCTTGTAGAGGGAGAGTTGTGAGCTGACAGACTGAATCACAAAATGGCTGCCAACACTTCCTAGTTTCAACAGTTTGCAGCCAATGAGCCGGAAGCTCGTGCTCGTAACGCTTCAGCCAATCAGATGTCAGAATTGTTAAATATCGATATCTGGAAAATTTGATAATTCTCTAAAACTACTGAACGGATTTACCCGATTTAAACAAAAGCGTGCTTTCTGGACCAAGACCTTTCTCTGTGCCAAATTTGGCGTAATTCCGTTCAGCAGTTTGACCTGTAGCCTTGTCTAAAGTTTCCTATGGAAATTGCATGGAGAAAACACGTTTTGTGACCCCCCTTTTTTCTTTGCCCCCCCTTGACGAATCCCCCCAAACTTTTAGGATAGGAGCTGACCTGAAAAGAGGAACTTCAAAAAATGCTTTTCCTATGGAAACGTGGTCCTAACTATAACTACCTACTGGCGACCGCCAGTAGGTAATATATATATATATATATATATATATATATATATATATATCAAACCACGCTGCATTCTTTTAAAAAAATTAGCTGCTGATGACAAAAAAAAATTGCTTTTCAAAAGCGGTATTTATTCCGTGATCAGACCAGCTCGACGCGTTTCGGGACAACTCCCTTGTTCATGAGTACTGTGTCTGTGATTTCGTAAAGTTAAATAACCACGTGGTTTGTTTTTCAAACAACAGTGAAAACAGACTTCCGTTTACCGAGTTACACCACTCGAAAACGTGCATTTCTTTCATACATTCAGTTGCTTAATTCATTAATTTAAAAACACCAAAATTAAGTGAAAATTATATACATTATAGAACAGTGAAAAGATAATAGATTCAATTTATGAATTGGCTTGTTACCCAAACTTGATCAACCAAAACAGTGTCTCTGAGATGAAAAATAAATACATTAACTTGAAGCCAATGTCTCAAATTCATTGCTGCAGCCCCAGTGGGCTTTTCATCAAAAAAACATCATTTCTTAACCCTCAGGCTTTTACTTTCAATGGCTGCTTTCCACAATGTTCTTCTTATTATAGTATATACTATCTACAGCCATTGTTAACCAGATTGTACCGTTCACAAAAAGTATATTACATTCTATTTGATGTATTATGCTCAATATTTTAAATCCCACCAAAATTGAAGTGAAAAATTGTAAACATGGTAAAAAAGTAACATACTAATGAATTCAATACATTAAATGTCATTACATAACCTGCTCTCCACAGTATTCTTCCTTACTTGACACACGCCTGTCTATTGTAATGACATGGCAGTTAATTGCAGCCTCAGTGGGCTCATATTCATGTCCAATTTTCACCTTACGGATAACGGGCATTCCAATGTTAAAAAGAGCTTAACCTTACAGCCGTATTTCATAATGTTCAATTTCCTTTTGGGACCCCGCCTTCAGGGGAATGATATTTTAGCTTTTTTGCCTTTCTCTTATGACGTTTCACCTCACCGTTCTAAAATAACCAAAGAAACAAAAAAACAAACATCATGAGTGCATCACCCTCACCTACACAGTGTATAATAAAAACAATAGGTCGTTGGCAGTGGCCTTTCTTTTAACTACATTGCTTCATTACTTCGAGACTCCAATGTTTCCCACATATCCTTAGCCTAGATGTACTGCTAGCTCTTCATCGCAGTTATGCCCAATAGGTGTCAGGGTCCTATACTGGATTATCAGTTTGGACTCAAGACGTCGGAGATTTTGTACTCTGTTACCTCCTCGTTCATCCAATTTAATTGAGTCAAGTACACAAAAACTCAATAAATTCTCATTTTTGTTATGATGGATTTCGAAATGGCGGGCTACTGGATATTGCTTGTCCCCATTTCTAATTGCACGCAAATGTTCCAGTACTCTTTTCTTCACTTTGTGGATGGTGCTTCCAATATAAGCTTTTTGACACGGACAAAACAAAGCGTACACAGCATAGTCGGTGTTACAAGATGTGTGTTTAGTAATTACATAAGGCTTGCTTTCTGGGGATAACTTACATTCCTTCCTATTCTTACTGTTTTTACACGCCTTGCAGTTCCTACATGTAAAGAATCCTTGGATCCCTAAAATCTTCGCTGTCGGTGGTTCTACTGCTCTACATAGGGAGTCTTTTAATGATTTAGCTCTCTTAAACGTAATTTGTGGAAATGTTTCTATACTGTCTATTAGATCTTTATCTGTCTGTAAGGCTGGCCAGTATTTATCAAGACTTTTCCGTATCTCATGGGCCTGACTGTTGTAGGTTGTGATGAACCTAATTTTCTGTTCCGTGACTTCATTACTCTTATCTATTTCTAACAAGAGTGATGTCCTAGTTCTCTTATCTACTTCTGCACTCGCTTTGTTAATGGTAGCTTGTGAATATCCTCTCTCTAAGAATCTCTGGCACATTACCTGTCTTTCAACATTAAAGCTTTCTTGTGTGCTGCAATTCCGTTTGGCCCTTAGCATCTCTCCCAGGGGTATACTGTTAATTAACGAACTGGGATGGCAACTGCGCGCATGCAACAAACTGTTGCCTGCTGTTGTTTTACGGAACAATGAGCTTTCTAATTTCTCTCCTTGAATAGACAATGTTAAGTCTAAAAATTCTACAGTATCTCTTGACCAGTGACTGGTAAAGTGTAGGTTAAATGTGTTTGTGTTCAGTTCTTCAACAAAGTCATTTGCTTCAGTCTCATCACCCTTCCATACACAGAAAATATTGTCGATGTAACGCGCCCACACAGCCACCTTATTCTTAAACTTGTCCAATTCTCTTGCCACTTTTTCCTCCCAGAACCCTAAATAGAGACCCGCAAAGCATGGTGCAAAGCAGGTCCCCATCGATGTTCCCAGGGTTTGTTTAAAGATCTTATTGTCAAAAATAAAATAATTTTGCTTTAGGCAGACAGACATCATCTCAATAAGCATCTCTGTGTGGTATAGGTATGATATAGATCTTTCATTCAGATAATGTCTACACGCTTTCAATCCTAGGTCATGGGGGATGCATGTATATAGGCTTGTTATGTCAAGCGTAAGCAGTGAGTAATCTTCTCTCCATACCAATTTATCCAGACTTCTGAGAAAATCTATATATATATCATTCACATTTGTCAGATTTTGTCCCTCGCTATCATATTGCTTGTGCACTGCAGTGACTTAGAGCTTGTAAGATTTAGTGGCTGGTATTTGCTTCTTCCACTACGCGGGTGGCCCTGCACATGAAGTGGCAACATCCAAGGACAGAATAACATTGGACGCCCTGGGAGAAGCAAGTTTATGGGAGGTAGTATCAAAAGAAAATGCCTGTCTCTCTGGCATCTTTGGGTGTAGGAGGGGTATGGCAGTGGATGGCGCTGTGCTTATCGAATGCATAAAAGCTGTGCTAGAGAAAATGACATTTGAGGTGAGCAGATTCAGAGTATTGCTGTTGTATTAGGGTTCTCGATGTAAAGGAGCAGATCTCTACCTCAAATTGGGAACTACCACTCCATCCCTGAAAGGGTATTGTCTTGACTTATACTGGGTGCTCCCTTGTGTCTGGACAACTCTATACCTCTCTGATGAACTCTAACCAGAGTGAAACACATGTCATGGGTTTCTTTTATTCATTACAGATTGGCTTAGATGGTATTTTACCAATCCAAAACTGTAATAGTGTGCCGGGAGTGGTAAAATGTTTTTGACATTTTCCAGCTTGGCATGGATAGCACTTGATAATCCTATGCTTAAAGACTTTGCTAGAGAAACAGATAGTTGAGGTGAGTAGATTCAGAGTTTTAGTGGTGTTATAGGGTGCTCCATATAAAGGAACTGCTCTCCACCTAAACTTGGGCACTACCCAGAGTTCCCAGCTTCCTTTTTGCATAATGTATTCTGCAATCTAAGCCTGAAACGGTATTGTCTTGACTTATACTGGGTGGTCCCTTGTGTCGGAACAAAGCTATAGTCCTCTAATGAGCTCTAACTAGAGTGAACCACAAGCCAGGGATTACTTGTATTCATTTTAAGTTGGGTGGATGGCATTTTACCAATCCAGTGGTTTAATACTGTGCCTGCAGTAGTAAAAGGCTTTTCTCCTTTTTCAGCTTGGCTTGGATGGCATTTGTTAATCCTATACTTACAAACTTTGCTGTAAAAATGGCAAAAAGCTTTGTCACCCTCTAGCTCGGCATGAATAGTACAGTGCTAATAAAATGCCTAAAAACCCGGCTAGAGAAACAGACATTTGAGGAGAACACATCGAGTGTTGTAGGGTACTCCATATAATATAGCTGCTCTCCACCTAAATCTGGGAGCTACCCAGAGCTCCCTGCTTCTGTTTTTGCATAATTTATGCAGCACTCTAAGCCTGAAAGGGTATTGTCTTGACTTATACTGGGTGCTGAATTACACACAGAGGAGTAGGGAAAGGAAGAAGTGTATAGAACTGTATATACCATACATATAAAAACATAAAAAACAGTGGCACGTGTTCTCTGTGAAAAAAACTGCCCTCAAAATTGTGACATGCTTCATCTTAGGGCGTGCTACAGACACCCCCGCGCAGCCCAACACCTGGGGTGGAGCAACAGGGAGGGGAAGACAATACAAACAATGAAATGTATTGGGATCACCGAAGAAAAAGTGCAGCCAGTGAAGATTAAAACTAGCTCAGATGTGTACCCACTGCCAAATTTATTCTGGGGCCATCTGGCTAGATTTAAAGGATGGAGGTGAAAGGAGAAAAATAAGATTCCTTCACCCCTCCTTTACTGCCAAGGTGTCGACATGTTTCTGCCGTGAAAGGAGTACCCATAGAGAAGGGGTCACTTGGCATTCATCAGGACCCTTCGGGACCCAAACAGAGAGGTCCCCTCTGATCCTACCTCCGGTATCTGTGGAAAATGCTCCTAGTCATGCAGCGATACCTTGATCAACACACAATTCGTGTTCTGTGAAATACAAACGGAAATTAAAAGAAAGAAGTAATCACTCATATGCCCAAAGACACAACTGTTAAAAGGTCATAGGGAGAGGTATTACCCGGCCCTCTTGTACCACAAAACAACACACACCACACAGAAAAGCACCGATAGGTACTTGTAGACCTCAATCTGAGCATCATAATCCAAGTTGAATACAAACACAAAATTTGCAGATTCTACACATCCACAATACCCATGTGACACGTTCCAGGGAATAATCCATTCAATAAAATCCAATTATCACTGCTGTAACATCAAGGTCAAAGGGGAACTCACCGAGTTTCATAGATGAAGTCTCTAGAAATGGCGAGGTGGGGGGTGACCCCCTGTAGTCAAACTCTGAATGAGAAACAAAAATACATGTTTATTCATATATACTTGATGGTATTGGTATGCATAATCACTCGCATAATGTAAGTCTGGAGACAGAAAAATTATACATAGTCTCCTTGGCACTCCAGCATGACTCTCAAAAGTGCCTGAGAAAAACGGTATCAATAATCGGAACTGACAGGAAAAGAGTGGAAATGTTCCTGCTTCCGGTATACAACCTCCAAATCAATCATGAGGGAGACAAAAGGTCTAAAACCCATAGCGTGTTGCAAGGGGATGTCCGGCAGCCCAAAGTCATGCCATCGCCCTCATGGAATTGTGTGGTGGTCCCTCTGCGAAAGAACCATTTACCAGGCTCCCATAATCGATGTAGGAACGTTAAATAAATCCAGATCGTCAACCGCCCCCCTCCCTCCTTACTACGTCAAGGTGGGTGCACCGCTAAGAGGGTTTCCAAATCCTCGTCGTGAAGGTGGTGAGGCTCTCTGCTACCCGTTACTTCATAAAGAGGCGGCTCCGGTCAAATGCGAAGGATGTCGCTGATGTCATCGCGTAATCGGCAAGTGTCGTTCTTCATATTCAACTAACTTTATTGAAACGGGTGGAAAAATAACAGAATCAGAACGAAATGCACTTTCTTATAAACGAAGGAGGTGCAATAAAACAGTAATGATTGAAGACTTGTTGGAGCATCCCATATGTATGATACCCTGCTATTCCTAATGGAGAATGGTCGGTAGTCTCATCCAGGTTATTAGAACCAGAGTATTTCCGTACATAAATTGGGAAAAAAACTCTGTTTGAAAAAGAAAGTCCGTTTAGATAAATAACTTGCAGGAACTTAAGCTATGTCTCTGATTACCTAATATCAGTGCTTTAAAAAGGTAGGGGGTCGCAATGAGTAAGTGAATAAGTCTATCCAGCGCTTGGACTCAGTGAAAAATACGAGACAAGTGCGCAGATAGTACCAAACCCCCTGGTCAAGCCCTGCTGTGATCATAATATAAGTGTAGGGGGTGGGGCTGTCATCTCTGCGGATGTGAGAGCCAAGTTGCTCAATAGTAGTAACTGGTTCGATAGGAAAGTCCATTTTGCTAAGCCCTAAAGAGCGGGAAAGACAAAGCCAAAGTGCCCCTTATCTGCTCAGGGTATTCCAGGGAATATCATCATTGAGACCCGATATATGACTTTTAAGTCTATACACCCATTTCTGTTCCATCAGTAGGAGTGTTCTCTTCTTATCGCTGGTAGAAGAGTAAATTCTGGGTTTGTCCAGCACGGTCCATGAGATATCATCATCATCATCAAAGTCTTTATTTCGGTAAAAGTACCATAAAAGAAACAAAGATTCGAGGGGTAAATTTCATACATATCAATATAAATCAGTCAGTGCACATCGGTAGTAAAAACAGTAGAAGTTAAAAGTAACGTTACATTTAAAAATTGAACTAACAAACGTTAAAAAGCATGAAGTTAAAAGCCACAGGTACTATGTGAGTCTCAGTTTTCGTTGCAGGTTCAAACCAACTGAGAAGATTAATGTGCAAGCTGAGCAAGGTCCCGTTTCTAAACTGGAAATGTGTTGGATAATAGCAATTACGTTCACCAGTGAAGCGGGTCATGGTTTTCGTCGCAGGTTCCATCCAACAAAGAGGATTGAAGTGCAAATTAAGCAAATTAAGCATTGTCCCATTACTAAAGTGCAAGCAAACTTATCTGTACATACTTGGCAAAGACCCGATTCTAATACAGATGCCTTAGATACTAATAATTACTAACCCTGGGCGGTGAACTACGCTACGCTCGCGGAATTTGCGAAGTTACGGTAACTTCGCGATTCGCGTAGAACGCGAAGTTACCGTGCACTACGCAATTTGCGGCGTAGCGTAGCTGTTTTTCTTCTTCGTGCGCTCAATATACGTTCTCGCGCGCGCGGTAACGACCTACCGTGATTCTGCGTTCGCCAACGCGACTTCCTATCCATTCGCGGGCGCCACAAGATTTGGAATCCGGCCGCACGATCCCGCGAGAGTGTGCGAACGCGAACACGTCATTCGGACGCGCGATCTGACTTCCGGCGGCAGTGTTGGTAAGATCGCGATCCCGAACACGAAGAAACTACAATCTGGCGAAGAATATATCTCGAGCATCATAAAACCTTCTCGAAAATGATGAATTAGTTCATTTTGCACAAAAACTCCTCAGGTTGTCATTTAGAGATGTAGTTTGGTGAGCAAGGAGTCCTTTTTCTTTTTTCCAAGAGGAAGGAAGTGCCCTGATTCTCAAACTTCCTGTTCCTGTCCAGCAGGCTCCTCCCAGTGTTTTGTCCATGTGCTGTTCACTTTCATTTGGATTTGGAGCTGGAAGGATCACTTTTTGTGTCTGTCTGCTGCATCATATCATTGGATTGGATTTGAGGACTCTTGGATTTGAGATTTTACAAGTAAGTTAGAGAATTGGTGTACTTGTTTGTTTGATTGGGGCTTGTTTGTACCTACATTTTTTGGGGGATTTCCATAGTTTTTAAAATGTATTGTTGTGGCCTGTAGTTTCGGCAGGGGCCTAGTTGTTTTTCTTTGATTGGAATTTCAGCCAGTAGGCCCGGACTAGAGCCAGAGGTACCCATGGGTGCATGTTTCTGTGGTGTCTGTTGAATTTAAAGTTTAAACATCATGTAGGCCGGGCATCCATGGATGGCATTGGTTTTAATTGGTAAAAGTGGTTTTTGGGGTGTATTTCATTTTTTGGGTGTTTGTTAAATAAATAGGCCTTTTCAGCCAGTAGGTAACCCTGGGCGTTCAGCTCGCGGACTTTGGGCAAGTCCGCACTGCGCGACAACGCGGACTTACACTTTTATCTTCTTCGCGCGCTCAATGTACGTTTTCGCGCGCGATAACGACTTTTTGTGACGATCGCGATGCCGAACACGCAGAATTTACAATCTGGCGAAGAATATCTCTCGAGCATCATAAAACCTTCTCGAAAATGTTGATTTAGTTCATTTTGCACAAAAAACTCCTCAGGTTGTCATTTAGATGTAGTTTGGTGAGCAAGGAGTCACTTTGTTTTTGTTTTACAATTTTTTTCAAGAGGTAGGAAGTTGCCCAGAGTCTCCAACTGCCTGGTCCTGTCCTTTGTCTTCACATTTTTGTTATTTTGGGTGGCCTGGCCATGTGGGTGGCGGCCATTTTGTAAAGCCAGGCATTGTGCTTTTGCCATAGGCCTGCATTGTCTGTCTTGTGTTCCTTTTCTTGTTGTTCTGGGTGGCCTGGCCATGTGTTGGCGGCCATTTTGTATGAACAGCCACTGTGCTTTTGCCATAGGCCTCCAAGCTTGCGGCCTAGTGTGCCAGTAGGCCCGGAGGTAGTCATCCTCATGGGTGCATAAAAACTGTTTCTGTGTTGTCTGTTGAATTGTAACATAATTTAGGCCATGGATGGCATTGGATTGATTTGCAAAATGTGGGTTTTGGGGTGGTATTTTATTTTTTGGGGTGTTTGTTAAATAAATAGGCCTTTTCAGCCAGTAGGTAACCCTGGGCGTTCAGCTCGCGGACTTTGGGCATGTCCGCACTGCGCGACAACGCGGACTTACACTTTTTATCTTCTTTGCGCGCTCAATGTACGTTTTCGCGCGCGCGATAATGACTTTTTGTGACGATTGCGATGCCGAACACGCAGAATTTACAATCTGGCGAAGAATATCTCTCGAGCATCATAAAACCTTCTCGAAAATGTTGATTTAGTTCATTTTGCACAAAAAACTCCTCAGGTTGTCATTTAGATGTAGTTTGGTGAGCAAGGAGTCACTTTTTTTTTGTTTTACAATTTTTTTCAAGAGGTAGGAAGTTACCCAGAGTCTCCAACTGCCTGGTCCTGTCCTGTTCTTCACTTTTTTGTTATTTTGGGTGGCCTGGCCATGTGGGTGGCGGCAATTTTGTATAGCCAGGCATTGTGCTTTTGCCATAGGCCTGCATTGTCTGTCTTGTGTTCCTTTTCTTGTTGTTCTGGGTGGCCTGGCCATGTGTTGGCGGCCATTTTGTGTGAACAGCCACTGTGCTTTTGCCATAGGCCTCCAAGCTTGCGGCCTAGTGTGCCAGTAGGCCCGGAGGTAGTCATCCTCATGGGTGCATAAAAACTGTTTCTGTGTTGTCTGTTGAATTGTAACATAATTTAGGCCATGGATGGCAATGGATTGATTTGCAAAATGTGGGTTTTGGGGTGGAATTTTATTTTTTTGGGTGTTTGTTAAATAAATAGGCCTTTTCAGCCAGTAGGTAACCCTGGGCGTTCAGCTCGCGGACTTTGGGCAAGTCCGCACTGCGCGACAACGCGGACTTACACTTTTTATCTTCTTCGCGCGCTCAATGTACGTTTTCGCGCGCGCGATACGACTTTTTGTGACGATCGCGATGCCGAACACGCAGAATTTACAATCTGGCGAAGAATATCTCTCGAGCATCATAAAACCTTCTCGAAAATGTTGATTTAGTTCATTTTGCACAAAAACCTCCTCAGGTTGTCATTTAGATGTAGTTTGGTGAGCAAGGAGTCACTTTTTTTTGTTTTACAATTTTTTTCAAGAGGAAGGAAGTTGCCCAGAGTCTCCAACTGCCTGGTCCTGTCCTTTGTCTTCACTTTTTTGTTATTTTGGGTGGCCTGGCCATGTGGGTGGCGGCCATTTTGTAAAGCCAGCCACTGTGCTTTTGCCATAGGCCTCCAAGCTTGCGGCCCAGTATGCCAGTAGGCCCAGAGGTAGTCACCATGGGTGCATAAAACTGTTTCTGTGTAGTCTGTGGAATTTTGACATCATTTAGGCCATGGATGGCATTGAATTGATTCAATTGAATTGCGAAATGTGTTTTTTTTTTGGAGGGTCTGACTATTTCACTTTTTGGGTGTGTTAAATAAATGCCTTTTTTGCGTGTGTACTGTGTAATTATAATTGTGTTGTTGTAGTGGTTGTCTAAGTTTCAAAAGTGTTTTTAGCCATGTGGATTTTAGTTTTTGCATTAAAGCTGTGTGTGTTTTATAAGGCATCCTTTGTCTGCCCATATATAGGCCTGCTTGAGTTCATTGTTTGCCGTGCCTTGTGCCTGTGAGTCACCATGTTTCTGGGGGCCATTTTGTTGTGGTAGTTATTAGTGTGCTGTTTTTGCCACATAGGCCTGCGTGTCTTTCCATTGTTCCTCTTGTCTTACTGCTTCCAAATCCATCCCCATTGCCAGCTGCAGCTCCCTGATGTTGCTATATAATACATCCCACGTGATGCACAAATTTAGGCCAAACAAGCTCCACTACATTTTAGTTTTTGTTCTTTACTATTCTTATTCTTCCAGAGTGTACACTAGCACTACACAGTAGCCAGGAAAGCCCTGGCCTTGTTGTCAACGTCTCATAAATGGCTAGACTGTGTGTTGTTGTTCACAGAGTTTCTGAAATTTAATAATTGAGGCCACCACACACTAAGTTCTATATTCTATTTGTTTGATTTGTGCTATGTTTGACTGATGTTCTGGCTTTTTTGCTTTTAGGTGCACAAAGACTGAGGAGGAGGTGTGTCTCTCATCATTGCCCGTTGCACTTCCAGACAGACATCCTGCTGCTGTACACACAACACAACGTGACGTGTGACCTGACCAGACATCTCTGCAACTGAGTGCTGCTGACATCTGAAGAAGATGGGCCCAAAGAAAGCAGGTACCAGGTCCTCCAGTACCAAGAAAGTTGCTATTGAGAAGAAGAAGGAACAGAAGAAGGAAGTGACACTGAAGTCTGGTGTGCCGGCCAATACCTTTTTTGGGAGAAAAAAAAATTGCACCTGCAGCAGCGGTGTCCGGGGGGCAAGCTGGGGGCAGCACCTCTGCATCAGTGGACCCAACCCACCAACCCAGGCCCAAGCACATGAGTGTGGAAGAGGTAGCCAGCCTAATGGTGGAAAGCAGTGATGCTGAGCCTGAGATAAACTTATCGCTATCTCAAAGTAGTACCCAATCAACGCAGGAGGAAACACAGCAGATAAGTGGTCAACAACAACAGCCGCAACCACCGCCCGCAATAGTAGTTGTTGTTCCTCCTGAAGTAGGGGCAGTTCAGGAAATTGAGCCTCATGCAGAGGTAGAAGAAGAAGCCACTCATTCAGAAGATCCATTGTCTTCCAAATCCCCAGCAAGGAAAAGGAGGGGTAGTCCATCAAGTTCTTCGCCAAGCCCCCTTCTGATGATCTAGATGCCACTTGGAAGCCACAAACTGAGTCTGAGAGGGAGCCACGTTCCAAGACCAAGCTAGGGAAAAGGAAGGTTCCGGAAAGCCTTACACTTATGGAGGTCGATGTAGAACAGCAAGATGATGATGATGACGAGCCAGTCATCACGAACATCACTCCCGGCCCAGAGGAGATGGAGACCAACATTATTACCCTATCCAAAATCGCTGCGAGGGATGTAGCACGCATACCTCCACAGGTAACACCAACACGACCTACAGCTTCCATATTTGCATTAGCAAAGGCCCGGCAGCGACCTACATCCAGCACAACCACCACCTCAGTAGGAGTAGGTAGTGGTACAGCAGCACAGAGTCAAATTCAACACACACCCTACAGATCATCCGGCATTAGAAGTGGCACCTCCAGCAGGAGGCCAAAGTTAAGCGCCCCAGTTTGGGACTTCTTTACGGTTAGCGAAAAGGAGGAGAACATTGCTATATGCTCCATTTGTAATACCTCTGTTAGTCGTGGTAAGCTTGGTACAAACTATGGTACCGGAGGCCAAATGACCCATCTGAAAAAACACCACTTGATCAGCTGGGAGGACCACCTTCGCGGCAGAAAACAAACTGCAACCATTGGTGTTGGTGGGGATAAAGGAGTAGAAGAAGAAGATCCGATCACGGTGGAAGAGGAAGGACAGGGAGACATTCTCTCTGGTAGTGGTACACAAGGTGTCCCTGACCCCAGCAGTGCAGTCTTAACGTTGCACACATCTTCAGCAACATCTCAGTGGCACAAGAGTAAGAGTCAGCCAGAGACACCAAGAAGTACCAGGTCCGCACTACCTAAAAGTGCGTTGAGCCTAAGAGAAAGGAAAACCATGCAGCCTACCATTATCAGCATGTTTGGGGGTGAGGGGCAGTACGAACGCAACCACCCAATAGCACGTTTGTACAATGCGAAGCTGGCTAAAATGTTAGCACTGGACCTTCTCCCTTTTTCTTTTGTTGAAGGGGTGGGTTTTCTGGAATTTGTGTCAACCATCTGCCCAAAATGGCATGTTCCCAGCCGCTACTATTTTGCCAGAGTTGCAGTTCCAGCACTACATCACGACGTGCTGGAATTGCTAGGAAAGGCCTTGAAGCAGAGTGCTGTTCACAGTATCCACCTGACTACAGACATGTGGACCAGTTGCCAAGCCACAGATTACATGTGCATCACTGCACACTGGATCTGTTTTGCGGGGGTTAGAGAACAGATATCTGCTGGTGTTGATACTGCAGAGATTTTTCATGCCACTCGCAAACATGCAACTGTAGCCATGTTTGCCATGGAGAAATCTCATACTGCTGCAAACATTTTGGAAGAGTTTAACACCAAGGTCTTTGAGTGGCTGCGCCCAAGAGGGCTTACGATTGGTTTTGTTGCCACGGACAACGGCAGTAATGTAGTTTTGGCCATGCGCAATGGTGGCTATTTCAGGGTCCCGTGTTTGGCACACTGCATTAACATTGTTGTTCAAGACTTTTGAAAAATGAATCCAAAGTCAGCAACTTACTGGTCACCTGCAGAAGAATATGCACACATTTCAACCATTCTTTTAAAGCCCGGAAGCAGCTGAGGGTCATTCAACGTGAGCATAAAATGCCAGTCAAAGCGCTCATCCAGGAGTTGCCAACACGTTGGAACTCAACTTATTACATGCTTGATCGTCTGTTTGAACTGTACATACCACTCAATGCTTATGTCATGCAAAGATTAGGGGAACCTACTGTGAGAGGCATGACCGTTGAGATGGCTCAATGGGACCTCATTAAATGCCTGACTGAGATGCTACTTCCTTTTGAGATCTTCACACGTGAAGTCAGCAGGGAGGACTGTACTATGGGCCAAGCTATCCCATTGTTGCACATGCTAGAGCAACAGCTGAAGGATGTGTCTGAAACGTACGCAGGTGTGGATGACAAACAAGATGCATATCATTTGGCGGAGACCTTAGCCGCTCGCTTATCGGGAAATACAAGGATTAAAAATAAAAGTTTGTCACAACCACATTACATTAGTGCCACAATTTTGGATCCACGGTACAAAGTATTTCTGAACAGCAAGGCAGTAATTCCTTTTTCGGAAGTGGATGTTGCCAACTACAAAACTTTGATAGCTAAGGAAGCCACTATTTTCGAAAGCGAACGGCTGTTAATTACAGGCCCCCCACCCCAGGCCATAACCAGTACTACAGGGCTTCCAGAGTCAAGTTCTACTTCGGAGCCTGAGGGCAGTGCATTTGCCTCCCAGCAGTCACCTACACTAACAATAACATCAAGAACAGGATCATCCACAGCACAATGTGCAACTGATTGGTTTCTACAGCAGGGGTATGGTAAGTCCAGTGCTGATGCAAAGGCAAAACAGGCCGAGCACATCGGAGCACCCCTGAACATTGAGCGGATGGTCCAGGCCTATCTGGATGACCCAACAGAGGTCTTCATGGATCGAAACCCATTGGTGTATTGGTATGGGAAAAGAAGCCAATGGACAGTGCTCAGCAGGCTGGCGATAAAGTATCTGGCTTCCCCTGAAGCAAGTGTCTCTTCTGAGCGTGTTTTCAGTGCTGCTGGTGCCATTGTAACTTCGAAAAGGACCAGTCTCTTGGCCCAAAGCGTGGAGAGGTTAACCATGATCAAAATGAATCAGCAATTTATACCACCGGATTACAAAATACGTGAATCACAGCAGGAAGAGGAGAGCGACTTGGATGACGTAAATAGTGCGTTACAGGACCTACTTCTGTCCGAACCACCAGAGTTTGAGGACGAGCTCCTCTTCCCTGACAACTAGGCTTTCAAATTGTTACTTTCTTCCTTCCTTTATGTGTCTGTGTATCTGTCTTTCTGGTTCAAATCACAACAAATCCATCACCACCATCTTCTCTTTTTATTTCCCTATTGGAGTTGGATGTCTGTGCATTTAACTGTCCACTCTTCAGAGTCCTGCTTCATCTTCCTGTCTCGCACAAGTACATTTCCATCAAGCCAGACATTAGTACAAGAAATGTTGCCTTTACCAGTCCCGCCTCCATAAGAAGTGAAACGTGACTATAGCTATCCTCCGTTTTGTTTTCGAGCCGAAACTCATCAGTGTCCGAAGGCTACAGCCTCAGCAGGCATCCAAAGGTCCTCACTGTCAGGACAGAAGGTACTTGGCAGAGAAAGACAAGAGACTCTTCGAAGAAACTTGCTGACATTTGTGCAAACTCAAATGACCATCAATGAGCGCTACCAAGGCCGCGGCCCATCATCACAGTGCTGACCATGGGAAGCAACTTAAACTGTGACAAAGTGCCACAGAAGAATAAGACGAAAACCGAAACAGCGACTAACACTCAAAATGAATGTGGACTGGAGTAATGATGAGGCCACTGCCCCGTAAAAAAAAATAACAACTGTCAGAACTAGGCATCTGATGATCTGACAGCCAAAGAGAAGAGCAAGACAGGTAATGATGGAATGCATTGGATGCTTGCAGACTCTGAGCGATTGCTGTTGTTTGTTGTTGATGTTGTGCATGAAGTCGAACTCTACTCTACTAGTTAATCTACAAAGTGACTCAAGTCAGTGATAGTCAATGTTTCCCTTCTTGTTGTTTAATAACCAAATTGTACTCCTATTACTGCAGGTGCAGGCCAATATCTGTTGCAATTTTTTAATATGGAATATGGACTTAATCGGAGTCACTACAGACTGAGTTGTAGTTGGACAACACGTACCACACCATGATGATGACCATACTATCTTTGCACGCAGTCATTCAGTTGGATCGGAGATGATTCAAGGAATAACTGCATTTCATGAAGTGGCATAAGGTAAACATAAACACAACAATTCAACAAGAAAGTAAACACAGCAGACCTACATGTACATGTAGTGGTGTGTAGTCGAGTGTAGTGATGACTCACAGCGGCGCATTGATTTTGTCACTTAATTAGGAAAATGCTAAGTTGCTGTGTATGCCTTTTGTCTGGCTATGTCAAAAATTAAGGTAAATGGAGGTTGGGTCACGGGCTGGTGCTGTGGTGGGCCTGTTCTGTCCTGTTGTTGTTGTTGTAGCTTAATGCTGTAAACAGAATCTACACGATATATCCAAGCTGCCTCACTCTGAAAGTGTTCTCTCTTCTCTTCTTGGACTCCACCGTAATTGATGTTTTTTTTAATTCATTGATTTTTCAATACCCCTTTTGTTTTTCCATCTAGACGTTACAGGCCGGCCTTTACCCTGTGCTTGCTATACTGGGAGACACAACTCACATTTACCTTACCAATCGGCATCAGGAAGGCCACCAAGATTGATGTGCGGAGCGTCCATGGAAGATAGGACCAAGAGGAAGGACGACATTCAACTCCACAATTTGAGCATGATAATACAGTAACTTTAGTATCATTCATCTTTTAATTAATTTGAATCCTTTTTCTCTTCAATCATTAGGACTGTGTGTTGTGTGTTGTTTGTTTGCTAATTGATCCCTACAACTGTGTTTTAATTGTCTTTGCTATCTTTACAAGTAAGCCCAGTACAACATGGAATTTGGGTCTCTGAGGGCATATTACAGGCAAGGCAAATTGCATAGAATATACTGCTGCCCTGTACTGTCTAATTGTCTAGTAGGAGTTATTAAGTACTACTCATTAACCAACAAGTTATCTTCATCATCATGCATGCATTTCCCTTTTCTCCCTTTATAGATTTTTTGTATAAGATCATGGTCGTCTGCCAAGATTGCGCTTTGCTTTTGTTGTCCATGCGTACTGTTTTTCATTCTCAAACCTTTCCCCAAACCCCCTTCCCATCCATTCATCAAACCCTAACCCTCTTCCCCGGGCTGTGATTTATATTGAGGTGTGATGTGACTACATAAAATGTACACCAATTGATCACACGCTTGCTGGGGCAGATGTGGTGAAAGCAACACTAATTCAATTGCAAGGCAGGGCGAGGAGCTTCTTCTGCTTGCCCACCCATGCTCAGTCTATGTGCAAGCCGTCACCGGCTAATAGTAGTACATCATAATTAATTGCCGTCATTGATTGGATTAATCATCAAACTCCTACCACACAGCAGTAAAGGTTACGAATTACGATTGTGTTAAGTTAAGTGACTCACTCGACACAACTACAGTTTGTAACTTCTTGTACTAGGCTGTCCCCGCCACCATTATGTTTAATTTGACTTTAGCAGTTGCAACTGCAATATTGTTTGTTTGGCAGTCTTCTTCTGTACTGTATTTTACTTCGTTCTACTACTCCTCCCACAGTCGCTCTCAGGAAAGTGACTGTCTCTTTTTAATTTTTTAGCAAATGCTACTGCCAGTGTCTACTCTACTACTACCACCACAACCATGGCATCTTCTACATTCTCTCTAGAAACCATGCAGCCATCGCTGTGCCGAACGTAATCATCAATCACAGGTAAGATAAGTTTGGTGGGAGGTATAAATGGACTAGGAGGAGAGACTGACAGTACTAGTAGGACAAATAACTCGTAATTTGTGTTACATCATCGTCGGCAGATTATTTAAATCAAACACTGGCTGCGGCCCTGCAGCAGCAAGGAAACCAATGTGACGTTAATTCGTAAAACAGTAACCCCCCACAAAACATTAATATTGTATGTTTAAGTATAAATATAATTTATTACCCTAACAAAAATAAACTATCCCACACCTGACCCACCCTTCTCCCTAACCCCAACAAATGTCCAAAACGAAAAAAGTCCAAAGAATGTCCCGAAACCCCAACGCCCAATTCCCACCCACCAAAACAAGGAATAAAAAGGGGCAAATCAACAGGGTCCTCGATGTTAAATTCGGCGGGCTTTGAGGTGTTTGTCCACCATGATTTTGACCCGCTCCTCCATTTGCTCCTCTAGACGTGCCATCTGGAGGAGAATCTTCCTGCGAAATGCCCTGCAGTGGCATCCAGGATGGGGGACAGCAGTGCTGGCTGCTAGCGAATTGCGGCGGCGGTGGGCGGCTACCAGACCGTGGCGCCGTACCGCTGGAGTTGGGGCCTGGCTGGGGCCCGGGGCATCGGACGAGGCTGCAGCTGCTGCTGCCGCCTCCTCCTCCTCCGCCTGAGCCACCAGCCGCCGGTACTCCTGGCAGCCAACTCCTTCCGCGATGGTTTGTCTTGGGAAGGAGTACCATCTATATCAAGAAAGAAAAAAAATATTGTTGTAACCAGTACTCTTAGCTAAACAGTAACACAAAATTAATTCAACACATAATGGCACAGTAGCACTAGCAAGAAGCACAGTACATAACATTTGTGGTAATAATCTATCTATCCTCCCACTTCCTAGGCCTCTAACATTTGTGGGAGTTTCAGGCATTATACTAGCACTATGGACTCCAACCAGTACACAGTACACCAGTGTTCTTCTTTTCTCTAGTTTAGCGAAATGACATAACCTGGTTGTAGCCGGCATTGCCAGCTCGGTCATCTATGCTTGCACCCAAGACAAACATACGAGTCATGACGCAGACTCACGTTAGTTGGATTTACTACTGTTTGCAGGTGGGGAAGCTCGTATTTTTCTATTACGGGTGACACTGGCCATACGCTCTCTGTTACATGGAGGGCAATTGCTCAATTTCACAGTGCCTTGGCTACTACAAAAAGGCAAATTATATATCTGATCCAATGATCGTTGCTTTTATATGGGACAACGACATAAGGTCAGTAGCGGTCGGTGGTGGGACTCGGGAGTTCGGCCGGGCGGTGACGTGGGTAGGGGCAGGATGGGGGTAGTAAACTATGGATTACGGCCAATTACAGGTAAGTAAACATATAAATAAATGAAACTAATTTTGTTGCGCACACTGTATCGCATTTGGCGGTGCAGTGCGCACAATGAAATTCGCTTTATTTATTTGTATGTTTACAGTAAAGTTACCTGTATTTGCCCGCGTAATACATTGTTTACTACTACCCCCACCCTGCCCCTCCCCACATCGGCTTTGCTACTCTGGCGTGGTTTCTTTTACATTCCCTAAAACTGTGCATCCCGTGACAGTCTCCACCTCTGCTGTCTATGATGAATACATACAGGCATCCATCCATTCTAAGTAAATGTCAATCATTCTTCTTAATCTCTCCACACACCTTACTTTGTTTCACCAACAACAATGCATGCGTCCACTCACTCCGTTGCTTGCCTTGGCTTTGAGTTTCACCCAAACACCGCTGATGATTCTTGCTATCCACAGTATCCACCCATACTGTGTCACCCACCCAGGCAGGCATCCATTCTTCTTTCACCTTCCACCCATCCTTCAACAACACATGCATCTGATTCCTATCAGCCACCTATCCATGCTTCCAACGTATCCTTCTCTGCCAGTCATCATATTAAATCTCGCCCGCCCTTCCTCCTTCAACCCTTCTTTCCCTTTTTGTTCAACACATCCATCAAGGTCATCTGATCTGACTTTTAGTCTCCTCCATAAAACTTTCACAGCTGAGTTGGAGTCAGATATAAGAGGCCATTGGTTAATCAAGTCACGCTGGTAATGCTATTGCTACTGCATTGCTCATGCTAAGTAAAGGGTGTCTTCTTTAACCATTGTATAATGTTCACTACAACTTCATACCTAATAAGTCTCAACAACAGTACAGTGAGTGAAGTCCACACACCCTTCCAGCTAGTGCAATGTCAATAAGTCATGAATATAACTTACCACCGCCCGCCACCGCTGCTGGCTCCCCCCCTGTAGCTCCTGCAGGTGCCGCATCTTCTCCTGCCCCCTCCGGAAGGCTCGAATCGCCGGTGGCCCCGCCACCACTTGTGGTTGCTAGTCCGCCTAGATAAAAACATGACACATTTTTAGATGCCTGTACACCTCCCCCTATTTATTCTTTTTCATTAGCAAGATTGAAAAAAAAGTTAATACATACATATTATTATAAATCACATTCAATATTCCAAATCGGGTACTAGAGTACAGTCAGTAGACACTAGTAGTGTTATGGTCCCTAGGGTCATTATTATACTATACTCTTTGCAAAGTTAGCCTGAGCCATGCAACCATTTTCCGCTTCATGTCTTTTGCGCATGTTACCTCGCAGCTTGTTGCGCAGTAACAGTAAGACGCCTTTTTGAGCCACATGAGCACATACAGCTACTGTCTGAGCGTTGCGTACAAGAGGTCGAAAAACAAGCCACTTTGTTATGGAGTTCGGTTAGTCCGTATTGCTTAGCCATAGGTAACATGTTACACTTTTTGGGCAGGACTGAGAAATGCTTGCATTATACTATATAACACGCACCATTTTTCTCAGGCAGAGGATTCCCTACTACGAACCAGAGATTTGCAGAGCTTATGAATGATGCATGTAACCAGTAATTCTACGTTCTACGGTGAGGAGTCGCCCAGAATTCGCACAGATCTTTTGTCTTATATATCATCAATGATCATGCACTTGTTGCAACACTGTTTATTGTTTTAATCTTATGCATTTTGCTGTTGGAGCTGGCTGGAGTACACTGAATTTTATAGAACAACATACATACAGAGCTTGTTAGTTGAAAATAAACCTTTTGAACTTACACATAGACTCTGTGATATTTTGTGTGGTGGTGGTGGTGGACTTACACGAGTGAGTGAGCGAAAGGGTGTTATGTTCTGGGTTGTGTAATCATAATCATTGGGTATCTTCGGGTGGGGGTTCGGGGACCTAATGAGACACTATAGCTAGTCGTTCAGGGGATTGTGGGTTCACTTCTGACTGAGGTGTGAGGAACGTCCAAGTTCCAAACTCGCATCACCAACATCCTATTTCATTGTGCATAGTTCTGCATGGGGCTGTGCAGAATCCAAGTAGTATGTACTATATCCTATCAAAAATAGTCAAATATCTGGTTGGGCATTTTGTTTGTGGTAATTGTCAAAGCCTCAAGATTAAGAAGCCTAGAAGAGGACAACCGAAAGGACTGGACTCAGTGGCTAGAGCTATTAGTATTGGTCAATCTGAGTTTTATTCAAAACCGTACAATAAAGAGTGGCAATGCAAACTGGGCAAGCTTAGCGACAGACTAATATTAGTAGTACAGAGTACAGACATTCATAGCAGGGGCAGTTAGAACTTAGAGGCAGGGATAACCAGAATTTAGAAACAGATAGTCAAGTCAAGATCAAAGAATCTTTTGTAAAAAATAGAATTAGGGAGTGGAGCCAGAATTAATAGTTCTGAAAAATAAGGTGCAGTAAAAGTTAGGGCAATATAATTGTTAATATTAACCACTGGAGGACTTACTGGGACCAGCAGCAGGGCCCTCGGTAGAGGAGCGGTCCTCTGGTGGTTGTCCCGCCGAATCGGACCCCGTCTTCTTGCCCCTGGGTGCTGCACATCAGTGATCATGTAAGATATAATAAAGAAAAAGAAAGACACAAACATTAATGATTGCTGTGAAACAAATAAATTATCCAAAAAAACGCTCAAAAAACGATTTAGGAAACAAAAATTGCAATAAAATTGACCTATCTAATCCGATCGACTACTGGCTTGCGGGATTCACGGACAGTCTACTTATTTGGGAACACTAATTCAGTGTTCCATTCTGATTGATTCAAATAAAATCCAGAACACTAACTAAGCCTAAGTACCACCTGACCTAGCCCACCTATTCCAGGCGGGCCAATTGTTCATTAAGCCTGCATTTCCATTTTTTTTTCCATAAAAAATGCATAGATGAGAAGGAGGACACATGCATAAAGTGCATAATGCATACACCAAATTGTTGGT
The DNA here is from genome assembly GCA_963921515.1 of Calotriton arnoldi. Classification (NCBI taxonomy): domain Eukaryota; kingdom Metazoa; phylum Chordata; class Amphibia; order Caudata; family Salamandridae; genus Calotriton; species Calotriton arnoldi. The sequence continues at coordinate 268,842 of CAWUFW010014524.1, read as the reverse complement.
TGGTTGCGTCTGATGTTCTGCAGCTGAATGACACTGCTAAGCTAAGCTTACCAGTACCACTCACTAAACAAACTACAAAAGGTTCTAAGGACTGGGGTAAGCAGCACTCAGTGACAGAGGATGCGTCACGCAGACCGCTCAAAAATTATCAACTAATAGTAACTAAACCTAGTATCAAATGCATCCACCACTATTTGACAGGAGGACAAAGGAAGGACTACAGTCTCTCTAGCAATAGCATTACCTAACTGAAGTTCTCTAAAGTAAACTCTTACATAATAATGACAAGCGAGCGCAAAGTTGCAAAAAAGTAAGAGTACCGCCCAGCACCTGTGTCCTACAATCACAGAAGATTTTGAAACGTAATTTACCTGCAATGTAAGCAGCAGTATTCTTGTTATTTGTAAAAAATGTATACACAAATCACAATACTTATACTACTATATATATATTGGCTACTCACCAAGCCCCACGACCTCGACACCTAGCAGGTCCAACAGGTCCTGCTCCCGGTCAAGGATGTCTGACCACCGGTGGGCCAGCTGGTTATGGGTGCGCCGGACCTCGGAGCAGCGAAACACTGCCCGATGCACCTTCGCCCACCGGCGGTGACGCTCCTGGGTCGGGTACCCGGAGCCTGGCCTGCCGCCTGCTGCCAAGGTCAAGGGGAGGTGGCGCTGAATAAAAAAAACAAGGGCGGCCACCTCCGCCTCATTAAACAGCTGGCGGGCTTGCACCCCTGCAGGGCGCAGTCTGCCGCAAGGCAGGCGGCGATTGGGCGCACGCGCCTTGCCCTTTGAGCCGCTGCTGCTACCCTTCGCCATGGTTCTGGGGTGGGAGGAGGTGAAAAAGAAAAGTTAGAAGGGAAAAATAAAGTTAGGGGAAGAAGTAGGAGCTTAAAGAAGAAAGTTATATAAAACAGTCGAAAAGTTAAAAAAACACAGTAAAAAGAAGAAAAAAATGCAAAATATAGACTTAAGCAGAGAGTGAGATAGATAAGAAATAAAGAAAAATTGAAAAACAGTGTAAAAAACTAAGGATTGCAAAGATTGAGGGAGGATAGAAAAGCAGGCCCAGAACCATAGCATAGAGTGGTAAAACAAGATGGCCGCGCCTATCGCAACCGCGTGGGTAAGTTCGCGCGATATTTGTCCCCGAGCACGCAAAAAACGTCGCGAACACGTACAACGCGTTCCCGAACAAGGAATGTGCATCGCGAGCACGCTATACGCGACCCGGAACAGGAAATAAGGGATCGCGAAGGGGCGGGACAAGTGAAAATCAAAATGGCCGCGCCCATAGGCGACCGCATGGGTAAGTTCGCGCCCCCGAGCACGCAAACAGCGTCCCGAACAACCACAACGCGTTCCCGAGCAAGAAAAACGCATCGCGAACGGGTGCGGCAAGCAGCTACGCACGCTCGTGAAGCTACGCTTAGCTCGCGTAGCGCTCCGACGTCTTCGCGTAGCTTCGCGTAGCGCGACTACGCGGACTACGCCCAGGCTTAATAATTACATTCGTCAGTTAAACAGGTCATTAATTCCATCACGGGTTCTTACCAACATAGAACGTGGATGTGCAAAATATGGCAAAGAAACCGTTGTTAAGAAGCAAATGCTAAGAGTTTCAGTCACCTGTCGATATAGTAAAAAACATTAAAAACATTTTATATTTACTTGTAAACAGGACTGAAAAGTATTACTTGCATTTTTAAGATTACTGACCTATAAGGCAAATGTACTTTAGGGGGAATTAGTCGTGTACGCTGCTCACAGGGTTAGGCTGGCGGGGAGTCAACCCCCTCCTTCTGATTGCCCATGCATTTCCAAAATATTTCGCAGTTGCGCACACAAATAGTGGTCGTGCTGATTAATTACCCCAAGCCAGTGGGGGAGACCTAATTTCCCCCTTATTCCTGCCACATTCCACGAAGCTATTTTAAGTTTCCTTGTGTCTAAGTGGTGCATGGGTCTGGGGGGCAGCGATGCTGGGGCTAGTTCGACCATAACAGAGTTCAAATGAGTGTGTGTGGTTTCGTCCCATCCTGATCATTATCTCCTAGTTGCAAGAAGGTTTCAGCGCATAGGGTGGAATGGGGCCTTGATGTCTCTACCTCGTGCTCGAGGAGACCACCCTCCGAACCCTTGTGCGTCAGTGTGAGAATTAAATAAGGATCAGTACTAAAATTGCACGCATGTTTCTGAGGGGGATCTGGGGATAGTCAATCATTCTGCGATAAGGAGGAAGAAGGTAAATCCCTTTGGGACATCACTGCATTCTTACAATTAACTTCAGGTGAAGGCATGTTAGGCTTCAATTGGATATTGGTGATAAGTGGGATCTAGCTTCCAGGGCGACTAGTTCATACACTAGATTTTCATTGGTCAAGGTTAGTTCTACTGCATCAACTGGGCTATTTTTCAGAACAGATCTCCTAGCCCTCAGGATGTCATCCCTTATCACCGATCGACAACCCCTTACGTGCCTAATCCACAGGGTGGCTTTATTTTTTAGGGCCTCACCATATTCGAGTTTGTTGTTACAATCAAGCTTTGGTACATTGGTCATGTAAATAATGGACTGGGGACCAGCTTTGGGGATTGGGCGTGGCCTTAAAAGTAGAGGCGCCTCACTACGGCCTACAATCCGATGGAATGGGTCATTCGCCGTGGCCATGGAGGTTCCGGTCTGGCCCCTACGGTGTTCCTTGGGGCCTTCTTGGGAAATATCGTGGGTGGGTGATTTGCAGTGATAGTCCCCTTTGCAGCCACCTCGGTTATCAACTAGGGGTGCGGGATTAATAATTAAAGTATTAGGTATTAATTGTGTGCTATGGGTAGTGGGATGATTCGATTTTACGATCGTACGTGTACTCGGGGGGGCAGTTAGGTAATGGTATCTTGGGTGTATCACAATCTTCTATGATAAGGAATAGTTTTGAGATAAGTGTAGTTAAAGTCCCTATTGTTTCTTTAAAAGCCAGGATTTCCCCCTGGAGGTCGACATTAGTTGGTGTTAAATCAGTGTCCAGCACCTGTGGCTCCCTTGGTCAGAGATTGTGTGCCTCCCGCAAACTTCTATGCCACTGGGGCCCATGCCCTCCTTATGCGTGTGGGTATCAAGCATAGCTGTGTGTTCCGCAAGGGGTGCAAATCTGTTGCTCAAGAGTAGGTCAGATGGAGTCCTGCCTTGGGCTCCACTGTGGTTGCCCGGGGAGCTGGCAGGGGGTGCTTCCGTATCTTCGGGGGCTTTTGTAATCTGTTTCTTACTAGCTGCTTTTTTAAATAGGCTAGGTATACTGCCTGGGCCTCTATTGCGGCTACAGTAGTGGGAGAAGGGGATGATTGGGGAGCCTTAAGTGGGGGGACGAGTGTGGTATTGGATGGGGCAGGTGACGTGAGCAAGCCCTCACAATCAGATAGTAAAATCTCAATTCGACCTATCACACTTTCCCCGCATTCCCCTTCCCTCTCCACCACCGGGCTAAAATTCTGGGGTCGTTTCTTTGTCTTTTTCCTCAGGGCACCTCCCGAGCCTCCCTCAATTACTTCCCGTTTCCCCATAATTAGACAAAATGCGACTGGACGGAACAAAACAGAAAGTAGCTAATTACTGCCAATAGGTCCAATTATAGCTTTGGAGGAGGGAGGGATAGTCACAGTACCTCAGGTGAGGACAGTCCATAGTCCGTTTGCCTTTAGTTCCAGATTTCAGGGGGGAGGCCCAGCCTAGCCTCCTCCGGGCTCTGACGGGCAAGGACGGGCCCGCCCTTAGCCTGTGCGCGTCCTGCGCTGCGGTGGGGTGAGGCAGCGCTTTTGAGCGCGATGGGAGTGCCTCCCCCTTAGCTGCTATGACGGGAAAGCACCCTTTGCACCCTGGGACTTGCAGTCCCACCAGGGTGTGAGACAGTCCAGCGAGGAAAAGGATGATGGGAGGTGTTGCACCCTGGGATTAGAATCCCACCAGGGTGTGATACTGCAGAGGTTAATGCCCCCAAAAATGGCCCAGCCGAGCCCTGCACACAAACAGCGCCCCGCGCCGCGGGGGTGAGGCAGCGCTTTTGAGCGTGATGGGAGCGCCTCCCCCTCTGCTGCGGTGGCGTTAAAGCACACGTTGCACCCTGGGACTTGCAGTCCCACCAGGGTGTGAGACGGCCCAGCGAGGAAAAGGATGATGGGAGGTGTTGCACCCTGGGATTAGAATCCCATCAGGGTGAAATGAAATGAAATGAAACTGCAGAGGTTAATGCCCCCAACAATGGCCCAGCCGAGCCCCGCACACAATCAGCGTCAATGAGATATCATTAACCGAGTGATTTTGTTTTAGATAGTGTGTTGTGAATTTCGTATGTGACTTTTGGCACCTGATGGTACTTCTATGTTCCATTATCCGAGTTTTTACCCTTCTAGTCGTCATGCCAATGTAACATTTATTACATGGGCATATGATCATGTAAATCACATTCTCCGAGTTATAGTTCATGTGGACCCTCTGTTCCCATGGGTACGTCGAACCCACACCCACACTTTTAGATGCCTTCGTCAAATGACACACATCACAAGAACCACATCTTGTGTGTCATACCACAGAGGTAAGTGATGTTTGTTCTGTTGTCCCGGTTGGTTTCTCCATGGTATTTCGTGTGTCCACCAATAGGTCCTTCAATTTGGCACTCCTTTTGAAGGAGAATAATGTTTTTTCCAGATCAAGACCATTGGAATTCAATTTACGCCAATTCTTGAGTATCAGCCGTTTGATATGATGAGAGGCTGTGTTGAAAGTGGTGACACATATGGTGTTCTTATTTGGTGTTCTTTCAACTTTTTCCAGGAGGGTTTTCCTGTTTCTATTAAGGGCTCTCTTTTTGGCTTGTTTAATAACCCTAGTCGGGTAGCCCCTATTCTGGAGTTTGTTGGTTAGAATGGCGGCTTCATCATTAAAGACCATCCTGTCATTGCAATTGCGTCATAGGTGGAAGAATTGTACCACTGGTAAATTTTCTCTTAGAGATTTCGGATGGAAACAATCATAAGAGAGCAGGGTGTTCTTGTCTGTGGGTTTGTGGTAGACACCGTTGGAGAGCCCTCTGTATTTTGGTCAATGATCAGATCCAAGAAAGGTAATTCAGTTTTTGTGATGGTAGACATAAAATGCAGTAAAGGGTTGCGCTCATTCAACCACACCAGAAATTTTCGAACAGTTGAAAGATCACCTCTCCATATCACTAGAACGTCATCTATGTATCTGCGCCATAATCTGATGTTGTTAGACCATATGTTGTCCTCATTATAGATGTATTCATTTTCAAAGGCCCCAACGTACAGGCCCGCCAGACTGGGGGCAAATGTGCTCCCCATGGATGTCCCGTGGGTCTGCAGATACAAAGTGCCCTCGAATTCAAAAAGGTTTTTTATGAGAGCAATCTCTGCCAAGTTCAAGATAAAGGACCTAGGGGTTTGGTGTTCCCAAACTTCAGCATACAGAAGGTCTTCAAGAACTCTCAGGGTTTCTCTCTGGGGGATATTTTTATACAAGGCCTAAATGTCGAGGCCTAATAGATATTCACTCTGAGGGTAGAATTCTAAATCTTTTAACAGGTTTAAGATGTCCCAGGTATCCTGCAAGTAAGCTTTCATCCTTTGTACCAAGGGTTTCAGGTAGAAATCGCAGAATTGTGATAGGAGCTCCAAGATGGAGCCTATCCCTGACACAATGGGTCTGCCTGGGGGGGCGGAGGCATATAGGTTTGTGTATCTTACGGAGTATGTAGAAGTAAGGTTTTATCAGTTGGTCTTTTTTGTGGTAATCCGCCTCATGTTTTGAGATCTAATCATGTGTCAGACCTTCCTCCACCACAGAGCATATTTTCTTGCTGATATCTGTAGAGGGGTCCCTCCTTAAGATTTTGTAAATCCTTTGATCAGATAGAAGGCGTATGCATTCATCGGCATATGTCTTCTTCTCCAAGATGACAATAGCTCCCCCTTTATCTGCCGGTTTTATTATCAGAGTCGGGTTAGCTTTCAATTGTTGAAGGACCTCCTTTTCTTCGTTATTCAAATTAACAAAAGGGCGGCCTGTGTTTCATTTAGTGATTCCACACCGTGAATCACCGCCTGCTCAAATGTTGCCACCTCTGAGGGTAATGATGCTATCGGAGGAGTGAAATAAGATTTTGGGCGCAGGGGGGTATCTCTCCCTATCCTCTTTTCCTTAAAAAAAACCCCTCAGTCATATGTTTCTGAAGAAATCTGCCAATTCCTGCTGTATTCGAAAGATGTCCAGTGTGTTAGTAGGGACAAAACCCAAACCTTTATTTAAAACTCTCTCTTGAGCTGTGGACAAGGGTGTTGCAGATAGGTTAACCACTAGTGTCCCTCCCTGCTCGTGCCCGGTTGGAGGTTCTGTGCCATGCTCCTGGTCACCCGCTGGTCCAGGTTGTCCCATGTGAACCTCTGTTGGCCTTTCTGTCTCCCTCTGCCCTCCCCATGCCTCTGCATAAAAAAGGGGGTAGTTGTTGAAGGATTTGGGGGTTTTGGTAGCCCTGTTGCAGTGGGAAAATCATACCAGGCCACCCAAACCCCTGGTTCATGTAACCCTAGAAAGGGGCGCGTACATAGGGACGAGGTCCCCAAAGGGGACCCCGTCCTCTTCCCCTTCTGCGTGGATAAGACTCAAAATTGCTCTCATCACTACTACTGCTCTGGGTGTCCAAATCTCTCCTCCCTGACTGAGGGACCCATTTCATATCTGTCAGTTTGCGTTGAATATATTCCTCATTAGTGAAGGGGTATGCTTTCTCCTTCGAAAACCGTTTCAAATCTTTCTGCAGTTTAGTAATTTTTAACTGCATGAGATACTCCTTGTATTCCTCCAACTCAGTATTGACCTCCTCCAACTTACGTTTAAAAGTGGCTAGGATGACACTGGTTTTCAGACCTTGTTCACTTGTCTGTATTTGGATGATGAGGGTGCTAATCTCTTGGCCGTGTTTATGATAAGGATTAACCAGTCTCTGGTACACCTCCTTGCAATGAGGGCCCAATCTCTCAGAAAAGTGGCATCTTCCAGAAAGATGAGCGGGTCATTGGTAACAAGGAGGCCGCGTGGTGCTGCGTTTCCCCTAAGATATTCTGTGAGGATGGCCCCATGGAGAATGGTTTTCACATGTGTTCTTTTTAATTCCAAAAGTGTGTCCCAACCCTCACCTTGAGTCAGGACCTGATTAATCGTAGTGTCTCCTAATAGAGATGGACCCGCTAATATTTCTGCTACTGCTTCTTCTCTGAAGGCCAGGCCCTGATCCTCTGCCATGATCCCACCCCCCTGCAAAGAGCTAGATCAGTGGAGCGCTGGTGGGAGTGGAAAATAAAAATGCCTATAGATAAAAAGAATGAATATGGAACAGTGTCTTGTGGGAGATGTGCCAAATGGCACAATTAACCCCTGTGGCTGAGCCGCCACTCAAAGCAAAATACCCACAATAAGAAAGGGGGAAAGGATATCTCCCTACTCCAGCCTCCCCGCTCAATCACTGAATCACACACAGAGGAGTAGGGAAAGGAAGAAGTGTATAGAACTGTATATACCATATATATCAAAACATAGACGACAGTGGCACATGTTCCCTTGTGTCTGAACAAAGCTATAACTCTCTGACGAGCTCTAACTAGAGCAAAACCTGTGTTAGGGGTTGTTTTTATTCATTCCAGGTTGGCTTGGATTTTATTTACTAATCCAAAGCTGTAATACTATACTGAGAGTGATTAAACATTTTTGCCATTTTTCTTGCTAATCCTGTACTTAAAGACTTTGCTGTAAACATGGCAAAAGCCTTTAACCCTCTCTAGCTCAGCGTGAAAAGGCACTGTGCTAATCCTATGTTTAAAAACTCTGCTAGAGAAACAGAAATTTAAGGTGAGTAGATTCAGGGTATAAGTGGTGTTGTAGGGTGCCCCTTATATATGCGCTGTACTCCACTTAAACTTGGGAACTACCCAGAGTTCCCTGCTTTCTTTTTTGCATTATTTGTGTGGCACTCTAAGCCTGAAAGGGTATTGTCTTCATTTATACTGGGTGCTCCCTTGTGTCTGAAAATAGCTATCTGATTAGCTCTAGCTAGAGCAAAACATGTGTCAGGGGCTGCTTTATTCATAATATCACAAAGAAGAGAGACTAGGGAACAAAAGCCTTCTCTGACTCCCCTATCATCAATGAAAACTCACTCAACAGAGAAGAACTGAAACCATTACAACTCCTTGTTCTAGACCGACAGGAGCAACGGTATAAAAAAGTCCTTTACTTCCAACATTACAGAATAAAACACAGAGGATGAGGTAAACGAAGAAGAAAAAGAAAAGGAAAGACAACACTTGTCTTAATACTGCCCTCACACACTTTGCAGTGTCATGCTTCATCATAGGGCCGCATCTGACGTCCAGGTGCAGACCAACACCATGGACGGAGCGCAATTATTTTAGATATCTATGTGAAGAAAAGTGGTGAGGGTACAGAGAAAGTGGCGGAAAAAACACACCAACATAAACCCACAACAAAGGGATATAAAGGAAAAAATATATTCCCTTCAGAAGGGACCAAAGAGTGCAGACACACACAATTAAAACAACCTAAGGGGAAACTGCCATCACTCTTTATTCAAGTGACCCCTTGGTAGGATTAAAAATCAATGAACGGGATAATCAGGGGAGGTAAAGATCCCTATACCCCTGCTGCGTTTACCAACATGTTTCAGCCATTAGTTCACGCCCAACAGGGTCGCTCTGGCATTCGTCAGGGTGTAGGTCCCACGTTACCTGGTCTTCACCCCTAATTGGAGTTATTACCTTATTTCAACAGGCCAGACAGTCCTGCAAGATAGTATACTCTGGGAAATTTCCGAGAGGAAACAATTTCCTGTAAAGAAAGGTAGAACATGTAATTATTGTTCTACTACCTTATTCCTAGTTTTTCACATAATGCCAAAGTACCTCATCCTCTACAACACCACACCAAATGGCATATTGTTTCTCCAGGTTGGCTTAGATGGCATTTTACCAATACAAATCAATAATACTGTGCTTGAAGTGGTAAAAGGGTTTTGTCATTTCTCAGCTTGGCGTGGATGGCTCTTGCTAATCCTATGCTTAAGGAATTTGCTGGAAAAAATGGCAAATGGCTTTGTCACTCTCTAGCTCAGCGTGGATGGCAATGTGCTAATCCTATGCTTAAAAACTCTGCAAGAGAAACATACAAGTGAGATGAGCAGTTTCAGAGTGGCAATGGTGCTGTATAGTGGTCCATTTAAAGAACTTGATTCACAAAAGTAAACTTACCTATCTAGGCCTATCTTTTTATGTGTTAGCTAGGCCTTTTATGTGCTGGAGTTCTCTGCACTGACTGTGGAGTCTCCCTACTCATAACAGAATATATAACATAATTTGCATCTATAAACCTATATATATCTATGTATCTGTGTGTGCGTCTCTCTGTCTCCATCTATCTATATATTTATATATATAGATATATATATATCTATATATATATAGATATATTTTTATATATATATATATACATATATATATTTATATATTATCTACTGGCGGTCGCCAGTAGATAGTTATAGTTACAAAAAAAAATAAAAAAAAAATTAAAAAAAATCGGCAGGATGCGCTCAGGGTGCGCAAATCCTGCCGAAAAAAAAAAAAAATCGAAGCGCGGTCTCCCGCGCTTCGATTGTATTTTGCCCCCGGGTGGCCCAAGTCCCGGGGGCATGGTGGGGGGGGGATAATTTAATGTGTGGGGGGCCTCAAAGTGGAGAAGTGGAGAAGTGTGGCTCAATGGTTAGAGCGGCAGACCCTGATGCAGAGATCTGGCCCGGGACCAGGGTTCAATTCCCGCCTCGGCGGGTCTTGGGCTCAATTTCCTCGGACCTGATAATTCTCGCCTCGGTGCCTATTCTAATCATGGGTCCCACTCTGCAACTCTGGGCAATAGCTTGCTTAATCTCCACAACGGCCCCAACAGAGCTGGGATGCCTGGCTTCACCCTGGGGGTGCCCAGGAGTGGACATTTCACAGGGAAAAAGCCAGGAAGGGTTCCACAGCGGTATGCGTACAGCGCCAGGACACCTCTTTGGGGGTATAAGTGCGCTTTACAAGTACGAATTTCATTTCATTTCAAAGGGCCCCCCAAGCCCCGGGGACCGCCACCCCCCGGGGCTTTTTTAAAAATGGTGCGGGAGGGCTCTGAGCCCTCCCGCAGCCCCGGGACCACCACCTCCCGGGGCTTTTTTTGATTAATTAAAAAACCTGTGTGGGGGGCTCCAGCCCCCCACACGCCCGGGGACCGCCACCTCCCGGGGCACTAAACATTTAAATATGGGGGTCCGTTACGGACCCCAGAGCCCGGGGACCACCACCTCCCGGGGCTGTGAACTGAATGGGAGGGGGCCGCGCGGCCCCCTCCTGGAGCCCTTGATGGCCCTGGGGACCACCACCCCCAGGGCCGGCTCCTGCAGTGTCCCGGGGTGCCTACCCCGGGACACTGCTGTTTGCAATGACAGGACGGGAGCCTCGCGGCTCCCGTCCTGTCATTGCAAACTTGCTTGGATAGTTGGAAGAGAGAGCAGGGAAACCTGCTCTCTCTTCCAATATCCAAAGCTGACTGCTTTCCACATGGGGGCAGCATGTTAGCTGCTCCCCATGTGTAGCAATGCCGGCTCCCGTAGGACACGGGGAGCCGGCGGGACTGTGGGGGGTTTGGGTACCCCCCCACAGTCCCCAACGAGAGGGCCAGCCCCGTGGGATGGGGTCCCCGGGGCAAGTAGTGGCCCGGGAGGGGGGCCACGCGGCCCCCCTCCCCAAAAAATAAATACATTTTTTTTTTTTAAAAACGGAAAGGCCGGCCCCGGGGGATGGGGTCCCCAGGGCCTTAAATGGCCTGAGGAGGGGGGCCACGCAGCCCCCCTCCCTACGAAAAAAAAAAAAATCGAGGCCATGCCCCGGGGGATGGGGTCCCGGGGCCAATACAGGCCCAGGGAAGGGGGGCCACGCGACCCATTCCCGTTTTTTTTAAAATTTGTAATAAAAAAAAGGGGTAAAGCCCTGGGGGATGGGGTCCCCAGGGCATAAAAACTGGAAAAATGAAGGGGGGCCACAGAGCCCCCCTTCAGGGGACAAAAAAAAATTTTTTTTTAAAAAAACGATCGGGCCCGCAGGCCCCGCCCCTTCCTTCACCACTCTGCAAACGCGCCCCTGGCGCGTTTGCAGAGGGAACGAATTCCCTTGAATACTGGGGGTCCCTGGGGGCCAACTAGCCCACCAGGAACCTCCAGTATGCGCTCAGGGAGCTGCCTTGCTGAGAGGTGTACAGAGGCCACGCCCCTTTTACACCTCTCTGCAACGCAGCTCTGTGGCGCTTTTGAGGTATATGGTGGGCTAGTTGGACTCCGGGGACCCTCAGGATTCAAGGGGACTTAATTCCCCAACTTAAAACGCGCCAAGGGCGCGTTTGCACAGTGGTGAAGGGAGGGGCGGGGCTTCAGGTGACATGTGTGCAAACAGGCCCCGTGGCGCGTTTTAAGATGGGGAATTAAATCCCCTTCAATCCTGAGGGTTCCTGGGGGCCAACTAGCCCAACAGGTACATCCAGAAAGCGTCACAGAGCTGCGTTGCAGAGAGGTGTAAAGGGGTGTGGCCTCTCTACACGTCTCTGCAACGCAGCCCCTGGCGCATATTGGAGGTTCCTGGTGGGCTAGTTGGCCCCTAGGGACCCTCAGGATTCAAGGGGACTTAATCCCCCAACTTAAAACGCGCCACGGGGCGCGTTTGCACAGATGTCACCTCAGGCCCCGCCCCCTCCCTTCACCATTGTGCAAATATTCTTCTAAAATCATCCGAAATACGAATTCCTATTTACTCACCTGTTATAAGGAGAGACCTCAGTGCTGCATCTTTCAGCCCAGTACTGGTCCTGAAAAGTAATTTTAACCGTACTTACCAGTAACTTGAATTTCCTTCCATAGGATATCATTGCCTGCTTTTTGTTGAAAAAGTTTCTAAGTGTTGATTTTTGAAACATACAAATATTCCTCTAAAATCAGCCGAAATACGAATTCCGATTTACTCACCTGTTATAAGGAGAGACCTCAGTGCTGTATCTTTCAGCCCAGTACTGGTCCTGAAAAGTAATTTTAACCGTACTTACCAGTAACTTGAATTTTCTTCTATAGGCTAACATTGACTGTTTTCACTTGGAAATTCTTCTAAGTGTGGAGTTTTGGAACTTTAAAATATTCCTCTAAAATCAGCCGAAATACGAATTCCGATTTACTCACCTGTTATCAGGAGAGACCTCAGTGCTGTATCTTTCAGCCCAGTACTAATCCTGAAAAGTAATTTTAACCGTACTTACCAGTAACTTGAATTTCCTTCCATAGGCTAACATTGACTGGTTTCACTTGGAAATTCTTCTAAGTGTGGAGTTTTGGAACTTTATAATATTCCTCTAAAATCAACCAAAGTACGAATTCCAATTTACTCACCTGTTATCAGGAGAGAACCCAGTGCTGCATCTTTTAGCCCAGCACTGACCCTGAAAAAGTAATTTTAACCGTACTTACCAGTAACTTATATTTTCTTCCATAGGAATCCATTGTCTGGTTTTCAGCAGAAAAGTTTCAAAGTGTCGATTTTCACAAACTACAAATATTCCTAAAAAATCGCCTGTATGACTTAAACGCATTCTTTCAACTGTTTACAGGAGATGCACCAGTGCTGGATCCAGGATCCAACACTGAGTAAGAAAAAGTAACGATAACAGTTTTTAACTTCTAAGTGAATTTCCTTCCATAGGATAACATTGGTGATTCTATGAGAAAAGTTTCTAAGTGTGAACTTTTAAAGTACAATAATATTCCTTAAAAATCACGACTGTAACCAAAACGCTTTTACTCAACTGTTTACAGGAGATGTCCCAGGACTGAATCTAGGATCCAGTCCTGTGGTTAGAAAAAGTAATCCATAAAGTAACTAATTGCATTTAACTAGAAATTCACATTGAGCTGAATGTTGCATTGTGTTTGAAAATGTGTTGCCCATTGCAACAACTGTAACTACTGTACTTAAAAGTCTATTGCCTATGTGCAAAGTATTTAAACTAAAGTAATTCATTCTGAGAAAGTATTTTTCGTAATGTAATGTATAATGTAATTACAATGTAATTTAAAAAATAAAATATTTTAAAAACAATTGTTTCTAAAAAATTTGGAAATCAGTATGAAAAAAATGTATATAACAATTAATACATTTAAAAATTGTCATTTACAAAACCTTTGAAATTCACTGAAAAACCGTAGGTTTCAGACATGTTATAGTTACAAATTAGCATTTAAAAAACCTTTGAAATTCACTGAAAAAACCATAGGTTTCAGGGACGTTATAGTTACAAATTAGCATTTAAAAAACCTTTGAAATTCTTTGAAAAAACCATAGGTTTTAGGGACAGTTATAGTTAGTTGGACATTGCACTCGTACAAAACCCGTGAAATTCCCCCGTTATAGTTAGTCCAGCTAACTATAACTCGCGCCCGCAATGCACTGCTGATGACGTCACATATTACATCACTCATGACATGGTCAGTGACATCACTGATGACATCACTGATGACATCTCAAATGACATCACTGATGACATCATCCACGTGATAATCTGATGCACCTCCTCACACCCCAATATAACCTTTGATACACCCACTCTAAATTACAGACTGCCATTCGCAAAACCATAGACACTCCAACACCAATAACTACATACCCACTCACTGATTCTTAGGTCTACGCACACATCCACTCACTCACCCATACAGTCACTCATACTTACGGTCACTCAGTACAGGACTATCATATGCACTCATACTCCTATATAGACTCTCAAACACCGCCACTCATCCATAGAGGTACTCACACACCTAGTCAGTCATGCAAATAATTAAACACACTGCCATTTACTCACCTATACAGTTATACACACACCAGCTCACTTACTCATACAAATAGTAGCACATTCTTACGCTCTTATACAATCACTGATACAAGCACACACTCATCCATACAGCCACTATCACAATCACTCACTCTCGCTTATAGCTATTTATATACTCCAACACACATATATACTGCCTTTCACATATGTAGTTACTCACACATGTACCACTGGGACATACATTCACTCACTAACACACTCTTACACACACTTACCCACCCATACAGTCTATCACAGATGCACTCTTGAAACCATCCACCCGGTGAATCACCCACTCACACATCTATGCACAGAGTTGCACACACCCCTCCCACACAAACACTCAGGCACCCATACAGATACTCAGACAAGCATTCAATAACTCATATAGACACTCATGTAGCTATTCACAAACACATGCAGCCACTTACACAGCAACAGACAGACGGATACAGACATTCACCCAGTTTAGTCACTAACCCATGCATTCAGTAAGATACGTTAAATCACTCACTTATAGAGTCAGTCACGCACCTACTAAATCATCCATACAGACACTTACACACCCACTCATTCTTCAATACGTCTTTTCCCTATATATATTAAAAATATTTAAACTTTACAGAAACACACAGTCACTGGATGATGTCATCAGTGATGTCATTTGAGATGTCATCAGTGATGTCATCAGTGATGTCACTGACCATGTCATGAGTGATGTAATATGTGATGTCATCAGCAGTGCATTGCGGGGCGCGAGTTATAGTTAGCTGGACTAACTATAACGGGGGAATTTCACGGGTTTTGTACGAAAGTGCAATGTCCAACTAACTATAACTGTCCCTAAAACCTATGGTTTTTTCAGTGAATTTCAAAGGTTTTTTAAATGCTAATTTGTAACTATAACGTCCCTGAAACCTATGGTTTTTTCAGTGAATATATATATATATTATCTACTGGCGGTCGCCAGTAGATAGTTATAGTTACAACCTATTATCCATAGGAAATCCGCGACATTTTATTTGAAATAACTCTCTTGCCGGTTGACGTATCTTCGCGAAATTTTCAAACTTCGTGGGGCGCTCCGGTCCGCTCCTACCCTGAAAGTCTCGGGGTGATACGTCAAGCGGGGGCCGAGAAAAAGGGGGTCCCAAAACGCGTTTTCCCCATGCATTTTCCCATAAGAAACTTTAGACACGGCTACAGCCCGAACTGCTGAACGGAATTACACCAAATTTGGCAAAGAGGTAGTTCTTGGTTCAGAAAGAACCCTTTTGTTAAATGGTGTAAATCCGTTCAGTAGTTGCTGAGAAAATCAAAAGTAAAAGTACATATATATCTATGGGCACGGAGGATTCGCGCACCCTGAGCGCACCCTGCGTGCACCGTCCCGATCACGAGCTGCATGTTAATTGGTTGTCAGCTGGCTGTCAACATTCCGATTCAGGAAATGTTGGCAGCCATTTTGTCCCTCGGTAGAACCGAGGGACAGAAACAAGTGCGCAAAGCGCACAAAGGGGGAGGGTAGAAACACCCTGACCCCCTAGGTTTGCTCAGGGGTCCCACAAGGACCCCCTGGGCAAAAAAAATAAAAAAAAATTTAAAAAATCGGCAGGATGCGCTCAGGGTGCGCGAATCCTGCCGAAAAAAATCGAAGCGCGGTCTCCCGCGCTTCGATAGTACTTGGCCCTCGGGTGGCCCAAGTCCCGGGGGCATGGTGGGGGGATAATTTAATGTGTGGGGGCCTCAAAGGGCCTCCCAAGCCCCGGGGACCGCCACCCCCGGGGCTTTTTTAAAAATGGTGCGGGAGGGCTCTGAGCCCTCCCGCAGCCCCGGGGACCACCACCTCCCCGGGGCTTTTTAAAAAAATTATTAAACCTGTGTGGGGGCTCCAGCCCCCACACGCCCGGGACCACCACCTCCCGGGGCACTAAACATTTTAATATGGGGGTCCGTTACGGACCCCAGAGCCCCGGGGACCACCACCTCCCCGGGGCTGTGTACTGAATGGGAGGGGGCCGCGCGGCCCCCTCCTGGAGCCCTTGATGGCCCTGGGGACCACCACCCCCAGGGTCGGCTCCTGCAGTGTCCCGGGGTGCCTACCCCGGGACACTGTAGTTTGCAATGACAGGACGGAGCCTCGCGGCTCCCGTCCTGTCATTGCAAACTGCTTTGGATTTTGGAAGAGAGAGCAGGAAACCTGCTCTCTCTTCCAATATCTAAAGCAAATTGCTTTTCCACACGGGGAGCTGCATGTCAGCAGCTCCCCATGTGGAAAAGCACTGCCGGCTCTCGAAGGACGCGGGGAGCTGGCGGGACCGTGGGGGCATTGGGGCTCCCTCACGGTCTCCATTATTATGTATAGGCCCCGGGGGATGGGGTCCCCGGGGAGAATATAAATTAGTGGTAGGAGCTATCAAAAATTTTACGGAGAAATAAGGAGTCGCGCACCCAGCGCGCCGCTTAGCGCGGCCCCTAGTGTGAACGCGTTGGGTGCGCGACTCCCAGCGCGGCCCCCTGGTGTAAACGCGTTGGGTGCGCGACTCCAAGGTAAACGCGTTGGGTGCGCGAATCCCTCAAATATTTTAAAAATAAAGTAAATATACATAAAGTATATATATTTATATCTTGGGTGGCTCTAAAAAGAGCCCTTGTGTTTATTGATAGATTATGGTACCTACAAGTAAGTACCGATGCAGAGTCTAAAGTTGATGAGAAAGACTCTGTTACCCTCATCTGTAAAATGTACACCGTCTCTCCTATAGATGCCATCCATATTAAAACGCAGATTGTTGTTGAAAATGGACCCCATCCTATAGTCTCTGAGATAAGCAGAAACAGCTTTATTGACATGTTTCCTAGCTTTCTCAAACTGTGGACAAAAATGATTGGACCACTGCCATTTCTGTCTTTGGCATATGTTTGAATAGACAAAGGCAGTTTGGGGGAAAAGTGACATGAATTCTGCAAAGGTGTCCTTCATAAGCATTTCCAGACCTACCCCAGTCAAAGTGCCTAGGTCATTGCCACCACAGTGCACAATTATGAGGTCAGGGTGTTGGAGATGCAAAAAGGATTTAACCAATGGCATCAATTGGTGCCACTTTAATCCTCTCTGACCAATCCATTTAATGTCTACATTTGGCAAAGCTAAATCTTTGTCAATACCTCTGCTTTCAGCATACCTTTTGCACCAGAAAACATAGCTGTGTCCCACAATCCACACTGAAAGCATCTTGAAGGGATGAATGTAGGTAATAAAAAGATGTCTGTAGTTGAGGTAGGTAGGAGGGAAAATGAAATCTATCTAAAATGGTGGACAACATGCTGTTTTTAAGAAAGTAGAGATTTGATTGGCTGTTTAAGAACACTCTGCATTCTAATATAGGGTGCATTTTTCATGGTTTAGAAAGCATGTTTTTTATTGGTTATAATGAAAAGTTTGCAAGGTACAGCAGAAAGGATTAGTGAATGCTTTGCAAAGCCAACCACACCTGCTGTTGTCATTTGCAACATTGTGTGGTGAACTTGTGACCTGGCAGCTAAGTTGAATGTTGCATGAGCTGTTGCTATGGAAACTGATATTCAGAACAAGGGGGAAAGATGTCAGTTGGAAAGTATTATTCTCTATGACCAATGGAAATTCATTTTACAATTTGAAAAACACTGGAAAGTCATGTGTATATGTATGAAAAATTAGAGGGAAAGTTTGCCATTACTCATTTTATATTGGAGAGTGTGCTTATCTACATTCTCTGTGTGAAAAAGAAAATCCTGACTGAGTGTGTGAGATTTTTAATTCAACAGATTTATTTAATAGGTGAGTTATATATTTTGGACGTTTATTTAAAAAGATTTGATAGTTTAATGAAACTGTGTTTTTTTAAATATATTATTAAATGTACTGATGTATACTTTAATTATTTTTTATTGTATTTGATGTTTGTTTTAAAAATAGTATGGGGCAGTTTTAGAAGCCTCTTGCGCCACTTTTGCGTCACTTTTAACATGGGAAAAGTAACGCAAATGTGGCGCAAGGGGCTTGTAAATCTGCCCCTTTGTTTAGTAATATATATTTTTTAAACTGTGTTGAAAGGTATAGTTGAATAATTATTTATTCTACTATCCTGTTGTCAAGTTTTGTAGTATTAGAACTCAGTCACTGCTTATGGATTTGCAGAATTATTCAGGCATTCACACTACCAATGCTGTAGTGAAATGTGTAGAATGTATGCAGTCACATAACCTTTTCCAGACTAGTGCGTCTCTTTTGCTAAAGCACAGGGAATAGTTTTGGTTCTCTAGAATCACACTGTGAGTATGTGTGCACTTCTGCAACCATTGTGACAGAAGCTTGTGATTACTTTATGTCTTTGCTGACACATAACTGCTTAAAAGTCTAACCTGTTGTCAAGTTTCAGTAGTAGTGTAACTTAGTTAGTGCTTATGGATTTGCACAATGAGTCAGGCATTCACATTAGCAGTGCTGTAGTGAAATGTGTAGAATGTATGTAGTCACCTAACTGCTTCCAGGCTAGTGAGTCTCTTCTGATAAATTTCAGAGAATAGTTTGGCTTGTGTAGAATCACACTGTGAGTATGTGTGCACTTGTGTAACAATTGTGACAGAAGCATGTGGTTACTTTATGTCTCTGCTAACACATAACTGTTTAAAAACCTATCCTATTGTCAAGTTGCACTAGTATTAGAACTCAGTCAGTGCTTATGGATCCGCAGAATTATTCAGGCATTCACACTAGCAATGCTGTAGTGAAATGTGTAGAATGTATGCAGTCTCCTAACCTCTTCCAGACTAGTGCGTCTCTTTTGCTAAAGCCCAGGGAATAGTTTTGGTTCTCTAGAATCACACTGTGAGTATGTGTGCACCTGTGAAACCATTGTGACAGAAGCATGTGGTTACTTTATGTCTTTGCTGACACATAACTGCTTAAAAACCTAAGCTGCTGTCAAGTTTTAGTAGAAGTAGAACTTAGTTACTGCTTATGGATTCGCACAATTAGTCAGGCATTCACACTAGCAGTGTTGTAGTGAAATGTGTAGAATGTATGTAGTCACCTAACTGCTTCCAGACTAGTGAGTCTTTGTAATTGCAATTCTCTAATCAGCCATCCAGCACCATGTAGTAATCCTTTCGCTGCGCCAAAACCTAACCACTTATACATTCACCCAGGCACTCTCCTTGTAGTACTCTAATCATACATTCTGTACCCAAGTACTCAGTCAGTGAACCAGGCCTTAGCACATAGACTGCTTCAAACCGTAAATCACTATGCATGCGGTTCTCTAACCACCTACACACTTGTCTTTCACACCTTCAAATCCCCAAACAGTATCCATACAGTACAGCAAACATCCTGTCACTACCCTTGCAGTCCTCTGTTGACTCATTCAGCAACACGTAAAAATCCATTCGCTGCGCCAAAACCCAACTACTTATACATTCACCCAGGCACTCTCCTTGTACTACTCTAATCGTTCAGTCTGTACCCAAGTACTCATTCAGTTCTCTAACCACCTACACACTTGTCTTTCACACGTTCAAATCCCCAGTCAGTATCCATACACTCCAGCAAACATCCTGTCACTCCCCTTGCAGTCCTCTGTTGACTCATTCAGCAACACCTACAAATCCATTCGCTGCGCCAAAACCCAACCACTTATACACTCACCCAGGCACTCTCCTTGTACTACTCTAATCGTTCAGTCTGTACCCAAGTACTCATTCAGTGACCCAGGCCTTAGCACATAGACTGCTTCAAACCCTTAATCACTATGCATGCGGTTCTCTAACCACCTACACACTTGTCTTTCACACCTTCAAATCCCCAAACAGTATCCATACAGTACAGCAAACATCCTGTCACTACCCTTGCAGTCCTCTGTTGACTCATTCAGCAACAAGTAAAAATCCATTCGCTGCGCCAAAACCCAACTACTTATACATTCACCCAGGCACTCTCCTTGTACTACTCTAATCGTTCAGTCTGTACCCAAGTACTCATTCAGTGACCCAGGCCTTAGCACATAGACTGCTTCAAACCCTTAATCACTATGCATGCGGTTCTCTAACCACCTACACACTTGTCTTTCACACGTTCAAATCCCCAGTCAGTATCCATACACTCCAGCAAACATCCTGTCACTCCCCTTGCAGTCCTCTGTTGACTCATTCAGCAACACCTAAAAATCCATTTCCTGCGCAAATAACCCAACCACTTATACATTCACCCAGGCACTCTCCTTGTAGTACTCTAATCGTTCAGTCTATACCGAAGTACTCATTCAGTGACCCAGGCCTTAGCACATAGACTGTTTCAAACCCCTATCCACTATGCATGCAGTTCTCTAACCACCTACACACTTGTCTTTCACACCTTCAATTCCCCAGTCAGTATCCATACACTGCAGCAAACATCCTGTCACTCCCCTTGCAGTCTTCTGTTGACTCCTTCAGCAACACCTAAAAATCCATTCGCTGCGCTAAAACCCAACCACTTATACATTCACCCAGGCACTCTCCTTGTAGTACTCTAATCGTTCATTCTGTACCCAAGTACTCATTCAGTGACTTAGGCCTTAGCACATAGACTGCTTCAAACCCTTAATTACTATGCATGCGGTTCTCTAACCACCTACACACTTGTCTTTCACACCTTCAAATCCCCAAACAGTATCCATACACTACAGCAAACATCCTGTCACTACCCTTGCAGTCCTCTGTTGACTCATTCAGCAACACGTAAAAATCCATTCGCTGCGCCAAAACCCAACTACTTATACATTCACCCAGGCACTCTCCTTGTACTACTCTAATCGTTCAGTCTATACCCAAGTACTCATTCAGTGACCCAGGCCTTAGCACATAGACTGTTTCAAACCCCTATCCACTATGCATGCAGTTCTCTAACCACCTACACACTTGTCTTTCACACCTTCAATTCGCCAGTCACTATCCATACACTCCAGCAAACATCCTGTCACTACACTTGCAGTCCTCCGTTGACTCATTCAGCAACACCTACAAATCCATTCGCTGCGCCAAAAACTAAACACTTATACATTCACCCAGGCACTCTCCTTGCAGTACTCTAATCGTTCAGTCAGTACCCAAGTACACATTCAGTGACACAGGCCTTAGCACATAGAGTGCTTCAAACCCCTATCCACTATGCATGCGGTTCTTTAACCACCTACACACTTGTCTTTCACACCTTCAATTCCCCAGTCAGTATCCATACACTCCAGCAAACATCCTGTCACTCCCCTTGCAGTCCTCTGTTGACTCATTTAGCAACACCTAAAAATCCATTCGCTGCGCCAAAACTCAACCACTTATACATTCACCCAGGCACTCTCCTTGTAGTACTCTAATCGTTCATTCTGTACCCAAGTACTCATTCAGTGACTTAGGCCTTAGCACATAGACTGCTTCAAACCCTTAATCACTATGCATGCGGTTCTCTAACCACCTACACACTTGTCTTTCACACCTTCAAATCCCCAGTCAGTATCCATACACTTCAGCAAACATCCTGTCACTACCCTTGCAGTCCTCTGTTGACTCATTCAGTAACACCTAAAAATCCATACGCTGCGCCAAAACCAAACCACTTATACACTCACCCAGGCACTCTCCTTGTACTACTCTAATCGTTCAGTCTGTACCCAAGTACTCATTCAGTGACCCAGGCCTTAGCACATAGACTGCTTCAAACCCTATCCACTATGCATGTGGTTCTCTATCCACCTACACACTTGTGTTTCACACCTTCAATTCCCCAGTCATTATCCATACACTCCAGCAAACATCCTGTCACTACCCTTGCACTCCTCTGTTGACTCATTCAGCAACACGTAAAAATCCATTCGTTGCGCCAAAACCAAACCACTTATACATTCACCCAGGCACTCTCCTTGTAGTACTCTAATCGTTCATTCAGTAACCAAGTACTCATTCAGTGACTTAGGCCTTAGCACATAGACTGCTTCAAACCCTTAATCACTATGCATGCGGTTCTCTAACCACCTACACACTTGTCTTTCACACCTTCAATTCCCCACTAACTAACCATACACTACAGCAAACATCCTGTCACTACCCTTGCAGTCCTATGTTGACTCATTCAGCAACACCTAAAAATCCATTCGCTGCGCCAAAACCAAAACACTTATACATTGACCCAGGCACTCTCCTTGTACTACTCTAATCGTTCAGTCTATACCCAAGTACTTATTCAGTGACCCAGGCCTTAGCACATACACTGTTTCAAACCCCTATACACTATGCATGCAGTTCTCTAACCACCTACATTCTTGTCTTTCACACCTTCAATTCCCCAGTCAGTATCCATACACTCCAGCAAACATCCTGTCACTCCCCTTGCAGTCCTCTGTTTATTCATTCAGCAACACCTACAAATCCATTCGCTGCACCAAAACCCAACCACTTATACATTCACCCAGGCACTCTCCTTGTAGTACTCTAATCATTCATTCTGTACCCAAGTACTCATTCAGTGAACCAGGCCTTAGCACATACACTGCTTCAAACCGTAAATCACTATGCATACGGTTCTCTAACCACCTACACACTTGTCTTTCACACCTTCAATTCCCCACTCACTAACCATACACTCCAGCAAACATCCTGTCACTACCCTTGCACTCCTCTGTTCACTCATTCAGCAACACGTAAAAATCCATTCGTTGTGCCAAAACCAAACCACTTATACATTCACCCAGGCACTCTCCTTGTAGTACTCTAATCGTTCATTCAGTACCCAAGTACTCATTCAGTGACTTAGGCCTTAGCACATAGACTGCTTCAAACCCTTAATCACTATGCATGCGGTTCTCTAACCACCTACACACTTGTCTTTCACACCTTCAATTCCCCACTAACTAACCATACACTACAGCAAACATCCTGTCACTACCCTTGCAGTCCTATGTTGACTCATTCAGCAACACCTAAAAATCCATTCGCTGCGCAAAACCCAACCACTTATACATTCACCCAGGCACTCTCCTTGTAGTACTCTAATCGTTCATTCAGTACCGAAGTACTCATTCAGTGACCCAGGCCTTAGCACATAGACTGCTTCAAACCCTTAACCACTATGCATGCGGTTCTCTAACCACCTACACACTTGTCTTTCACACGTTCAAATCCCCAGTCAGTATCCATACACTCCAGCAAACATCCTGTCACTACACTTGCAGTCCTCTGTTGCCTCATTCAGCAACACCTAAAAATCCATTCGCTGCGCCAAAACCCAACCACTTAGACATTCATCCAGGCACTCTCCTTGTAGTACTCTAATCGTTCATTCTGTACCCAAGTACTCATTCAGTGACTTAGGCCTTAGCACATAGACTGCTTCAAACCCTTAATCACTATGCATGCTGTTCTCTAACCACCTACACACTTGTCTTTCACACCTTCAAATCCCCAAACAGTATCCATACACTCCAGCAAACATCCTGTCACTACCCTTGCAGTCCTCTGTTGACTCATTCAGCAACACGTAAAAATCCATTCGCTGTGCCAAAACCCAACCACTTATACATTCACCCAGGCACTCTCCTTGTACTACTCTAATCGTTCAGTCTGTACCCAAGTACTCATTCAGTGACCCAGGCCTTAGCACATAGACTGCTTCAAACCCTTAACTACTATGCATGCGGTTCTCTAACCACCTACACACTTGTCTTTCACACGTTCAAATCCCCAGTCAGTATCCATACACTCCAGCAAACATCCTGTCACTCCCCTTGCAGTCCTCTGTTGACTCATTCAGCAACACCTACAAATCCATTCGCTGCGCCAAAACCCAACCACTTATACACTCACCCAGGCACTCTCCTTGTACTACTCTGATCGTTCAGTCTGTACCCAAGTACTCATTCAGTGACTTAGGCCTTAGCACATAGACTGCTTCAAACCCTTAATTACTATGCATGCGGTTCTCTAACCACCTACACACTTGTCTTTCACACCTTCAAATCCCCAAACAGTATCCATACAGTACAGCAAACATCCTGTCACTACCCTTGCAGTCCTCTGTTGACTCATTCAGCAACACGTAAAAATCCATTCGCTGCGCCAAAACCCAACTACTTATACATTCACCCAGGCACTCTCCTTGTACTACTCTAATCGTTCAGTCTGTACCCAAGTACTCATTCAGTGACCCAGGCCTTAGCACATAGACTGCTTCAAACCCTTAATCACTATGCATGCGGTTCTCTAACCACCTACACACTTGTCTTTCACACATTCAATTCCCCAGTCAGTATCCATACACTCCAGCAAACATCCTGTCACTCCCCTTGCAGTCCTCTGTTGACTCATTCAGCAACACCTAAAAATCCATTTCCTGCGCAAATAACCCAACCACTTATACATTCACCCAGGCACTCTCCTTGTAGTACTCTAATCGTTCAGTCTATACCGAAGTACTCATTCAGTGACCCAGGCCTTAGCACATAGACTGTTTCAAACCCCTATCCACTATGCATGCAGTTCTCTAACCACCTACACACTTGTCTTTCACACCTTCAATTCCCCAGTCAGTATCCATACACTGCAGCAAACATCCTGTCACTCCCCTTGCAGTCTTCTGTTGACTCATTCAGCAACACCTAAAAATCCATTCGCTGCGCTAAAACCCAACCACTTATACATTCACCCAGGCACTCTCCTTGTAGTACTCTAATCGTTCATTCTGTACCCAAGTATTCATTCAGTGACTTAGGCCTTAGCACATAGACTGCTTCAAACCCTTAATTACTATGCATGCGGTTCTCTAACCACCTACACACTTGTCTTTCACACCTTCAAATCCCCAAACAGTATCCATACACTACAGCAAACATCCTGTCACTACCCTTGCAGTCCTCTGTTGACTCATTCAGCAACACGTAAAAATCCATTCGCTGCGCCAAAACCCAACTACTTATACATTCACCCAGGCACTCTCCTTGTACTACTCTAATCGTTCAGTCTATACCCAAGTACTCATTCAGTGACCCAGGCCTTAGCACATAGACTGTTTCAAACCCCTATCCACTATGCATGCAGTTCTCTAACCACCTACACACTTGTCTTTCACACCTTCAATTCGCCAGTCACTATCCATACACTCCAGCAAACATCCTGTCACTACACTTGCAGTCCTCCGTTGACTCATTCAGCAACACCTACAAATGCATTCGCTGCGCCAAAAACTAAACACTTATACATTCACCCAGGCACTCTCCTTGCAGTACTCTAATCGTTCAGTCAGTACCCAAGTACACATTCAGTGACACAGGCCTTAGCACATAGAGTGCTTCAAACCCCTATCCACTATGCATGCGGTTCTTTAACCACCTACACACTTGTCTTTCACACCTTCAATTCCCCAGTCAGTATCCATACACTCCAGCAAACATCCTGTCACTCACCTTGCAGTCCTCTGTTGACTCATTTAGCAACACCTAAAAATCCATTCGCTGCGCCAAAACTCAACCACTTATACATTCACCCAGGCACTCTCCTTGTAGTACTCTAATCGTTCATTCTGTACCCAAGTACTCATTCAGTGACTTAGGCCTTAGCACATAGACTGCTTCAAACCCTTAATCACTATGCATGCGGTTCTCTAACCACCTACACACTTGTCTTTCACACCTTCAAATCCCCAGTCAGTATCCATACACTTCAGCAAACATCCTGTCACTACCCTTGCAGTCCTCTGTTGACTCATTCAGTAACACCTAAAAATCCATTCGCTGCGCCAAAACCAAACCACTTATACACTCACCCAGGCACTCTCCTTGTACTACTCTAATCGTTCAGTCTGTACCCAAGTACTCATTCAGTGACCCAGGCCTTAGCACATAGACTGCTTCAAACCCTATCCACTATGCATGTGGTTCTCTATCCACCTACACATTTGTGTTTCACACCTTCAATTCCCCAGTCATTATCCATACACTCCAGCAAACATCCTGTCACTACACTTGCAGTCCTCTGTTGACTCATTCAGCAACACGTAAAAATCCATTCGTTGCGCCAAAAACCAACCACTTATACACTCACCCAGGCACTCTCCTTGTAGTACTCTAATCGTTTAGTCTGTACCCAAGTACTCATTCAGTGACCCAGGCCTTAGCACATAGACTTCTTCAAACCCATAATCACTATGCATGCAGTTCTCTAACCACCTACTCACTTGTCTTTCACACCTTCAATTCCCCACTAACTAACCATACACTACAGCAAACATCCTGTCACTACCCTTGCAGTCCTATGTTGACTCATTCAGCAACACCTAAAAATCCATTCGCTGCGCCAAAACCAAAACACTTATACATTGACCCAGGCACTCTCCTTGTACTACTCTAATCGTTCAGTCTATACCCAAGTACTTATTCAGTGACCCAGGCCTTAGCACATACACTGTTTCAAACCCCTATACACTATGCATGCAGTTCTCTAACCACCTACACTCTTGTCTTTCACACCTTCAATTCCCCAGTCAGTATCCATACACTCCAGCAAACATCCTGTCACTCCCCTTGCAGTCCTCTGTTTATTCATTCAGCAACACCTACAAATCCATTCGCTGCACCAAAACCCAACCACTTATACATTCACCCAGGCACTCTCCTTGTAGTACTCTAATCATTCATTCTGTACCCAAGTACTCATTCAGTGAACCAGGCCTTAGCACATACACTGCTTCAAACCGTAAATCACTATGCATACGGTTCTCTAACCACCTACACACTTGTCTTTCACACCTTCAATTCTCCACTCACTAACCATACACTCCAGCAAACATCCTGTCACTACCCTTGCACTCCTCTGTTCACTCATTCAGCAACACGTAAAAATCCATTCGTTGTGCCAAAACCAAACCACTTATACATTCACCCAGGCACTCTCCTTGTAGTACTCTAATCGTTCATTCAGTACCCAAGTACTCATTCAGTGACTTAGGCCTTAGCACATAGACTGCTTCAAACCCTTAATCACTATGCATGCGGTTCTCTAACCACCTACACACTTGTCTTTCACACCTTCAATTCCCCACTAACTAACCATACACTACAGCAAACATCCTGTCACTACCCTTGCAGTCCTATGTTGACTCATTCAGCAACACCTAAAAATCCATTCGCTGCGCAAAAACCCAACCACTTATACATTCACCCAGGCACTCTCCTTGTAGTACTCTAATCGTTCATTCAGTACCGAAGTACTCATTCAGTGACCCAGGCCTTAGCACATAGACTGCTTCAAACCCTTAACCACTATGCATGCGGTTCTCTAACCACCTACACACTTGTCTTTCACACGTTCAAATCCCCAGTCAGTATCCATACACTCCAGCAAACATCCTGTCACTACACTTGCAGTCCTCTGTTGCCTCATTCAGCAACACCTAAAAATCCATTCGCTGCGCCAAAACCCAACCACTTAGACATTCACCCAGGCACTCTCCTTGTAGTACTCTAATCGTTCATTCTGTACCCAAGTACTCATTCAGTGACTTAGGCCTTAGCACATAGACTGCTTCAAACCCTTAATCACTATGCATGCTGTTCTCTAACCACCTACACACTTGTCTTTCACACCTTCAAATCCCCAAACAGTATCCATACACTCCAGCAAACATCCTGTCACTACCCTTGCAGTCCTCTGTTGACTCATTCAGCAACACGTAAAAATCCATTCGCTGTGCCAAAACCCAACCACTTATACATTCACCCAGGCACTCTCCTTGTACTACTCTAATCGTTCAGTCTGTACCCAAGTACTCATTCAGTGACCCAGGCCTTAGCACATAGACTGCTTCAAACCCTTAACCACTATGCATGCGGTTCTCTAACCACCTACACACTTGTCTTTCACACGTTCAAATCCCCAGTCAGTATCCATACACTCCAGCAAACATCCTGTCACTCCCCTTGCAGTCCTCTGTTGACTCATTCAGCAACACCTACAAATCCATTCGCTGCGCCAAAACCCAACCACTTATACACTCACCCAGGCACTCTCCTTGTACTACTCTGATCGTTCAGTCTGTACCCAAGTACTCATTCAGTGACTTAGGCCTTAGCACATAGACTGCTTCAAACCCTTAATTACTATGCATGCGGTTCTCTAACCACCTACACACTTGTCTTTCACACCTTCAAATCCCCAAACAGTATCCATACAGTACAGCAAACATCCTGTCACTACCCTTGCAGTCCTCTGTTGACTCATTCAGCAACACGTAAAAATCCATTCGCTGCGCCAAAACCCAACTACTTATACATTCACCCAGGCACTCTCCTTGTACTACTCTAATCGTTCAGTCTGTACCCAAGTACTCATTCAGTGACCCAGGCCTTAGCACATAGACTGCTTCAAACCCTTAATCACTATGCATGCGGTTCTCTAACCACCTACACACTTGTCTTTCACACGTTCAAATCCCCAGTCAGTATCCATACACTCCAGCAAACATCCTGTCACTCCCCTTGCAGTCCTCTGTTGACTCATTCAGCAACACCTAAAAATCCATTTCCTGCGCAAATAACCCAACCACTTATACATTCACCCAGGCACTCTCCTTGTAGTACTCTAATCGTTCAGTCTATACCGAAGTACTCATTCAGTGACCCAGGCCTTAGCACATAGACTGTTTCAAACCCCTATCCACTATGCATGCAGTTCTCTAACCACCTACACACTTGTCTTTCACACCTTCAATTCCCCAGTCAGTATCCATACACTGCAGCAAACATCCTGTCACTCCCCTTGCAGTCTTCTGTTGACTCATTCAGCAACACCTAAAAATCCATTCGCTGCGCTAAAACCCAACCACTTATACATTCACCCAGGCACTCTCCTTGTAGTACTCTAATCGTTCATTCTGTACCCAAGTACTCATTCAGTGACTTAGGCCTTAGCACATAGACTGCTTCAAACCCTTAATTACTATGCATGCGGTTCTCTAACCACCTACACACTTGTCTTTCACACCTTCAAATCCCCAAACAGTATCCATACACTACAGCAAACATCCTGTCACTACCCTTGCAGTCCTCTGTTGACTCATTCAGCAACACGTAAAAATCCATTCGCTGCGCCAAAACCCAACTACTTATACATTCACCCAGGCACTCTCCTTGTACTACTCTAATCGTTCAGTCTATACCCAAGTACTCATTCAGTGACCCAGGCCTTAGCACATAGACTGTTTCAAACCCCTATCCACTATGCATGCAGTTCTCTAACCACCTACACACTTGTCTTTCACACCTTCAATTCGCCAGTCACTATCCATACACTCCAGCAAACATCCTGTCACTACACTTGCAGTCCTCCGTTGACTCATTCAGCAACACCTACAAATCCATTCGCTGCGCCAAAAACTAAACACTTATACATTCACCCAGGCACTCTCCTTGCAGTACTCTAATCGTTCAGTCAGTACCCAAGTACACATTCAGTGACACAGGCCTTAGCACATAGAGTGCTTCAAACCCCTATCCACTATGCATGCGGTTCGTTAACCACCTACACACTTGTCTTTCACACCTTCAATTCCCCAGTCAGTATCCATACACTCCAGCAAACATCCTGTCACTCCCCTTGCAGTCCTCTGTTGACTCATTTAGCAACACCTAAAAATCCATTCGCTGCGCCAAAACTCAACCACTTATACATTCACCCAGGCACTCTCCTTGTAGTACTCTAATCGTTCATTCTGTACCCAAGTACTCATTCAGTGACTTAGGCCTTAGCACATAGACTGCTTCAAACCCTTAATCACTATGCATGCGGTTCTCTAACCACCTACACACTTGTCTTTCACACCTTCAAATCCCCAGTCAGTATCCATACACTTCAGCAAACATCCTGTCACTACCCTTGCAGTCCTCTGTTGACTCATTCAGTAACACCTAAAAATCCATTCGCTGCGCCAAAACCAAACCACTTATACACTCACCCAGGCACTCTCCTTGTACTACTCTAATCGTTCAGTCTGTACCCAAGTACTTATTCAGTGACCCAGGCCTTAGCACATAGACTGCTTCAAACCCTATCCACTATGCATGTGGTTCTCTATCCACCTACACACTTGTGTTTCACACCTTCAATTCCCCAGTCATTATCCATACACTCCAGCAAACATCCTGTCACTACCCTTGCAGTCCTCTGTTGACTCATTCAGCAACACGTAAAAATCCATTCGTTGCGCCAAAAACCAACCACTTATACACTCACCCAGGCACTCTCCTTGTAGTACTCTAATCGTTTAGTCTGTGCCCAAGTACTCATTCAGTGACCCAGGCCTTAGCACATAGACTTCTTCAAACCCATAATCACTATGCATGCAGTTCTCTAACCACCTACTCACTTGTCTTTCACACCTTCAATTCCCCACTCACTAACCATACACTGCAGCAAACATCCTGTCACTACCCTTGCAGTCCTCTGTTAATTCATTTAGCAACACCTACAAATCCATTTGCTGCACAAAAACTCAACAAGTTATACATTCACCCAGACACTCTCCTTGCAGTACTGTAATCGTTCACTCAGTATCCAAGTACTCATGCACTGTCTCAGGTCTTAACACATGCACTATTACAAACTCCTCTCCAATACGCATGCACTCCTCTAAACATCTACACACTTCTGTTTTACACCTTTAATTATTCATTAGAAAAGAAAGTGCTTAAATGTTTTTTATATACAATGTGTTTGTTTAGTAATAGAAAAGTATAATTTATATATTTATTTCAATAAATGTATTGAAAATTATTTTTTACAGATATTGATTAGGATCATTAAAATAAACTTATCATGCCTAAAAAAACAGAAAAGAGAAAAGGAAACAAAAAGGGCTATTATTTGAAGAAAAATCAACAAACAATATTGGATGAGCAACAACATGTGGGGAAAAACAATAAGTCTTCTGGTAAGAGAACAAAACAATTTATTGCAAAACTTTCAAAGCCAAGAAACAGTGTGCAAAATGTGGAAAATATGGAAAATGGTTCTACCAGAAAAAAAATATGAATAAAAACAATACAAAAAATGGGAATTTACATTCAAAAAACACAATGTATGGTAAAAGAAGGCAGAGTCAGTATAAAGAAATCAGAAAAAAGATTTTTTATAATAGAGTTGTTCTTAATTTGTTGAAAGATGTGAGGAAATAAAAAAAAAGAGCAGTATTTTATCGAAAGAAGAAGCATATTGAAATTCTAGTTGAAAAGACTTTTGAATTAAAAAGGAAATTATTCATTTTAGTTTTAAACAGAATTCGATCTCTAGATAAACCAATCCATTTATTAAAGGATAAAAGTAAGAAGAAAAGAGTAATTAACAGAACTAATTTTTGTGAATTTTTTTTGGGTGAATGGAAACACACTTCAAGTTCAGAGCCTTTCTTTAATGAAGAGAGTTATTTTCAGACCAATAATTTATTGCATACAGTTGATACCAGTGGTCGAGCTTATGAGGTTAGAAATGGTTGTCCAATTGAGAAAGAGAAGATGGTTTCCAGAAATGTAGAAGAAGTGTTAGCTGATGAAGTTGTAGGGAGACGACCGAAAGCCCCAGTGTATACTTGGGATTGCAGTAGTATTTGTAGTATACGACAAGAATCTATTGATATTTTACGCAATTTCTTACGAGAGTATACTAAAAAAAGTGTTAAGCAAAAGATTAAGATGTTGCAAGGACTAGACCCTTGCAGAGTGAGAAAAAATACTGGTTTGCAAGGACATTCTCTCGCTTGTCTTTCTAGAAAAGTATGTCAAAGTGTTTTTCATCATTTTAGGATGTTAGCAGTACATCATTCTGAAATGCGAAAGTTAGTCAGAAGATTGTATTATGCAAAAAGTCCAGCACTAATGTTAAATGAGTTGAACAGTGCTCTTTTGCGTGGGTCAGTATCAGATGTGAAAAATGTTTGTGATAAAATTGAGTTTTGTTACTTTGGTCCTGGAGAAGAGAGTGCAGAAACTGACACATTAATACAGGAAAATGTTCAGGAGAATGTGCAACATACCACTACAAAAAAATTTGAAGAACAAATTACAAAGTTTGAGGTGATTTCATGTGAAAGACCAAATTATACTTGTATTTGTTGCCGACGAACTCACTATAAAATTCAGACTAGGACTGTTGATCTGTATTTACAAAGTGAAAGAGAAAATAATGATAAGTGGAAGGAATTTGCAACTTATTTGTTCGTAGAGGATTGTTTTGATTTGGGTTCTGATCAGCGTATTTGTAAATATTGTTATAACAAATTAAACGAGAATAAAATGCCTGCTAGAGCTGTCCATAATAATCTAGAGTTGGTAACTATTCCTCCAGAACTGATAGATTTAAATACATATGAATCTATTCTGATTCAATGTGTGCACCCATTTCAAGCTATTGTTCGTATGGAGCCTAAGACAGGTAAATTGCCTCCTACAGATTTACAGAGAGGATTAAAAGGAAGAGTTGTATATTTACCTCTAGATTTAAAGAAAAATATTGAAACTATTGGTGGAGAGAATGTAGAAAGTGAGCCACTACTTATTCTAGTTAATGGTGTTCCTACTAAGAGTAAGAAAATCTGGCAAGAATTAGTGGATGTTAGGAAAACGCAAAAGGCAACATTATATCTGATTCAAAACAATGATTACTACAAAAATGTATATGTGGAAGAAGAAGAAATTCTTTTAGGAGATGATACTGAAACGTCAAATGGACAAATTGAAAAAGTGGACATGACCAAAAGTGAAGAAATCTATGAACATTATAGTGTACATCCACTTCATTCGAAAGAAGTGATGGGGAATACAATTGAATTATTCCAAATGAAAAAAGCAAAGGGTACTCCCATGAGTGTATGGGAGAAAAGTTTGGAAGCTCGTTGTTTTCCGCAGCTGTTTCCAACTGGAAAAGGTGGACGATATGATGAACGACCAGTGCAGATTCCTGCATCTGAATATCGGACAACAAGATTGTATGCAGAAGATCCAAGGTTTCGACAATGTATCCCATATATATTTCATCTTTTGTTTGAGAGTGACTTATCTGGACTTTCATATGCAGTCAACCACATTTTGAAAACAGGAGTACATTTTCAAAATGTTTCTGCAAAGCAATTTATGGATAAAGTACATCAGAGAGACGATCATCTAGAATCTCAGTTGATTAATTTGATGGCATGTCAGCGTGGTACTAATGAGTATTGGTACCGTCGTCATGGAGAACTTAAATGCATGCTAAGGAACTTAGGAACTCCTACATGGTTTCTTACCCTAAGCTGTGCTGAATACGCTTGGGATGATTTACTTGAATTTCTTCGTGAGGCAAATTCAAATGTAAAAAATATTGAATACAAGACACCTGGAGAATTGTGCTCTTTGGATCCTGTTAATGTATGCAGGTATTTCAATCATAGGTTTGAAGCTATGATGTGTTTTATCTGCAATAAAAAGAATCCTCCTCTTGGAGAAGTTTTAGATTTTTTTGGAGAAAGGAGTATCAAGCGAGAGGTGCTCCTCATATACATATGCTGTTATGGATTAAGGATGCACCTAAATTCGGAACTGATTCGGATGACACCGTTTTGTCTTTTATTGAGGAATATGCGACATGTGCTATACCAAAAAGAACAGATGAGAACAGCTTAAGACAACAAGTGTTACGATTCCAAAATCATCGATGTGGAAAATACTGCCGACGGAAGTACAAGTCTAAGGAAAAGTTTTACACCAAATGTCGTTTTGGATTTCCACGTCCTGTAATATCCAAAGGAAGAGTAAACAGTTTTATGTCAGCTATGAGACATACCATCACTAGGAAATCACCCAAAAATACATATAATTTGAGAAGAAGTGAAGAATCAAAATATATTAATGATTATAATCCAGTTATTCTCTCAATGTGGAATGCTAATATGGATATTCAGTATGTTGCGGATAATTCGATTGCAGTTGCCCGGTATGTCACGTCTTATATAACAAAATCTGAAAAGACAGAGTTAAAAGAAATGTGGGAAGAAATTGCTCATGAGAAGAGTCTTAGTAAGAAGTTATACAGTTTCAGTTTGAAGATGTTATCCCATCGAGAAATTGGAGCATATGAATGCTCAGATCGGTTATCATCTGCAAGTTTATACTCAAAATCTAGATCAATTATTTGGGTGAGTCTAGGTCTTGCTGCAACACGAAATCGAGTACTTAAATCTGTACAAGAAATTGAATATTTAGCAGAAAAAGATCCAGAAAGTACAGATATTGTCAAAACAAACATGTTGGATACATATTATCCAAATAGAAGTCATAATCTTGAGAACATATGTCTATATGAAGTGCTGCAATACTACAGTTTTAAACGGAATACTACAGAAAACATAAACGATGGAAAATATGCAGTTATTGGTTCAGAAGGATGTTTGGTGAAACAAAGGAAAGGAAATTTGATTAATCACAGAAAACTGAGTTGTGACACTGAACAGAAAAGGGAATTTTACTATTTAGCACTTTTGCAACTCTTCAAACCGTGGCGTACAGAATTGGAATTACTTGGGGATTTTCAGAGCTATGAAGATTCCTTCAATGCTTGTAAAGATACCATAGAATGTCCAGTTTTTGCTAACTATCTGAAAATGTTGAACGATGAAATGGATCAAGAAGCTACTATTGCAGCTGAGATTGCTAGAGACAGTTCTCAAGACAGTCAAAGTTCTGCTCCACTGAGTGAAGATCCACTAGGACAACCAATTGTTCAAAATGAAGCAGCAATCGCAATGAATGAGGTGGAAACAGCAATGCATCAAGCTCAAGAAGATATTATGGACTTAGGAAACTTGGAAGAACAACTAAATATTGAACAGAAAGAAATATATCAGCAAGTGAGACAACAGATTGACCATGGATTTCTTCATGAAAAGAAAGAATGCACATGCACATCATTTCAACCTATCCGAATGTATGTCAGTGGTCAAGCTGGAACAGGAAAAAGTTTCTTAATTAAAGTATTGACCAGTTATCTGCAGAAAACAACTGACTCACATTTGTCTTGTGTTGTAACTGCTCCAACTGGGTTGGCAGCACACAATATTAAAGGAATTACATTGCATCGTTTACTTATGCTACCTGTAGAGCATGAAAACAAATTGGAATATCATAAGCTATCTGGAGAAGCTTGTTATGAAGTTTCAAGAGTGCTAAAGAAAATGAAACTTCTAATTATTGATGAAGTAAGCATGGTCTCAAACTTAATGCTTGCTTTTGTGCATTTAAGAATGCAGCAAATTCTTAAAACAGAATATGATGTCTTATTTGGAGGAAAACATGTCATAGTTTTTGGAGATCTTCTGCAACTTACTCCTGTAAAAGGACAACCAGTATTTAAAACACTTGTGCATGAAGACACCAGAAAGTCTTTGGGAAGTGTTGGCAACGTTAATATTTGGTCATATTTTGAATACAAAGAACTCATTACAAATATGCGACAGGCAAATGATGTTAATTATGGATCTATACTTCAAGATATAAGAATTGGAGTTCTCAGAGAAGAAGGCAAACAAGCTTTGCAAAGTCGACTATTTAAGAATTTGTTTCCAAATGAAAATATAGTTCCAGAAAAAATGTATATGAAAATTGCTGAAAGTAAATCTATAATTTGTTTAATGCCAACACTCCGTGAGTGTTCTATTTTCAATGAACAACTTTTGAAGCTAGAAAATCAAGAAATCAAAAAAATGGAAGCCATTGATAAAATAGAGCATGAAGGAATTACTATTATTTTGACGGACAAATTGAAAAAAAAATTGGATTCTTTAGAAAAATCCATATCTAAAACTGCTGGTTTAGAAAAGAATTTATATCTATGTGTCAACTGTCGAGTAATTTTACGGCGTAATTTGGATGTGGAAAAAGGTTTAGTTAATGGAGCAATGGGGAAAGTTGTGAATTTTGTTAATTATCAAAAAACAGATGGAATTGAATTTTTAAAAATTAAATTTGATCAAATTGAAGAAGTAAAACAAATTGGTCGTTGTTCTGTTCGTTTTTTGCTTGTTAAAGATTTGTATGTCCGTAGGAAACAATTTCCACTTTCTTTGGCATATGCAGTCACTATTCATAAATCTCAAGGATTGAGTGTAGACAGTGCTTTGGTGAACATTGGAAGTAGCGTGTTTAAAGAGGGTATGGCATATGTTGCTTTGTCCCGAGTCAGAACTTTATCTGGATTGTTTTTGATTGATTTTGATGAGTCAAAGATTACTGCAGATGCAAACTGTGTAAAAGAGTATAATAGGTTAAGAAGAGCGTATACTCCAAATTTAGGTGAATATCCTGTATTTGAAAAGTGTGTAGTACATCGAAAAAGAAGATATGAGAATATCTGTAGTGAAGTTATACAGAAGGAAAAAAATGAAGATAATGTTCATATTGCAAGCAAAAAGAAAAAGGATAGTATTGAAGAGATTGTTGGGTATCAGTTAGAAAACAGTTCAGGTATCAACTGCTATGCTAATGTAGTGGTCAATGTAGTTTTTTTCTAGAAAGTTTGCAACAGCAAATCATGGAAAATCGTGAAAAAAGATTTTGTTCCATATTGCATTGTTTTTATGAAAAATTGAACACTAAGAAAAGGAAATTACAAAGTGTTTCTCATATTCGTAATCTTTTGGATATATGTTCTGGTTGTACACAATTTACGCAGGATATTCAACAAGACGCTCAGGAATTTCTAATGTATATGCTTACAGTATTAGAAAATGAGGGAATACAAATTGAAAATCTTTTTGGCCTTCGTTATAAATGGGAACATGAATGTGAAAATTGTATGTTTACATGTACAACTAACATAGATACTGAAAGATTTATATATTTGACATTACCAGACTGTAAAACAGTGTCTTTCAATAAACTAGTTAAAGCAGCAAATCAAAACATGGAGTGTAGCCAATGCAAATCACAAATGTTATCAACATTATTTATACAAAGATTTGGACAATACATAATTTTAATGATACAACGTTGTAGAGCTGATGGAAGAAAATTGGAAACTTTAATTAAACATTTTGTAGCAAGTCAACTATCTATATCCGGAAGGACTTTTGTAGCAGTATCAATTATTTTCCATCATGGTCCTTCTACAACATCTGGACATTACACTGTGTATTTAAAATGCAATAAAGGATGGACATATTGTAATGATGCTCAATTGTATTTTAAACAACGTTTGCCTAGTGAATTACCAAATTCATACTTAATATTTTTAAAACCAAAGTTTTAGGAACATAATTCAACCTCTGAAGAATTTATTGATATTTCTTAATATGATTACTATTGGACAATTTTAATTTAAAGGATTTCAAAAAAACTATTTGGCCTAGAGGAAAAGTATATATTTTAATTATGGACTTTTTCTTGCACATCCTCTCAGCATATATTTTGAAAGAAAAACATTTACTGTGTATAGAATTTCAAGTTACAACATTTTCTTAGGAGAGAACATTTCATATACCTGTAATTTGTATTATATGGTATGTTATTGAGCAGGAAGTTTTTATGTAATGTTCATAAATAGTTAAGTATATTTAAAATATTTTACAAGTAGTTTTGGGTTTTTTAAAACAATCTTATTGATTGTTTTGTTTTTTTGCCCGCTGTTATGTGATGAGTAACATTGAAATCACTATTTGTAGTGAAATTCAATGTATTCTGAGAACAGCAAAAAAGACAAAGAAAATAATTTATAAAATGTGAAAATTATGTTGTGTTATAAAAAATATAATATTATATATTATAACGATTTTTCTTCTCTTTTACAGATCCTAATTCTACAATTTTTAATTTTTCAGAAATTTTAGTTAACAAAACAAGTGGGAAATATGATTAGTGTTTTTTATAACTATTACTGTGAAGGTAAAATTAACTAAGTATTAAAATGAAAAATGGTCTGTGAGAGGACACTGGTGAAGAAAGGGGGGATGGACGGTGTAGATATATCTGGAAAGATGCTCTGTGGGTGTTTTAATTTATATAATTAAGTTACCTTGTAGTACAACTAAATTACTGCTTATGGATTTGCAGAATGAGTCAGGCATTCACACTAGCAGTGTTGTACTGAAATTTGTAAAATGTATGTAGTCACCTAACTGCTTTCAGGCTAGTGAGTCTTTGTAATTGTACTTTTCCAATCAGCCATCCAGCACCATGTAGTAATTCATTCACTGTGTCAAAACCCAACCACTTATACATTCACCCAGGCACTCTCCTTCCAGTATTCTAATCGTTCAGTCTGTACCCAAGTACTCATTCAGTGACCCAGGCCTTACTATATAGACTGCTTCAAACCCCTATCCACTATGCATGCGGTTCTCTAACCACCTACACACATGTTTTTCACACCTTCAATTCCCCAGTCACTATATATACACTCCAGGACACAGCCTGTCACTCCCCTTGCAGTCCTCTGTTGACTCATTCAGCAACACCTACAAAGCCATTCGCTGCACCAAAACCCAAACACTTATACATTCACCTAGGCACTCTTCTTGTACTACTCTAATCGTTCAGTCTGTACCCAACTACTCATTCAGTGACCCAGGCCTTAGCACATAGACTGCTTCAAACCCCTATCCACTATGCATGCAGTTCTCTAACCACCTACACACATGTCTTTCACACCTTCAATTCCCCAGTCACTATCCATACACTCCAGCAAACATCCTGTCACTCCCCTTGCAGTCCT
This sequence comes from Calotriton arnoldi, assembly GCA_963921515.1. Lineage (NCBI taxonomy): Eukaryota > Metazoa > Chordata > Amphibia > Caudata > Salamandridae > Calotriton > Calotriton arnoldi. Next base: position 230,034 of record CAWUFW010014524.1, on the reverse strand, counting down.
CTGTTGACTCATTCAGCAACACCTACAAATCCATTCGCTGCGCCAAAACCCAAACACTTATACATTCAGCCAGGCACTCTCCTTGCAGTACTCTCATCGTTCAGTCAGTACCCAAGTACTCATTCAGTGACCTAGGCCTTAGCACATACAATGCTTCAAACCCATATCCACTATGCATGCGGTTCTATAACCACCTACACACATGTCTTTCACACCTTCAATTCCCCAGTCACTATCCATACACTCCAGCAAACATCCTGTCACTCCCCTTGCAGTCCTCTGTTGACTCATTCAGCAACACCTAGAAATCCATTCGCTGCGCCAAAAGCCAACAACTTATACATTGACCCAGGCACTCTCCTTGTACTACTCTAATCGTTCAGTCTATACCCAAGTACTCATTCAGTGACCCAGGCCTTAGCACATACACTGTTTCAAACCCCTATACACTATGCATGCAGTTCTCTAACCACCTACACTCTTGTCTTTCACACCTTCAATTCCCCAGTCAGTATCCATACACTCCAGCAAACATCCTGTCACTCCCCTTGCAGTCCTCTGTTTATTCATTCAGCAACACCTACAAATCCATTCGCTGCACCAAAACCCAACCACTTATACATTCACCCAGGCACTCTCCTTGTAGTACTCTAATCATTCATTCTGTACCCAAGTACTCATTCAGTGAACCAGGCCTTAGCACATACACTGCTTCAAACCGTAAATCACTATGCATACGGTTCTCTAACCACCTACACACTTGTCTTTCACACCTTCAATTCCCCACTCACTAACCATACACTCCAGCAAACATCCTGTCACTACCCTTGCACTCCTCTGTTGACTCATTCAGCAACACGTAAAAATCCATTCGTTGTGCCAAAACCAAACCACTTATACATTCACCCAGGCACTCTCCTTGTAGTACTCTAATCGTTCATTCAGTACCCAAGTACTCATTCAGTGACTTAGGCCTTAGCACATAGACTGCTTCAAACCCTTAATCACTATGCATGCGGTTCTCTAACCACCTACACACTTGTCTTTCACACCTTCAATTCCCCACTAACTAACCATACACTACAGCAAACATCCTGTCACTACCCTTGCAGTCCTATGTTGACTCATTCAGCAACACCTAAAAATCCATTCGCTGTGCCAAAACCCAACCACTTATACATTCACCCAGGCACTCTCCTTGTAGTACTCTAATCGTTCATTCAGTACCGAAGTACTCATTCAGTGACCCAGGCCTTAGCACATAGACTGCTTCAAACCCTTAACCACTATGCATGCGGTTCTCTAACCACCTACACACTTGTCTTTCACACGTTCAAATCCCCAGTCAGTATCCATACACTCCAGCAAACATCCTGTCACTCCCCTTGCAGTCCTCTGTTGCCTCATTCAGCAACACCTAAAAATCCATTCGCTGCGCCAAAACCCAACCACTTAGACATTCACCCAGGCACTCTCCTTGTAGTACTCTAATCGTTCATTCTGTACCCAAGTACTCATTCAGTGACTTAGGCCTTAGCACATAGACTGCTTCAAACCCTTAATCACTATGCATGCTGTTCTCTAACCACCTACACACTTGTCTTTCACACCTTCAAATCCCCAAACAGTATCCATACACTCCAGCAAACATCCTGTCACTACCCTTGCAGTCCTCTGTTGACTCATTCAGCAACACGTAAAAATCCATTCGCTGCGCCAAAACCCAACCACTTATACATTCACCCAGGCACTCTCCTTGTACTACTCTAATCGTTCAGTCTGTACCCAAGTACTCATTCAGTGACCCAGGCCTTAGCACATAGACTGCTTCAAACCCTTAACCACTATGCATGCGGTTCTCTAACCACCTACACACTTGTCTTTCACACGTTCAAATCCCCAGTCAGTATCCATACCCTCCAGCAAACATCCTGTCACTCCCCTTGCAGTCCTCTGTTGACTCATTCAGCAACACCTACAAATCCATTCGCTGCGCCAAAACCCAACCACTTATACACTCACCCAGGCACTCTCCTTGTACTACTCTGATCGTTCAGTGTGTACCCAAGTACTCATTCAGTGACCCAGGCCTTAGCACATAGACTGCTTCAAACCCTTAACCACTATGCATGCGGTTCTCTAACCACCTACACACTTGTCTTTCACACGTTCAAATCCCCAGTCAGTATCCATACACTCCAGCAAACATCCTGTCACTCCCCTTGCAGTCCTCTGTTGACTCATTCAGCAACACCTAAAAATCCATTTCCTGCGCAAATAACCCAACCACTTATACATTCACCCAGGCACTCTCCTTCTACTACTCTAATCGTTCAGTCTATACCGAAGTACTCATTCAGTGACCCAGGCCTTAGCACATAGATTGTTTCAAACCCCTATCCACTATGCATGCAGTTCTCTAACCACCTACACACTTGTCTTTCACACCTTCAATTCCCCAGTCAGTATCCATACACTGCAGCAAACATCCTGTCACTCCCCTTGCAGTCCTCTGTTGACTCATTCAGCAACACCTAAAAATCCATTTCCTGCGCAAATAACCCAACCACTTATACATTCACCCAGGCACTCTCCTTCTACTACTCTAATTGTTCAGTCTATACCGAAGTACTCATTCAGTGACCCAGGCCTTAGCACATAGACTGTTTCAAACCCCTATCCACTATGCATGCAGTTCTCTAACCACCTACACACTTGTCTTTCACACCTTCAATTCCCCAGTCAGTATCCATACACTGCAGCAAACATCCTGTCACTCCCCTTGCAGTCTTCTGTTGGCTCATTCAGCAACACCTATAAATCCATTCGCTGCGCAAAAACCAAACCACTTATACATTCACGCAGGCACTCTCCTTGTACTACTATAATCGTTCAGTCTGTACCCAAGTACTCATTCAGTGACCCAGGCCTTAGCACATAGACTGTTTGAAACCCCTATCCACTATGCATGCGGTTCTCTAACCACCTACACACTTGTCTTTCACACCTTCAAATCCCCAGTCAGTATCCATACACTCCAGCAAACATCCTGTCACTACCCTTGCAGTCCTCTGTTGACTCATTCAGTAACACCTAAAAATCCATTCGCTGCGCCAAAACCAAACCACTTATACATTCACCCAGGCACTCTCCTTGTACTACTCTAATCGTTCAGTCTATACCCAAGTACTCATTCAGTGACCCAGGCCTTAGCACATAGACTGTTTCAAACCCCTATCCACTATGCATGCAGTTCTCTAACCACCTACACACTTGTCTTTCACACCTTCAATTCCCCAGTCACTATCCATACACTCCAGCAAACATCCTGTCACTACACTTGCAGTCCTCCGTTGACTCATTCAGCAACACCTACAAATCCATTCGCTGCGCCAAAAACTAAACACTTATACATTCACCCAGGCACTCTCCTTGCAGTACTCTAATCGTTCAGTCAGTACCCAAGTACACATTCAGTGACACAGGCCTTAGCACATAGAGTGCTTCAAACCCCTATCCACTATGCATGCGGTTCTTTAACCACCTACACACTTGTCTTTCACACCTTCAATTCCCCAGTCAGTATCCATACACTCCAGCAAACATCCTGTCACTCCCCTTGCAGTCCTCTGTTGACTCATTTAGCAACACCTAAAAATCCATTCGCTGCGCCAAAACTCAACCACTTATACATTCACCCAGGCACTCTCCTTGTAGTATTCTAATCGTTCATTCTGTACCCAAGTACTCATTCAGTGACCCAGGCCTTAGCACATAGACTGCTTCAAACCCTTAACCACTATGCATGCGGTTCTCTAACCACCTACACACTTGTCTTTCACACGTTCAAATCCCCAGTCAGTATCCATACACTCCAGCAAACATCCTGTCACTCCCCTTGCAGTCCTCTGTTGACTCATTCAGCAACACCTAAAAATCCATTCGCTGCGCTAAAACCCAACCACTTATACATTCACCCAGGCACTCTCCTTGTAGTACTCTAATCGTTCATTCTGTACCCAAGTACTCATTCAGTGACTTAGGCCTTAGCACATAGACTGCTTCAAACCCTTAATCACTATGCATGTGGTTCTCTAACCACCTACACACTTGTCTTTCACACCTTCAAATCCCCACTAACTAACCATACACTACAGCAAACATCCTGTCACTCCCCTTGCAGTCCTCTGTTGACTCATTCAGCAACACGTACAAATCCATTCGCTGCGCCAAAACCCAACCACTTATACATTCACCTAGGCACTCTCCTTGCAGTACTCTAATCGTTCAGTCAGTACCCAAGTATTCATTCAGTGAACCAGGTCTTAGCACATAGACTGTTTCAAACCCCTATCCACTATGCATGCGGTTCTCTAACCACCTACACACTTGTCTTTCACACCTTCAAATCCCCAGTCAGTATCCATACACTGCAGCAAACATCCTGTCAGTCCCCTTGCAGTCTTCTGTTGACTTATTCAGCAACACCCACAAAGCCATTCGTTGCGCCAAAACCAAAACACTTATACATTCACCCAGGCACTCTCTAAGTTATAAATATACATTAACCAACCTTTCACACATTAACAAACAAATATAGTTCTTTCTTTAACCAGAGAAGTTAGTTCTGAAAAGAACTTTTTTTTTTTTTTTTTTTTTTTTTTTTGGGGATTTTTTGAACTATTATTTTTTTTTTGGGTGTTTTTTTAGGAAATAATAAACAAAAAAAAGGAAAAAAACAGGAAACCTCAGGAATTACATTTCATTCCTGGAAAACACAAAAAAAAAAAAAAAGTCTAACAGTGGTGATTGCGCTGTGCAGCACAAACAGCTTCCACGGATTGTTCGCCATAGGAAATGAGTTTGTTGCACTTCACACAGTGCTGTTTTAAGAAGGCAAATTCAGGACGTATGTCCAAAGATGTTGAAGGTGTAGCAGTACCAGATGTAGAAGGAACTGGTTGTTGTTTCAATGCAGCTCTACGAGACTCCTCCCGAGCCAGGTTCAGTGGATGGATTGTTTTCAAATGCTTGTACATAGAGGCAGTACCACAAGAATATTTCTTGTCAGCACTACCTCTAGACAGCACCCTCTCACAGATCCGGCAGCTGACTTTCGTTGCATTAACCTTCTTTTGGCCCTCTGGAAAAGTGAAAAACTTCCACACCACCGATACATGCCTTTGTGGACGTGGGTCCTCTTGCACAAATTCTTCTTCTGAAGAATGTTGTGACTCCTCTTCTTGCTGTTGTGAAGAAGCCATCTTCTTATTTCAGATATAGCAGTTCTTCTTCAATGCAGAGATGTGTCTCCAAAGAAGCTCAAAGAAGAATGATGGAAATGGGTGGGGTCCTTCAATAGTTACAATGGGAAATGTTATCAACCAATCAAAAGCTTTTTTTTTAAGTCACATGGGATCCGCGTACCGTGCGCACACGCAGCACGCACCCAACGCGAAGTAGCGAAATTGCATTTAAAAGTAAAATAACTTTATTACATGTAAAAATAAATTATTTTTATGCATAAGTAAGATAATGTCTGGCCCTAATATGTGTATTAAAGACATATATATGTCATTTTAGAACATATAAAAATTCGCGGGAGTCGCGTACACAGCGCGTACAGCACGCATATGACGTCACGCGGGGCGCGTGTCCGCGCAAGAGCCGCGTAGTATAATGCGCATGTGTCACGAATGTGTAAACGTAGGAAGCGCGAACCGGTCGCATACTAATCGCGCACAACACGTAACATACGCATATCACGTAACTATAATACACGCATCCATCGCACACCCTACGCGGATCCTTCACGACTTTAAGAAAATGGCGGGTACAATTCGCGCACTGATCTTGTAAGGTACGCTGCCGGTGCGCGACTCCAAAAAAAAAAATATATATATTTTTTTTTTACATTTATTAACAAATTATAAAACAAAACAAAAAATATTTATGTTACAATATTTTCGAAAACATTTTTTTGCGATTTATATTACAAATATATAAATATTTTTTGAAAAACAAAATATGTAAATTAAACAGATAAACATCTGTAGAAAATTAGTATCAAAACAATACATGTAAAAAATCTTACAACTAAATATTATCATTTAAAAAACCATTGAAATTCACTGAAAAAACCATAGGTTTCAGACACGTTATAGTTACAAATTAGCATTTAAAAAACCTTTGAAATTCACTGAAAAAACCATAGGTTTTAGGGACAGTTATAGTTACAAATTAGCATTAAAAAAACCTTTGAAATTCACTGAAAAAACCATAGGTTTCAGACACGTTATAGTTACAAATTAGCATTTAAAAAACCTTTGAAATTCACTGAAAAAACCATAGGTTTTAGGGACAGTTATAGTTACTTGGACATTGCACTCGTACAGAACCCGTGAAATTCCCCCGTTATAGTTAGTCCAGGTAACTATAACTCGCGCCCCGCAATGCACTGCTGATGACGTCACTTATTACATCACTCATGACATGGTCAGTGACATCACTGATGACATCACTGATGACATCTCAAATGACATCACTGATGACATCATCCTTGTGATAATCTGATGCAGCTCCTCACACCCTAATATAACTTTTGATACACCCACTCTAAATTACAGACTGCCATTCGCAAAACCATAGACACTCCAACACCAATAACTACATACCCACTCACTGATTCTTAGGTCTACACACACACATCCACTCACTCACCCGTACAGTCACTCATACTTATGGTCACTCAGTACAGGACTATCATATGCACTCTTACTCCTATATAAACACTCAAACACCGCCACTCATCCATAGAGGTACTCACACACCTAGTCAGTCATGCAAATAATTAAACACACTGCCATTTACTCACCTATACAGTTATACACACACCAGCTCACTTAATCATACAAATACTAGCACATTCTTACGCTCTTATACAATAACTGATACAAGCACACACGCATCCATACAGCCACTCTCACTATCACACACTCTCACTTATAGCCATTTAAATACTATAACACACATATATTCTGCCTTTCACATATGTAGTTACTCACACATGTACCACTGGCACATACATTCACTCACTACCACACTCTTACACACACATATCCACTCATACAGTCTATCATAGATGCACTCTTGAAACTATCCACCCAGTGAATCGCCCACTCACACATCTATGCACAGAGTCGCACACACCCCTCCCACACAAACACTCAGGCACCCATACAGATACTCACACAAGCATTCAAAAACTCAAATAGACACTCATGTAGCTATTCACAAACATATGCAGCCACTTACACAGCAACAGACAGACGGATACAGACATTCACCCAGTTTAGTCACTAACCCATGCATTCAGTAAGATACATTAAATCACTCACTTATACAGTCAGTCACACACCTACTAAATCATCCATACAGACACTTACACACCCACTCATTCTTCAATACGTCTTTTCCTATATATATTAAAAATATTTAAACTTTACAGAAACACACAGTCACTGGATGATGTCATCAGTGATGTCATTTGAGATGTCATCAGTGATGTCATCAGTGATGTCACTGACCATGTCATGAGTGATGTAATAAGTGACGTCATCAGCAGTGCATTGCGGGGGCGCGAGTTATAGTTACCTGGACTAACTATAACGGGGGAATTTCATGGGTTTTGTACGAGTGCAATGTCCAAGTAACTATAACTGTCCCTAAAACCTATGGTTTTTTCAGTGAATATAGATATAGATATATATGTCTATATATATAGAAGCAACTAATATATATGTATATATATATATATATATATATATATATATATATATATATATATATATATATATATATATATATATATATATTATCCACCAAATTGCCCAAGCATGCCCGGCTGCACTCGACTGCTGCTAGAAGTTTATTAACCTGGCGGCCAGCTAGTTCATGCCAGATTCAATGTCTCAATGCCCGACGCGTTTCGAAGTAATAACTTCTTCCTCATGGGCGGCTGCATAAAGGTCATCAGGAAAGCCAGCATGCCATCTATATTTATCTTGTCCCGCCCTTAGTGGGTGTGGCTTAGTGCCCAGGAGCACGCTGGAACATGTAGTTACCCTCAGTGGGTTCCGTCGGCCTCATGGCAGCAGTAGTTTCATACCCTCAACAGGGCTCTGGTTAGAATGCTGGTCCTTTTATGCCCCAACAGCAGTGCCATATCGGTAAGGAATCGTTCCCACCACAGCCTCTCTTTACATCCTGAGATGGTGCAAGCCGGCGCGGCAGAGCTGCCGCGTATAGTATTATCCACCAAATTGCCCAAGCATGCCCGGCTGCACTCGACTGCTGCTAGAAGTTTATTAACCTGGCGGCCAGCTAGTTCATGCCAGATTCAATGTCTCAATGCCCGACGCGTTTCGAAGTAATAACTTCTTCCTCATGGGCGGCTGCATAAAGGTCATCAGGAAAGCCAGCATGCCATCTATATTTATCTTGTCCCGCCCTTAGTGGGTGTGGCTTAGTGCCCAGGAGCACGCTGGAACATGTAGTTACCCTCAGTGGGTTCCGTCGGCCTCATGGCAGCAGTAGTTTCATACCCTCAACAGGGCTCTGGTTAGAATGCTGGTCCTTTTATGCCCCAACAGCAGTGCCATATCGGTAAGGAATCGTTCCCACCACAGCCTCTCTTTACATCCTGAGATGGTGCAAGCCGGCGCGGCAGAGCTGCCGCGTATAGTATTATCCACCAAATCGCCCAAGCATGCCCGGCTGCACTCGACTGCTGCTAGAAGTTTATTAACCTGGCGGCCAGCTAGTTCATGCCAGATTCAATGTCTCAATGCCCGATGCGTTTCGAAGTAATAACTTCTTCCTCATGGGCGGCTGCATAAAGGTCATCAGGAAAGCCAGCATGCCATCTATATTTATCTTGTCCCGCCCTTAGTGGGTGTGGCTTAGTGCCCAGGAGCACGCTGGAACATGTAGTTACCCTCAGTGGGTTCCGTCGGCCTCATGGCAGCAGTAGTTTCATACCCTCAACAGGGCTCTGGTTAGAATGCTGGTCCTTTTATGCCCCAACAGCAGTGCCATATCGGTAAGGAATCGTTCCCACCACAGCCTCTCTTTACATCCTGAGATGGTGCAAGCCGGCGCGGCAGAGCTGCCGCGTATAGTATTATCCACCAAATTGCCCAAGCATGCCCGGCTGCACTCGACTGCTGCTAGAAGTTTATTAACCTGGCGGCCAGCTAGTTCATGCCAGATTCAATGTCTCAATGCCCGACGCGTTTCGAAGTAATAACTTCTTCCTCATGGGCGGCTGCATAAAGGTCATCAGGAAAGCCAGCATGCCATCTATATTTATCTTGTCCCGCCCTTAGTGGGTGTGGCTTAGTGCCCAGGAGCACGCTGGAACATGTAGTTACCCTCAGTGGGTTCCGTCGGCCTCATGGCAGCAGTAGTTTCATACCCTCAACAGGGCTCTGGTTAGAATGCTGGTCCTTTTATGCCCCAACAGCAGTGCCATATCGGTAAGGAATCGTTCCCACCACAGCCTCTCTTTACATCCTGAGATGGTGCAAGCCGGCGCGGCAGAGACATTGAATCTGGCATGAACTAGCTGGCCGCCAGGTTAATAAACTTCTAGCAGCAGTCGAGTGCAGCCGGGCATGCTTGGGCAATTTGGTGGATAATATATATATATATATATATATATATAAAATGTACTCCGCTGCTCTCCTTCGGATATCTCCAGGAACGGACACGGACCCAAAAATCGTGCTTCAAGGTATTTTTATTTCACCTCTGTTGCCATTACGCGTTTCGCCTTCTACGAGGCTTGATCACATGAGTGGCTGTGTGACTGTGAGTATCCATGTGTGAGTAGGTGTCTGAGTGGCTCTATGGGTGATGTCACCAGCCATGTCATAAGTGATGTAATATGTGTGGTCATAAGTAGTGCAGTGTGGAGGTGTAAGTTATAGTTAGCTCAGGTACCTCTAACTGCTGAATTTCTATGGTTTTGTATGTGTGAAATCTAAGCCTAACTATAACTTACCTGTAACTTTTGGCTTTTTCAGTGAATTTCTAAGGTATTTTTAATTCTATTTCATAACTATAATGTTACTGTAACCTGTTGTTTTTTCAGTGAAGTTCTATGTTTTTTTTAATGTTATTTCCCTTCTATAACTTCCCTGTAACCTTTGTTTTTTATTGAATTTAGAAGCTTGGTTAAATAAAATTTCCAAACTATAACATGAAACCTTTGAGAGTGGGTGTGTGACCTGCTGTACAGGTCAGTGAGTTAGTGTGTAAGTGGCTGTGTGGGTCAGTGAGTGGATGTGTGAGTGGATGTATGGGTCTGTGAGTGGGTTTATGAGTGGTTTTGTGGGTGTATGAGTGGCTGTATGAGTTGATGATTAGGTGTGGAAGTGGCTGTATAGGTCTATGAGTGGGTGTGTGAGTGGCTGTATGGGCATGTGAATGGGTGTGTGAGTTTCTGTATGTGTTTGTGTTTGTGAGTGGGTCTGTGAGTAGCTGTGTGGGTCGGTGACTGGTATGTGAGTGGCTATATGGGTCTAAAAGTGGGTGTGTGAGTGTCTGTACAGTTGTATGAGTATGTCTGTGACTAGTGTTGAGGGTGTGTGAGTGGGTTTGTGAGTAGCTGTGTGGGTGTGTGAGTGGGTTTGTGAGTGGCTGTATGGGTCTGTAAGTGGGTGTGTGAATGATTTTATGGGTATGGGTGTGTGAGTGGTTTATGGGTCTATGAGTGGGTGTGAGTGGTGAGTGGTCATGTGGGTTTGAGTAGGTGTGTGAGTGGCTGTATGGGTCTGTGAGTGGGTGAGTGAGTAAACCACGAAGACCAGGGGAGAGATGTGCCTTCACTTTCTGCCACTACCGGAGAGAGAGACTCAATCTCCCAGCTGCCCCTGCAACCAGGACTTGCGCACTTAAACGCGCAATGCTCCCGCGGTGGTGTAAACCGCGAAGACCAGGGGAGAGATGTGCCTTCACTTTCTACCACTACCGGGGAGAGAGACTCAATCTCCCAGCTGCCCCAACCAGGACTCGCACACTTAAGCGCGCAATGCTCCCACGGAGCGGGTCGCCACATTGGCGCACCCGGGCGAAGCTTGGGCCAAGGGTGGGCCTGTCCAGGCCCGTTGGAGCCCAGAGGAGGCTGGGCCCCCCCTCTAACGAGTTGCTCTGAATATTTTATCAGGAGGGCACTTGGCTACATTTGGCGTTTTGGGGAAGCGAAAGGCCAAAACTTGTGATCAGGGACTTGAAGTGGTTAACATATTGGACTCTTTCCTGATGAGAGCGGCAGGCGTGCTAGTGAAAGAGATCGAGAGAGCGGAAGGAAGGCTAACTGGAGGAGAGGTGAGTGCACAGATTTCACAAACACCTGTCTTATTAGTGATTCCTCGCACTATGTGCCTGCCAGCTTGAATGTGTTAAACACAGCTACAAGTGTGGACCCCCAAACATTATCTAGTGACTTGGTTACCCAAGAGTCTCCTGAGGAGTCTCCAATTAAAAGAAAGAGGGGTGGCACGCCCCTAAGACTAGCCAACACTGCAAAAATGGCTACTGGGGGAGGGGCTGGAAAAGAAATTTCTGCAAAATCCATATCTGAGCCTGCGATAACTAATCTAGAATTGGAACAAACTGTCTCATGCCTCTTGCAACCACTGATAGAGAGCTTGGAACGGATTGAGGCTAGTTAAGCCGTGATCAACAGCCGGGGGGTAGTACATTTGAAAGTACTGTGAGGTCTATAGAGGTCCTGAGGGCTGAAAATTGTGCATGTAAATGTAAAGACCATCCTCCTGGTAACCCACCACACAGAGGTAGAGCAGTAACCTTATTTCCTCAAAAACACCTACAGGACAATAGAGTGGCAGAGAGCAGTGCAACTAACCCAGAATTAACTGGGGCTGACATTGTGGGTAATGGGCAGCAAAATGATATTGTAAACAACTATGCAGGACCCTCTAGCAGTCAACAGCAGGCTACATATATACCTAGAGGCACAGAAACACTTAGAGTACCTAGAGTGAGCCAGGACATGATAGGGGACGGGTGGGGAGGTCATTTACAAAAGAACAATCCTAACTTAATCTTAAACCTCCCTCCAGCTGCATCCCCATTTGTAATTATACTAGCAAACACTCCCGAATTGCAGCAGGCACAGCTAGAAACAATACAGCAACTGATGAATAAATCATTACATTGGTTATCAAAGTTAATTGATTCCTATGATTGCCCCCACCCATTGCAAATCACATTATTATGGCCAGAAAAGTGCAATGGCTGGGTTATTCCCCAAAAACAAGCGGGGGGATTGTATAGTTATTAACTTTAGTAACCAATATCTTGTGAAATACCTTTTGGATAGGCTCCCCAGTGCCCCCACCTTCTCTACGCAAATCTACGCTCTACCACTGGGATTCTTTTATAGACCTCAGGGTTTTAAGCAAACAGGGAGCGGAAAGGTTAATACATTTGATTTTCAACCTCCTCCCGCTCCTTTGATCATTTCTGAAAGATGAAACCAGATTTCGGCTATTCCGCTGGTTAATAAATTTGCGGCTCTGGAGGGGCTTGAATCCTGCGATTGACAGAAGGAGGGTAGGGAGACCCAGCACTTATTGCAAAGTCACGAACAGAAGGAGGAAGTTTCTCTAATAATTAACCATCCCCCGGATCTGAGAGATGGTATGGTTAAATCCTTAAGCTGGAATATAGCAGGACTTAGATCCAAGCTAAATAATGATGATTGGATTAGAATCATTGAATGATATGACCTAGTATGTTTGCAAGAAACCTGGGAAGTGGGGGATGTTCATATTAATGGATACCGCTCAATTCAAACCCCTGCTATCATACCTGACCGCTCTGCCTGACCATCATGGTCAGGCAGAGCGAGGGGGTGTTTATTGACCCTGTTCAGAAATACTCTACGTGTAAAAATTCATCAGACTGATGTACAGTCTTCTTATTATCACATTATAGTGTGTAGTGGCCCCGGGGTAGAGATATCCTGCTAATTAATTTCTATAATAATAACTTTGAGGGTAATATGGCCGAGGTAATTGAATTATTAGAAGGTGCAATCGACAGGGCTATAATTACTCATCATCATCCCTTGAATATAGTTTGGATGGGCGATTTTAATTCATATACTTGCTCAAAGATTATAAAACCTGTATGTGGGCTGATTGATGAAGAAGGGGAAGTACCAATAAATATTTTACACACACCCTATGGGGAGGAATTAAATAGGCTCTTGAATGTGCGAAACCTGGTCATACTTAACCCAATTGATGAGTCTACAGGTATCCTGGAAAAAACCTTTGGGGACACCATACACAGTTCTACGATAGACTATTTGTTGGTTGCACTTGCTTTAAGGCCTCTTTTCTTGGTACAAATTTTAGTAACCACGCCACACTCTCTTTTCAAATTCAATGGAATAACCCTTTTAACCGGTCTGAAAGAAGAATACCAGTGCCAACAATAGCTAGAAGAAATGGCATTGTACTCAAATGGGCAAAGATAAATAAAGATGTATTTGTCCCTAACATAATTGGTTGCACCCAGCAGGAACTTATAACCCCCCGCTATGACTCCGGTGAGAATGACCCGGAAGTGATTACGGTTCTCCTGTGCCCGGCCAGCCCCCGCCTGTGCCGCCTTGTGTGGGGTTTCGAGCTTGCTTTCCTTTTTTTTGCGGTGCTGCCCGTCTTCCTGACCCTGCAGCTGCCTCCTTCTAAATCTGCCTCCTGAGTGACTGCGCTTTCTCCCCTGCCTTGGATTTCCTGGGAGAGTTCGGCGACCTTCAACCTTACCTACTTTCCGCATGCAGCTTTACCTTTGGGGTTGGTTGATTCTATATCAGATTTTCGTGATCGGATTCTTTTTGTTTACCCCTAATGCCCACCATCTTGTTTGCCTAGCTCTCTAGGTCCATAACACTGGTTCCTTCATCTTGCGTTTTCGACTGTCCCCACGATGCCCGTTGCCACTGGAGCGACCTGCACCCTTCATCGACCCATCTGAGCCTGCTACACTTCTCTCTTCTGGTTGGACTTGGTTAGGCACCCCCTTCCACCCCTACCTTACCCGTCCCAGCTCTGTAGACCGGACTAGTTTGTTACCCATACCATGGACCCTCTCCTGTTTTTGTCCGCCTTGTTTACTCTTAGTTTCTGGCATCCACTTAAGAATCTCTTCTCCATGCCTGATCTTCCTGGCTTGTTACGTATCCTTGCCCTTTTCTTTCCCCCTTCCCCAGATTTGCTCCTTGGTCTCGTTTTCCATCTTTTCTGTTGCTCTAGAAACGGAAGTATTTTATCTTGTGCTCTATGTCAACAGATGTATTGTTGCAACATGCGGTTGTTTTTTTTTTTTGCTCCAGAATCTAATTTTAATCTTTGTATTCTCTGCTCTGCTGTAATAATTTCCTTATTTTATTGCGCTCTGATACCTCCGGGTCTAGCCAGCGCTAGCGTTTAGCGGAGCCCGAGAACCATTGGCCGTTGCCTGGTGAAGCTGTCCTATGCAGCTATAGAGGAGTCTGGCTATGGCTCATCCCCTCGGCCGTCACCTACCCAGCCGGACTTCGGACATTGTTTCAAATGGTCCCTCACAGCTTTGTCTATCTTTCACATTGACTGCTTTAAATGCTTTATTCCTCCTGAAGTACTCTCCCCTTTCTGGTCTGCCTTTCTCTACCTACTTTCCTCTCCCCCCGTTTTTCCTCTCCTCCTCTTCTTTCCATTCCCCTTAAGACGTTAGTCATGGCTATGCAAAGCTCTAATAACTTCTTTATTATGTATCCTCTTGTCTATCTCCTATGCCTATACTTGTAATTGTAACTGATGTAACTTATGTAACCTGTAACACATTGATCCTCATGTAAAGCGCTCTGATACCTCCGGGTCTAGCCAGCGCTATATAAAACTCATCAAACAAAAAAAATTAAAATAATAACCTGCCTTGATTTGAATAGTGACCCATTGAATATTGTACAGGCATTTGTTTCACTGCTTAAGGCAGTGGAAAGCAACTTACGATCATGTAATAAGAAGCTGCAACCTATGGTCCCGCGCTGGTTTGATACGGCCTGTACAAAAGCTCTTGGCAATTTACATAAAGCACTAAAAGGAAAGCCAAGAGATAAAGAATTGTTTGCTTCTTTCCGTATCCAAAATAAAAAATGCAGACGACCTAGGTTGAAAACACTAAAGGAGGAGGCTTGGGGCAACCTACAACTTGCAGCAGCTTTAAAAGACTCAAAGGAATTCTGGGCTGTAATTAACTCCCCTTTTTGAACCAAGACACAGGCCCTACTTTAGAGTCCCATGTGGGTGGACCATTATTTAGGTATTTTTGGGCTAGTCCCAAATGGGGAAAATCTAAATGAAGTTGTATTAAATAAGGATGCATGTCCCCCCAATGTCTTCTTTATGGCAGAAGTGAAATGTGGCCTAATGCAATGCAGTGGCTCTAAAGCCCCAGGCCCGGACGGGGCCCCGGTTGAGTTCTTTTTGATAACTCAGAGCTTTGGATTCCGTTCTTAACAAACGTGTTCAACACAATTACTATAGCGGGCCCTTATGCATCATGGAAAATGACTACCTTTGTGCCAATCCATAAGAAAGGGGACAAGTCACTGCCTAAAAACTATAGACCCATCTCACTTTTGGATGGAACCTTAAAACTAATGGTTCGTTTGCTTTTAGATAGATTAGAAGAGTGGGCAATTGAAAAAAATATTTTAATACCGGTGCAGTATGGTTTTAAAAAAGGGATGGGTACCTTGGATCAGTGCCTAAATCTAAATTTAATTACAGCTAAATACACTCAAACTAAAGAAGGAAACATTCATATGGCGTTTATGGATCTCTCGGCAGCCTTCGACTCTGTCTCACATAGCAAATTGTGGATTATCTTGAAAGACATGGGAGTCGATGATAATATAATACTTTTTATTTGTCAATTATATTCTCAATGCACTGCATGCGTTAGGTTTGGTAGCTAGGGTGAATGCACTAGATCTTTCCCTATTCTTAGGGGTGTCAGGCAGGGGTGCGTGTTAGCCCCCTTTCTGTTTTCACTCTATACCAATGGTGTTGAAGCAGCAGTTAACCAGTCTGCAATTGACATCCCTATGATAAATAATAAATGGATCTCCATTTTGCTCTACGCCGATGACTCCGTATTAATTGCGAGGACGGGCATAGCTCTCCAAAAGCTGATCAATAACTATGTGTCCTATATGGCCTCCTTGGATTTAAAGGTGAATGAGTTGAAAACTTTTATTTTAATCGTGGGAAAACAACCCAAAAAAAACCCTTCATTTTATACTGCGGCACGGAGAGTGGAAATAACTAAGTCCTTTTTATATTTGGGTGTACTTTTTAATAGTAGGGTAACATGGCCAAATATGATAACAAATAGATGCAATGCACTAGGAAAGTGTATCGTGCTATGTTCTCCTTCATTAAAAAATTGGGCACTAAGCCATTAGAGCCAATTAAAAAGATCTATTCTGCTAAGGCCATTTCTTCAGCTACATATGGAGCAGGGATTTGGGGAATATCGAATGCTGATCTTTTACAACAAAAAGAAGATTGTTTCTTTAAAAAATGACTATTACTACCTAATAGTTGTTCAAGCTATACTATGCATCATGAATTGAATGTACCATACATAACAGATGTGACGTCACTCGCGCCAGTTTTATTATGGCATTCAATCTGGCAAAGGGACACGGTGGGCCTAACCCAAAACATTATCAAGGACTGTCTTTCTTGTGAACAGGCTCATAAGGCCCCCTAGGTCAAATATGTAAGAGAAAAATTAGTAGGTTTGGGCTTAGAATCATTATATAATGAACCTCTTAATTGGCAGAAAAACCCCAAAGCTGAAATTAAATCTCGCTTTCAAATTTTTAGGGAAAACAAGAGATTTGCATCTAATCATAATAAAACTATGAGAGCATTATACTTGGGACTGCCTCCTGTCCCTGAGGGACCAAATTAATACTTGGTTTCTGTGACCAACATTCGTCATCGGTATGTATTGGTACGTTTTAGATTAAATCTCATTCCTTGTATGTTGGGCTTTCCTAGTGGAGTGTACTCAATTAACGAACTGCCAGTTTGCTCATGCGATGGTACCTTTGTACAATATTTCAGAAATATAATTTTGCCCAATGTCGTCCAGCTTTGTTTTTCCTCCAAATGCTACCTAATCCTTATGTATGTTTTTCCCTTGCATCCTACTTATGTTTGGCCCTAGTAAATCGGAGATCGATCAGCCCATAGCTTGCACTTTAATTGATGTTGGCACTGTCTAGTATGAATCCTTACATTTTAAATGAATTTATGTCTTTTAACTTTGTATTTTTAACTTTAGCTTCTTTGATCCTGTTTTTATCTGCAATTATTCATTAATATGTTGTGGAAATGAGATATTTTATTGAATGTATGTATGACCTATTGTACTTTTATGATATTAATGGTTAAGGTCGAATAAAGTTAATCGAACTAACGAACGAGTGGTTTTATGGGTGTGTATGTGTGAGTGACTGTATGGGTGTGTGGGTGGGTGTGTGAGTGGCTGTTTGTGTCTGTGAGTGGATGTGAGAGTAGCAGAATGGGTACATAAGTGTGTGTATGAGTTTCTGTGTGGGTATGTCAGTAGCTGTACGAGTGACTGGGCCAGAAATGAACCTCACCTCTTCCTTTATTCAACAAGAGTCCATAGTTTTGAACAAAATATCTACCCAACTGGATTACTTTCTACTGGCTAATTAGTAAGTGCTAACTCGTTCGGTAATCTAATGCATAATCTACACTACGGCTACGTAATGGACCAGGAGAAAAGGTCTCCAGTGACCTTCTTTGCATTTCACTTCAGCAATATGACTGTTCCTCAGGCGTCTTCTTTCAGAAATCTGGGATAACATGAATTCTCCTATAAAGGAGATGACGAGACTATAAAGAGGTGAATCTCCACCAAACAGGTGTACTTCCTCTTAACTATCTAAAGTAAGTGCTTCTTTGTTTGTTGGAGATGTACTCATATTTTTCGACATTAAGAAGGTGTCACCAAAATCAGTGGGAAACGCACTATTGATCTTTTGGTAAGCTGTCCATCATACTGGCAAAAGGCAGGAAGACCTTTTCATACTACTAAAATGGACAGGGCGGGGTCAAACTGTCATGTGCACAAGTTAGGCCTGGTAGGAAATAGTGCCATTTAACATGTACACTGTCTTTTCCTAAAGTTGCCTTCACTTTGTCACATTTACTTTTGCTACACATTTGCATTCGTGACACATGGGTTAGTTTCTAAGAAACACTGACCTTGTTGACAAAAAGAACTTCATGAGAACATTATCATACTGCCTTGGCATTATGCGCAAGGCCTTCATGTATGTTATACAAATAAGTCTGTTATTACCTCCATATGGGGATGCAGCTATCTGTGGAATACAAACAATAGGCAGCCTGATCACAATCAGGGCCTGAGGCAAGGATGCCCCTTTCTATATATATCCTTTTGTTTCCAAATACAATCAGAGGAGACACTTCTGCTGACTTCAAGGGGTCCTTGCATGCTGAAGCTTTTGCCTAGAAGCTGACTGACATCTCCATGAGGGGTGTCCAGTTTGTGAACACGACTGGGTCCTACATTCTTACCCACCAGGTAAAGAGGTTAGATCATCCAGAAGGGAGTTTCTTGACAGACCATACATTCAAACCCTAGACACGTAGTTTAGGGTTTGCATTGTAGGAGTACGCTAGATTGTTATAAATACTGTATATGTATGCATATATAATCTGTCTAAACAAGATGGTCGAACTCTTCATTTTATTCACTGTTTTGACACTTATTATAACTTTTGTCTGCTTCTTTCTATTAATCATTGCAGCACATATTTTCTTTCCAAGAATCACTATGATTCCATAGATATTGAAAATCTACCCTTCATGTATTCTTCATATATTTCTCTGAGTGAAAGAGAGCACAAGTGACTAAGCGAAAAGTTCTAGGTCTGTCACCATGATTCCTGAGGAAACTGGGTTGTCATGTTCAGTAGCTGCCAGAACTGTTTGGTCCCTGCTTAAGCTTAGTGGGCCTAATGGTAGAACTGTGAGCTAGCTGGTCCAAGGGACAACATATCCTGCGGGGGTGCATGGAATCAGTCTGGCACCCCCATCCTAAGTTTAAGTCATCCACAAACACACAGTTTCTACTGATTAGTGAAACATGACAAAATGAATTTTGCACATTTGCATACTTGTAGTAATTTAAAGGGAGCACCATGGACTCTGCTCTAGCCAGGAGAGGCCATGAAAGAACCCACTTGTTACAGTCACTACAAATTGCACTCCAATAGAACAATGATGCATTCCCTCCAGAAAGGATTTCAGATCGTTTTTAATGTGGAACTGCTGAGAAAACATAATTGCTTTGCCTACACCTAGCCCAGGAAGTTAGGATCATTGGTGTTTACAGAATGGATGGGGCTCAGCCAAGAATTAATGGGGAAGTGGGGACACGTGACCCCCCTCCCGAGACTGATTATGGACCTGGGGATCCCATCCCACAGAGCCCGGCCAAGAATGAATGGAGAAAGGGGGCCATGCAGCCACCCGCACTGGGTCAATTTCGGTCCCATGAACCCCATCACCCAGAGACTGGCCACTTGATTTCGGGTGCCAAGCTAGAGCAAACAACTATGTACCAAGGGAGGACACCTTAGAACATAGGGAGCTGGCCCTGGGGTTGACGGTCCCCAGGGCCATTAAGGGCTCCAAGAGGGGGGCCATGCGCCCCTCCTCCTTTGTTTATGTAGGGGCAGCACTGGGGATGTAGTAGTCCCCGGGACTGAAAACAGCCTGGGAGGGGGGCCACGCGGCCTCCCTCGCAGTTAAAATTTGGCCATGCCCCGGGGAGGTGGTGGTCCCCGGCAGTGATTAATTTTTTTTTTTAAAGTGAGTGCAGGGTCTCTCGTCAGGAGGCAATGTGCAGCAGCCCATTTCTCCCTGATAGTGCCGCCTAAAACAGAACCAACTTCTAACCATGAAAGTTGAGATAGGATGTGGTGTAATGGCCAGAGCTGCCGTCTTCGGAGCTGGGGAACCAGGTTTAAGTCTTGCCATAGGCTCAACATCCTGTGATTCTGGGCAAATCCCTTAATGTCCCCGTAAATGAATGTGGTGCTAATGAAAAGCGCCGGTGTGGATAATTAAGTGCTGGTGCTAAGCACCGGACACTACTGGCTCAAATTAAGCACTGGTCCCCGGGACCGAATATGGGCCCTGGATGGGGGCCACTCATCCCCCCTTAACATTGGGACCTCATCGGAGGCCACGCCCCCTTTCTCAACAACTCTGTAAAAGGGCCTCCTGGCACACTACTGGTTGGGAGGTGACGTCCCCTTGACTGCTGAGGATCGTTGGGGGTCAAGAACCCCTATTGTCGCCACAAAAAGTCCCCCACAGCGGATTGCTCAGATCTCATTGGAGGACCTGCCTCTTTTCTCAGCCACTCTGCAAAGGGGCCTCCTGGCGTACTACTAGTTGGGGATAAAGTCCCCTTGGCTGCTGAGGGTCATTGGGGGCCAAAAACCCTATTGTTGCCACAAGTAAATTCCCCACAGAGGGATTGCTCAGACCTCGATGGAGGCCCCGCCCCCTTTATCAACCACTCTTCAAAGGGGCCTCCTGATGCACTACTGTTTGGGGGATGAAGTCCCCTTGACTGCTGAGGGTCGGCGGAGGCCAAGTACACTTATTGTTGCTCAAGTAAGTCCCCCACAGCAGGATTGCTGAGACCTCGTCAGAGGCCCTGTCCCCTTTCTCAACCACTCTGCAAAGGGGCTTCCTGGCACACTACTGTTTGGGGGATGAAGTCCCCTTGGCTGCTGAGGGTCGTTGGGGGCCAAGAACCCCTATTGTTGCCACAAATAAGTCCCTCACAGCAGAATTGCTCAGACCTCTTCAGAGGCCCTGCCCCTTTCTCAACCACTCTCCGAAGGGGCCAAAAGCCCCTAATGTTGCTCAAGTAAGTCTCCCACACAGGAATTGCTCAGACCTCATTGAAGGCCCTGCCCCTTTTCTCAATCACTCTCCAAATACGCCTCCTGGCCCTCTATTGGTTGAAGGATGAACTTCCCTTGGCTGCTGAAGGTCATTGGGGCCAAGAACCCCTATTGTTGTCACAAGTCCTCCATAGCGTATTGGTGAGACCTCATCGGAGACCCCACCCCATTTCTCAAGTACTCTGCACAGGGGCCTCCTGGCACACTACTTGTTGGGAGATGAATTTCCCTTGGCTTCTGAGGGTTGTTGGGGGTCAAGAACCCCTATTGTTGACACCAGTAAGTCATCCACAGCAGGATTGCTCAGACCTCCTTTGGAGGCCCCGTCCCCTTCTTCAAACACTCTGCAAAGGAGCCTCCTGGCACACTATTGCTTGGGGGTTGAAGTCCCCTTGGCTACTGAGGGTTGTTGGGAGCCTCTTGTGATTGTTTATGTGCAGGAAAGTGTCCCTTCCTGCACATGATCAATCATTTAAAAAAATGAAGTTTTTCAACTTCTGTGTGTGCTGCATTAAGCAACACACATAGAAGTTGCAAAACACCATTTCAGATTGTTCATGTGCAGGAAGGGACACCTTCCTACACATAAACAATCATTCCCCTAAACGCAGGAACCCTTACACTATGGAGCAAGGGTGTCTGCATCGGTGCATGGCAGCAAATTGTGCGCCAGCCTAGGGGAGAGCAAAGGGATCAGTCATATCATTGTAGATATGAAGCATCCCTGTGCTTCGGAATTAACACAGCATGGTGCAGCCAAATGGCTTGCTGTTGTAACTTGATTATCACCTCTCCTTTCTCTTGTGCATTTCTTCCCTACTGCTCAGCCAGAATGAGTGTTGGAATGTGTGGTGATGTCATGGAATGCTTGGATGCCTGGGTTATGATTGAGTGTCAGTTGGTGAATGCAGGCTGAGCAGCAGGGAGGCTGCTCCTGGTGGGGCTATCTAACATCTTACTTACCATCTACATCAACTGGAACTGGACTTAATAAACCATCTTCTTGGAACCTACTACTGTGGCTACATTTGGACTTCTTTTACCTGCAACATTTTGGCAACGATTTGAATTACGAACCTGCGTGTGTTGGAATACAACTTTCATTTTAAACTGCTGAGGAAACCATGATCTTGCTACAAAGGAAACTAATGATGAGCTGTATTACCGGAAACTACTAAAGCGATTTGTGCTATAGAAGTTTGAAATTTGGAAGAAAAGAACGCCCTCACCAGCCCCACCAGTGTCCTTTTCTACCTGGACAGCCTGCTTAGGGCGTTTGACCTTCTTTAAACCAAGAAACTGGACCAACAGCTTGGGAGATAATTTTCATCTTTATTTTAGCAGCGACTCACACGAACTGTCTGGGCGTGAATTTATTATTTACAGAGTTCACCCAGACATCAAACTCCTATCTACAATGTCTGGCCAACCAGAGAACAACTCACTGCCACGGCATGCATTTAGCACGCATAAAGATTAACCCCGCACTTCTACAAATGTTCCATGAATGAAGGTTATACTGATTACGTGATAATCCTTGCTGTGCTTGCCTTCATAATTGTACGGGGTTCAAGAATAATTAAGAAAGCGCTTGCTTGCTAGAAGTCAGAAGCGGCATCCAGTGTCAACATTGCTTTTGTTTTCGGCTTCGGAACCCGTTTGAATCAGTTTCTGGGTGGCAAACGGCGTTTTTTTTTACTGGTGAGTGGCTCTTTAATTGCTTTGAGGATTGCCGTTACCCTAAGTGGCATTTGAATTGCCAGCGTGCCGCGAGCCTAACGTTACCTTTGCTACGCGCACACCTTACCTCAGCTTCTGGTGCCTGGTGTCGCGTGAAGTTCTGGTGCCATTGTTACTGTTGTTCACAAGCTGTCTCGCGGTGTTGACCTGCCCAGTGAAGTTTGAGGAGCACGCACCTGCTGTGAGCCACCCGATGCCATCCTTCTTTGCGTGCCACCATCTTGAATTCCTGACATTGTTTCTCAAGTTTACTATCAACGGGAGCTGTTGCTGGTGCCGGAAGCGTCTGCTGTCATCATTGTACTTTGTTCAGTCTCGCGGTCAAAGTTTTGTTGCGTACGGCGTGCATCACCCTGATGAAGGAGAACTGTTCTACGTTTTTTTCTGAATATTACGCTTTTTGGAGAAATGTGTTCCTTTCCATTTCCATTCCGATAATGGAAGGAGTTTAATTGTGCTTCTTCATTGGGTTTGGGTGAGACATCGCTCATCGGGTCCACTTCAGACATCATACCGGACCTCAGGAATTGTGTAACGTTTTTTTTTTTCTCTCTTTCTATTCTCTTGTCTTTAGTGATGCTGGGGTTTAGCATGCATTTATGTCTTCATTTCCAGTGCTCAGCTGTCTATCATCTTCTTTTCTTATTCTCTCCCGTAATACGAAATGCGTGTTTTTTTTTGCTGGTGAGGATTCTTTCCTGCTGTTTTTTTCAATGTTTTGCACCAATGTGGTACAGTTTACAAAATGTAATGTTTCTTATGTTTCTGCATTATTAGCACTTACATATTATTATATTCTGTGCTCATTTTTCTGACTTTATCTTGGGTGTGCTGTCATTTATGCTATGGATTTTAGTCGGATCTTCTTTGTTTTCGAGTGTAGTGGTATTTCACTGCATGTGGGTGATGTATTTCATTGTGTTAGGGGTTTTACACCTTGTTACTGCATGGTTTGTGTGCTTGATACCGAGTTTTAGGGCTATTTACCCTTGTGCTGCGTGATGTGTTTTCTATGTACTGTTGTTTTGCCTTAGACATTTTTCCTTGTCTGGTGTACAGCGCAGTTTTTGCGCTATAGGGTTATTTGCTATAGAACTTTCTGCTTAGTGTGTGTTTTGCCTGAGACTTTCTTGTCTTGTCAGGTATACAGCGCAATTTTTGCGTTTTAAGGTTGATTGCTTTACGTACGGTTGTTTTGCCCTTGACATTTTTCCTTGTCAGGTGTACAGGTTGATTGCTTTATTGTCTATGATGTAGTATATGCATTGCCTGAGACGTGAGGTCACATCAGTTGCATAGTATGCGTGTTTTGCCTGAGTTTTATTTACAGTACAGTCAATATGTTATAGGTTTGCCCACCCTACAGTTTACTGGGTAGTGCGTTTTACTTGAAATTTTATTCCTTCTTAGGTTTACAGCAGTGCGTATGTGTGTTGCCTGCAGTGGTATTTCATGGCATATGTACAACACTGTGTGTGGCGTGCTTGCTTCCTTTCCTTTCTGAGAAAAGGGGATGGGTGATAGTGTGTTTAAAGCATTTAATGCATTTTCATAACTTGAATGCTATTATTACTTCAGGTTTGTTCTACCTGTTAACTGATGTTTTTTTGCATTCAGGACATTTTAATGTAATGTTTATGCTTGATGATGTTAATATTTTAGTAATTTTTGCTACCTTTTAATTTTGCTGTATTTTCTATTTGTTGAGTTTTCATCTTCTCATTTCTGTCTTTTGTTGGTATAAAGAAAGGGGATATGTTGTAACTTGATTATCACCTCTCCTTTCTCTTGTGCATTTCTTCCCTACTGCTCAGCCAGGATGAGTGTTGGAATGTGTGGTGATGTCATGGAATGCTTGGATGCCTGGGTTATGATTGAGTGTCAGTTGGTGAATGCAGGCTGAGCAGCAGGGAGGCTGCTCCTGGAGGGGCTATCTAACATCTTACTTACCATCTACATCAACTGGAACTGGACTTAATAAATCATCTTCTTGGAACCTACTACTGTGGCTACATTAGGACTTCTTTTACCTGCAACACTTGCGACACCACGTTACGTTAATTCCTTGTAAATGAGGCCCACAGTTTTTGTGTTGCAGTTTATAATTTACAGTTGAACTTAGCTATATAACTACATGTAATTACTTCAATATACCAAACCACATACTTTCCCTTACAACCTCTCTCACACTCACTTACATTACAAATGCACCGTTAATTTGACTACACATATTACATCACTCATGACATGGTCAGTGACATCACTGATCACATCACTGATGACATCTGAAATGACATCACTGATGACATCATCTAGAAAAACAGTGACACACCCACATACACCCCCATAAAATATGACATACACCCACTTCCACACAATCACTAACAAACTCATTCACAGAACCCCTACAAACACGCTCACATTTCGTCACTCATCCATACAGGGTCTTAGGTTCGCCAAATATGAAGATTACTTGGTTTGGCCAGAGAGGGTTAAAGTTTCATCAGTTGCTGGCATTGTGATCGCCAGGAGGTAGTTATGGTGAGGGCCTAGTTTCAATAGCAAACGCGCTTTGACAAATCTTCACGAAATTTTTAAAAATTGTTTGCCACTCATTTAAGCTCTGTCTGGAAGGTTTCACGGTGATTTGTCAACTGGGGGTGAGAAAATTGGGGGGGTCCCAAAATGTGTTTTCCCCATACAATTTCACTCAGAGATTTTAGATAAGACTGCAGCTTTAACCGCTGAACAGAATTACACAAATTTGTCAGAAAGCTGCATCTTAGTCCGAGAAGAGTGCTTTTTGCGATTTGGTGTAATCTGTTCAGTAGTTTTGGAGTTATTAAAGATAAAAGATTTATTTATATCTAGAGATGAGGATCCACCGCAGTGGATCTGCGGAGCCATGCACAAACAGCAATGCTGTGATTGGCAGGCCGTAACCTGAAAGAAAAGTTGGGGCTGACATATTTTGCATTGGACACGATTCCCAGGGGAGAAATGAAGTAGAACTAGGATATAAGGGGTCAGGATAGAGGTATCCTGACCCCATGGGACTAATGGAAGGGTCTCTGAGGGACCCCTTAGGGGCAAGGAATTGTTCAAAATGGTTTTTTTGCTGCGCGAAGATCTGCGGCTCTACCATGGCGCTCAGCATAACCCACCGTGTACATCCACCATGGATCTATGGAACTCAATTAAAAAAATACATTCACTCACAGACCCGCCCACTCACTCACTCACTCACTCACATACCCACTTATTCAACCACTCACACACCCAGTCACACATCCACTCACACACTGCCTCAGAGACCCAGAACACCACTCATATACCCATACAGCCACTCACACACCCACTCAACAATCTAGAGAACCACTCACATACCCACTCACAGACCCACACAGGCCCTCACACACCTACTCGCACACCTATGTACACGTCTACACTACCACTCACACAACCACTCACATACCTGTATAGCTACTTACACACCCACTCATAGACCCAAAAAACCACTTACACACCTACTCACAGACCCACACTGCCAGTCACACATACACTCACACACCCACTTACACACCCACACACTCTCTCACACAAATCTACATACACACCTACCCAGTCACTCGCACACCCACTCACAGACCCACACAGCCACTCACACATCGCAGCATGCAAACATTTCCTGAGAGCTGGACCTTTCTGTTTTAATGTCGCACTCAAATGCTAATTGACATGATGACTTTTTTTGTGCAGTGCTGCAATAGCTCGTTACCCTGGTACTATCGCTGGGCTTTGCCCACCCCTATGTAATTTCTCTGTAGTACTGTGGTACCACTGCACGCAGGAAAAAAGGGGGGTCTTGGGGTAATACAAGACCATCGGGGTTGGCCAACAGCGAGGCTTGGCTGCTGTGGGGTTGTTGGGCATAGGACCTGGCCGCAGGCAGGCTCTGCGGCCATGCTGTGCACATATAAAGGCTATGTGTGGAAGGTGGTTTGCGGCCTGTGAAGGCCATGTGTCATGCGGAGTAGGCCTAGTTAGCTATGGTAATAAAGTATTACTTTACAATAAAAAAAATCTCTATAAATTCACTGAAAAAAAACAAAGGTTAAAGTAACTTTATAGTTAGGTATGGTTATCATATCTTACTATACAATTTAAAAAAACTGATAAATTCACTGAAAACAACAAATGTAAAAGTGATTTTATTGTTAGGTGAAAATGACTGTTAAAAAGATTAAAACTCAAAAAAATCTGAAATTCACCAGTTATAGTTATCTGAAGAAACTATAACCTGCACCCTCGCCATGCATAATATGTTCTATGACATTGTTGATAACATTGTTGATAACATCAATGCGACATCTGCAATGAAATCATCGATGACAACACTGTACATGGCAGGGGCGTGAGTAGCAGCTACTGCAGTTAGCTATGACAGGTGAATTTCAGTTTTTTTTTGTTTAAAATGTAACGTTTTAACTGTCAATTTCACCTAACTATGAGATAACTTTATATAGGTACGGGTTGCCAGGTTTTACCTGGGCCGGTGGGAGGCGCAGGTCTCCAGCAACACTGAATACTTTGAGAAGTATGTTGTCATTTGGGCACGCTACATAGACAACATATTTTGCATATGGAAAGGAAACATGGATGAGGCACATGACTTTGTCAGTATGCTTAATAACAATATGCTCAACCTCACATTTAGCAGTCATATACATAGAACAACTATTGATTTTTTAGATCTGAGGTTAACTGTGAGGGGCAACATACTAGAAAGTAGCCTTTTTCCGTAAAGAAACAGAAGGAAATAGTCTGCTTCATGCACAAAGTTGTCACCCGAAAAGTCTGATACAGATGCTCCCACTAGGTGTGTTGTTGAGAGCTAAGAGGAATTGTAGCTCTGAAGAATTTTTTGAGAGAGAGAAGCAGATCATGTTGGACAGATTTTTAGCCAGAGGGTATCCGAAAAAAGTGATTAAACAGGCCTGTGATAAAGTTAGCAGACAGGAAAGAACAGAACTTCTAACTCCCACTGTCAAGAATCAGACTGATGACAACACATTAAGATTCATTACACAATTTAACAATCAGGCGGGAGAAATGAGACGAGGAATAAAAATGTTTTGGGAAGTTCTAAAAACAAATCCTGATATAGCGAAACACATTGAGAGCAATTCACAAAAAACATTCAGAAAAGCGAAATCACTTCAAGACACACAGTGTCAAAGTCTGATAACTCAAGTGGATATAAAGAGTAACATACACAGATTTTACAAATGTGGGTCCTGTTAAGCTTGTAAAAATAGCCATAATGTAAAAAGTATTGCGTTATCAGAGTATTAAAAAACTTTTCAAATACAAAACATCTTACCTGCAACTCTGATTATGTCATTTATGTACTATGGTGGCCATGTAATAAATATTACATTGGTAGCACCATACATACGGAAAAGAAAAGGATTTTAGAACACTTGAGAGCAGTCACTAAAGAGGATACTAAGTACCCCATAGCAAGACATTTTAAAACATTCCATGATAAGAATACCAACTTGTATCATTCTGTGTCTTTGACAGGATTCAGGTCAGAGAAAGAGGTGGAAATAGGGTACAAGAGTTGAGGTGTCTAGAATCTAGACTAATCAATAATTATGACACCCTTTACCCCTCAAGGTCACAATCTTGATGAGGAATTAGCCGTGCACCTAGGGTAACTATTCAATTAAACAGAATGACAGTGTATTGGGGCTTTACTGCTACCTCATGACCGAAAGAAGTAAGGTTTTACACTAAGTAAAGTGGTTTTTAATGTAATCTTATTATTTTTTGTTACAGGTGTACAGGGTTCTTCGAAGAACACAAGATGCAAGAAAGTGAAATATATCTATAATAAGTGCGATAAGTGTGACATCATCATTCGAGGTATAATGAGGTTAAGGAGATATAAGAGAATAACATGCTGATAGTGCCCATTAGGGCAGAATTGTGTACATGAACAAAAACATGTTGTCAATAAAGTTTTAAGGGTTGAATATGCCCACTGGGGCAAAATTGTATATAACTTCGAGAAAAGTATGAAATCATTTGTGTAATGCATTTTGTTACATCAATATGTTATTTGAGCCTGACTAACCAGTTCAATTGTTTGAGATAATGGTTTTCATGCAAAATATTTGGCTTATATTTAAAGTATATAAAACATTAATTTGTTGGATTCTCTCTAATTTTAAACACACTGTGATGTTTCACACTTGGCTATTATTTAAATGAAGCATGGAATCAATACTCCATTGTTAAGACCCGTACACATCTTTTGTTTATGTTTATTTACTAATCACGTTGTGTATTTTAAACGGAAAGAATGGACGGTCACATTACTCGTGAGCAAGGAGCCAGGAGCTCCGAAATGTGCTGAGTCTTGTAATTGTTGCAAGGGATTAAATCACGCTTGTGGAAGCAGATATGCTGCGGAGTGTTCTGTTTTAAATTACTTAACATGTTGGATAAAGGGTTGCTCAGTTATAGGCGCAAGTCGAAACTCATTGGTGTCCTGTTTTTTTATGATGTACATATAGCAATAATAAAAAACAGCTATCTGCACCCCGCTGTGCCTGACTGAATTGTTTTAAGTACCTAAATGCTCAACGCTCTGGTGCGGCTGCCTCAGTGATAGATGATCACAGGACACTTTGATCACAGGACACATTGATATATATAAATATATATGTATATATATATATATTCACTGAAAAAACCATAGGTTTCAGGGACGTTATAGTTAGAAATTAGCATTTAAAAAAACAGAAATTCACTGAAAAAACCATAGGTTTCAGGGACGTTATAGTTAGTTGGACATTTCACTCGTACAAAACCAGAGAAATTCGGCAGTTATAGTTAGTTGAGCTAACTATAACTCACGCCCCATAATGCACTGCTGATGACGTCACATATTACATCATTCATGACATGGTCAGTGACATCACTGATGACATCACTGATGACATCTCAAATGACATCACTGATGACATCATCCACGTGCTAGTCTGATGCACCTGCTCACACCCTAATATAACCTTTGATACACCCACTCTAAAATACAGACTACCATTTTCGAAACCATAAACACACCAATACCAGTTACTACATACCCACTCACTTATTCCTAGGTCTACACACACGTCCACTCATTCACCTATACAGTCACTCATACATGCAGTCACTCATCAATACAGAACTATCATATGCACTCATACACCTATACAGACACTCACACACCGCCACTCATCCATAGAGTTACTCACACACCTAGTCAGTCATGCAAAGAATCAATCACACTCCCATTTACTCACCTGCAATCGGGACGGAGCACTTGGCGATTGCAGACGCCACGGATGCGGTGAGACTGACGTAAGCAGTTACAAGTGGGGCTGCGACCTTTTGGCGCGGAGTCCACGGCAGTGGTGTGCAGGTACGAAGGACTACAGCAGCCACGCGGTCTGAGTGACCAACAAGCGAGGTGATGAATGGTGCCATATCAGCCCTGACGAAGTTGCCGGAATGAAAGTAGGCAACGAAACATGTTGGCCTGTATATTTGTGAATGGTCAAATAGATGACGTTTTGAGGACGCTCACTGCATTCAATAACAATTTCCTGCGCAAGTGATCGGTACCTCATTTTACTTTGAGGATTGCATCTCCTCACTGTATTGTTTTTGGGACCTGGTTGGCACTCAGCGATTCTTGCACTAGTAGTGCCGTCTTTTCACTGATCTTGTTTCTTTTATTCTTTACTTTTACTTTTTTTTCCGTCTGGAAAGCTACCGATGATGATAGTGGCCCCCATCCTCAGGCCAATCATGGCCCCGGGGACCCCATCCCCGGGGCCAGCCTTTCCGTTTACATTTTTTTTTAAATTACAGGGGAGGGGGGCCGCGTGGCCCCCCTCCCGGGCCACTTCTTGCCCCGGGGATCCTATCCCCCGGGGCCGGCTCTCATTGTTGGGGACCGTGGGGGGAGCCCCAATGCCTCCACGGTCCCAGCCGGCTCCTCGCCTCCTGCGGGAGCCGGCATTGCTTTTGAGCAAGGGGAGCTGCTAACATGCAGTTCCCCTTGCCCACAAGCAATCCTGCTTTGGTTTTTGGAAGCGAGAAAACCAAAGCAGAGTTTGCTATGACAGGGCGGGAGCCTTGCTCCCGCCCTTTCATAGCAAACAGCAATGTCCCAGGGGTGAGCACCCCGGGACATTGCAGGAGCCAGCCCTGGGGGGTGGCGGTCCCCAGGGCCATCAAGGGCTCCTGGAGGGGGCCGCACGGCCACCCTCCCTTCATTTTCAAAGGGAGGTGGTGGTCCCCGGGGCTGGGGGTCCCTAACAGACCCCTGAATTTGAATAAAGAGTGCCCCGTGGAGGTGGTGGTCCCTGGGGCATGTGGGGGGGCTCTTGCCCCCCCACACTTCTTTTTTTTTTTTAAGAACCAGAGCCCCGGGGAGGTGGCGGTCCCCGGGGCTGCGGGGGGCCACTTGCCCCCGCATACAATTAAAAAATCCCCGGGGAGGTGGCGGTCCCTGGGGCAGCGTGGGGGGGTTAGGACCCCCCCCACGCATTCATTTTGAAAGAAGCCCCGGGGAGGTGGCGGTCCCCGGGGCTGCGGGTGCCCCAAGGGCCCCCGCTACTTCATTTTGGCATTGCCCCCGGGACCTGGCCCACCCGGGGGCCTCATTAAAATGAAGCGCGGGAACCGGCACTTCATTTTTTAAAAAGTTTTGGCAGGATTCGCGTACCCAGCGTGCATTGTCCCAATTTTTTTTTTTTTAAATGCTTTTTTTGGCCCTGGGGGTTCTTGTGGGACACCCTGAGCAGGCCTAGGGGGTCAGGGTATTTCTACCCTGCTCCCTTTTCTTGTTTTTCACCTTTTTGTTTTACTCTTTTCTTGAGACTCGGTTACCGAGTCACAAGATGGCTGCCAACACATTCTGGTTTAAAGTGTTGGCAGCCAATCAGAGTGAAGCTCGTTCCCGGGAGGAGTCGCGACTCCTCCTCGGTGCTCCGATATCGAAAGTTTTTTTTTTTTAAATTGCTCAGCAACTACTGAACAGATTTACACCATTTTAAAAACAGGGCTCTTTCTGAACCAAGACCTACCTTTTTGCCAAATTTGGTGTAATTCCGTTCAGCAGTTCGGGTTGTAGCTTTGTCTAAAGTTCCTATGGAAATTAACATGGGGAAAACTTGTTTTGGGACCCCCCTTTTTTCTCGGCCCTCGCTGGACGAATCACCCCGAAACTTTCAAGACAGGAGCTGACCGGAGCGGGCCATCTTTTTTGAAAATTTCGCAAAGATTCGTCAAACGGCGCCAAAGTTATTCGCAAAACAAAAAACTCTTTTCCAATGGAAACTAGGTACTAACTATAACTACCTACTGGCGACCGCCAGTAGGTAATATATATATATATATATATATATATATATATATATATATATATATATATATATATATATATATGTAATAAATCCCCTCAGCGCTGCTTCGCAGGTAACGGGGACACGGACTCCACTTCGTGCTGTTTTAAAATATATTTATTTGTGATTACATGGCAGGATGAAGCGTTTCGCCCAGCTCACTGGGCTTGCTCACATAATGAGGCACATTATAGTTTCAACATTTAAAGTGCACCACACACCACGTGAATGAAAGCAGGCATAGTCAATGAAGACAGACTGTCAAACAGAATCAGCTTCGCTTCTGGATAAAACCGTGATATATGCAACTTGACAGTGTGATATAAAATATTGACAAAACATTAGATTATAAAAAGGGAACATTTTGATACACCATTCTTAAAATTGATGGTGTTGCGCATATTTTTAAACATAATACTTGCTTCAATGCATGGACCTATTCACCTTGACATGGTTCTTTACTTATGCACTGTATACCCATGCACTGGCTACTTTTGCTCATGTACACATCACCTCATCGGATCAACTAACAAAGCATAATACATATTTTCCCTGAGTAGACGTCGTACCTCGATCTGATAGCAGAAATTTAAAGTGCATAGTGCCGATATTTCCTCTGTATACCAATGGTGTTGTGTAGTCCCTGAATGCATGTCGATTACAGATCTATATCGTAAACTGTTGGTATTAACATGCGTCAAGTGTACAAGCTGATGCTGCAAATCTGAAATGTAATTGTTAGCCTGTGTGTTCCTGACAAAAAGTGCCATGATGTTTCAGAAAAAGTGCTGAAGTGCTAATAATAGAAACCCTTGTCCGAACGGACCCAACTAGGGTAGCAGCGAACTTAAGTAGTTTGTACTGAATTGAATCTCAAAGCTGGCCCCCTACTGACTCTATTTCACAGTATGTTTTATAGGGGAAGGCGATTTCATTAATTTCAAGTCTCACCAGGTGAGTAAAGTGCTACGTGCGCGATAGAGATATAGCTAATAGTGTGCATATAGAAGGCCCCTTTCCCTCATAGACCTGCAGCTATATATAGATAACTCACTGTTGAAATGAATGGGTGAGTGGTGAGCTCGATGGTCTGCTCCCTCATTTTAAAGGTAATTATGTAATTCCTCCCCATTGTTGAGTCCATTGGGTGGACGTGTGTCTAACTCCAAAATACATTTGGACTCCAACCTTCTCAAGTGTTTCTCTCTGTTACCTCCTCTTCTGAGAGGCAGTACTGCCCCTATCACAAAGTACCTCAGGCTATTGAGCTCATTGTTGTGGACAGCCTTGAAGTGCCTGGCTACTGGATAGGACATATCGGAATTTACAATAGCCCTAAGGTGTTGTAGAATTCGCACATGAACCTGCAATTTCGTGCTGCCCATGTATTGCAGACCACAGGTGCATGTTAAAACATATACCGCGAATTCTGTGCAGCAATTGTATATTCCCTTGAGTTGGTTGTTGGTAGGACCAAACACTGAGGAATACTGGGTTGTATTGATACCAAACTTACATGCTCTGCACGAGCTGCACTTTTAAAACCCATTTTTCAAAGCTAGCCAGGTTTTTTTAGATTTATTCTCCCCAAATGGTAATTCTGGGCTGCTTCTAACCAGTGCGTTATGCATAGAATTAGCTTTCCTGAAAGTTAAAGCAGGTTCATTTGGAATAAGATCTCCTAAAATCATATCAGTTCTTATGATAGGCCAATTAGAATTGATAATGGCTCTTGTTTGTTTATGCTGACTGCTGTAGGTGGTTATGAACCTGGTTTCTTGACTGTTGGACTTTGTGGATTCCTCTTTGTCGGTTTGCCTGGAAGATCTAGATAGATTAGTGTGCAATGTGATTTCTCGTGGGACTTTTCTAACTTTTTCTAGTGCTGACTGAATGATCTGTTTGCTATATCCCCTTTCAATGAATAGGCTGGTTGCTTCTCTCACACAGTCCTCAAATGACTGATCAGTGCTGCAAATTCTCCTCAGTCTTAGAAACTCCCCATAGGGGATGCTTTTGATCAAATGATGGGGATGGAAGCTAGAGGCATGGAGGGTGGAATTTCCTGCGGTGCTCTTTCTATGCAGTGTTGTTTCCAGTTTATCGATGACCTGTACATGTACATCAAGAAAATCTATTGCTTTGTTGTCTATCTCTGCTGTAAATTGCAAATTTAAAACATTGTGATTTATATTGTCAACAAATGCAATAGCTTGTTCTTTGGAACCATTCCATACCATGAACACGTCCTCTATAAAGCACATCCAGCAGGTTATATGTTTGTCCCACACCTCCTTGTGTGTGACCCTGAGAACCCGCTCCTCCCACCATCCTACGTGTAAACACGCATAGCTGGGGGAGAAGCAGGCTCCCATGGCCACACCTCTTGTTTGTTGATAGACCTCCTTGTTAAATAAAAAGAAGTTGTTGTGCAAACAAAAATCAATCATTTCCAAAATCATTTTCCCATGCTTATATCTTTCAATAGCTGCATTTTCCAGAAAAAAACCAACTGCTTTAACCCCATCAACATGATTAATACTAGTGTACAGAGCACTTATGTCAAGCGTTACTAGATGGTATTGATCTGACCAGGACACATCATTGATTTTTCCCAAGAAGTCATTTGTGTGCCTTATATATGAGGGTAGTGCTGTGACGAACTCCTGGAGGTAAAAATCCACATACTGCGACATCTTTTCCAAAAGTCCACCTCTCGCTGATATTATTGGTCTTCCGTGGACCGGCAATTTTTAAAAATTTATTTTGGGTATAAAATACAGTATTGGAGTAATGGGGAAGTCTGTTTTAACTAAAAGAAATTCATCATTCGTCAATAATCCTTCCCTTTTCCATCTGTTAAGGTGTTGTTTGACTTGCTCCTGTATCACTCTTAGTTGACAGTGGTTTGATTTGAAATAACATGATTGATCGTCCAAATGTTTGTGAGCCACCACTAGATATTCATCTTTGGGCCACAGAACAATGTTGCCACCTTTGACCGATTTATTGATGACGACGTCGTTCTGCTCCTGCAATTTCTTAATAAGTTCATGATATTTTTTCTGTTGGAATCCCATTTTCTTCTTTTTGCGTAGATATTGAGTTGCAGTTTCTTTAGTTCCTCCACTACCACATCCTGAAAAATGTCAATGACATCACGAGGCATGATGGGCATGAATGTCGATGGTGGTTTAAAAGGACTTGGTTCGCGTTTTCCTAAACCAATACCTGCATTTAGTAACATGTCTTGTGTGTTAGGCATTTGATCCATCCCATTGCTTTCTGATGCTAATGATTCCAATGTATGAAGAACTTTGAATGTCTGATATTAATAACAAAGATTGTTGCATTGAACCACCTGTTTCCTTGTTGGTATTTGCCTCGGAATGGTTTTTCGATTGTTTGATGGCAAAATACTTGGTAAGTTTCATTTTACGGATGAATTTGAAAATGTCCACGCGTGTTTGCACATAATTAAAATTACTCTCGGGGCAGTATGAAAGGCCTAATGATAGTAGTTGTAATTCTGCTTGGTCCAATTGGGTCTGTGACAAATTGATGATGGTGTTAGTGTTGGCAGTTATTTCTGCTTCCATTTGTTGCTCTGCTGCTTTCTGTTTCTTACATTTTCTGCATTTCCTTCTTGCCTTCCTCCTCTGGTTCCGTCTTTGCCTTGCGTTGGTATGGGCTTCTGCGGTCTGAGTGTTTGACGTCTTGCTCATTGTAAAAAATCCAGCTCCTCTGCTGGAGTCAGAGTACCAAAATCCTCACCCCGTGACCTCTTCCCTGAATGCTGTCATCTGATTCAGTTTTGCTTTGTACAGAACTTACATCTGAATCACTCGCCATTTGAGGCTCTTTAATAGCTACTGCTTGTCCGCTGTTTTCTTTGATTTGGTTGGTCTGTGCAAAATGATTGCGTTTGATGACATCATATTTGCGGGAGAATGTGAAAATCTGTCCTGATTCATAATCTTGTTTGTCACGGGCAAATTTGTAGGCTTTACTGGTCTTGACAGTATCCTCATGCTTTTTTAATCTGTTGGTGATTTCACTCCTGGTTTTTGTAATTATCTCCTTGAACTCTGATTTTTCCAGATCTGCATTGATTTTTTCAATTTCTTTAAGAACCGTCTTGCGGTCAATACAGGCATATTTTATCAAAATGTGGACCAAACGCATGGAGGCCTCAAGGTTACTGTCCGCCCACTCTCTTAACATATCTGAATTGGGGTTATCAAAACTTGGGGCGATCATAATACGTAATCCGCGAGGGATCCGACCCACCTCCACATATTTTTCCAATGTTCTTTGCTCCAACCATTTGGTGATTTCTGATCTTCTCTGTTTTTCCAGTGACCTGAGTAATGTTTTTACATCTCCCTCCGGTGATATCGCTGCCACTCCTTTATTGCGCCTGATATCAGTAGGTGCTGGGAGATTAGCAAATAGTTCCAAAGCTGCTGCTTCCCTTTATTTTAGTTCCTCGTCTGCCATAATCCAATATCCTTGGTGCACACGTACACTCTTCAACCATACACTTCTCGAAAAGCAAATGCTTGATAAACGAGACAGGTCCAGTGATACGAAATGCTCCTCTTTTACAACACACCTCCCCACCTGCTGTTAGAACTCTATGCAATACGGCTTACCTGTAGTTTCGCTGACAGGATCACGGGTCCTCCGACTCGCGTCTGACTGTTACTCCAGTCCGGTGGGCTCGCCAACGAATTCCGAAGGCAGGGGGGTCACAGCAAAGTTTGTTCCTTCTGGAACCTGAAATCGTGCCGAGGCTGGCTGAAAACTGCCTGACCCTTTGATGGAAGAGGGTGTCCGTGTTGTGGGAACAGCCGTTTTGCCGCACAAATCTTGATGCAAATGATAAATCCCCTCATCGCTGCTTCGCAGGTAACGGGGACACGGACTCCATTTCGTGCTGTTTTAAAATATATTTATTTGTGATTACATGGCAGGATGACGCGTTTCGCCCAGTTCACTGGGCTTGCTCACATAACGAGGCACATTATAGTTTCAACATTTAAAGTGCACCACACACCACGTGAATGAAAGCAGGCATAGTCAATGAAGACAGACTGTCAAACAGAATCAGCTTTGCTTCTGGATAAAACCGTGATATATGCAACTTGACACAGTGTGACATAAAATATTGATAAAACATTAGATTATAAAAGGGAACATTTTGATACACCATTCTTAAAATTGCTGGTGTTGCGCATATTTTCAAACATAATACTTGCTTCAATGCATGGACCTATTCACCTTGACATGGTACTTTACTTATGCACTGTATACTCATGCACTGGATACTTTTGCTCATGTACACATCACCTCTTCGGATCAACTAACAAAGCATTATACATATTTTCCCTGAGTAGACGTCGTACCTCGCTCTGATAGCAGAAATTTAAAGTGCATAGTGCCGATATTTCCTATGTATACCAATGGTGTTGTGTAGTCCCTTAATGCATGTCGATTACAAATCTATAGTGTCAGGAAGAATAAAAAAGTGCCACGACGTTTCAGAAAAAGTGCTGAACTGCTAACAATAGAAACCCTTGTCCGAATATATATATACACAATCACCAAATTCACACTTGCTACCCCGGCCACTTGATTCAGAGCAACCTGTGGCTTCAGAGTGTGAAACAGAGAAAAATCCAAAACGCAAATCCGGTGCTACATTGCACACCCAAGAAAATCCACAAGTCTCCTCTGGTTAAGTATGTAAAGTATGACAGTATTCCATATTGATACGACACGAACAAAGCTACCCAACGCTTTTCGGAAAACAACATCTCCTTGATCATGGGTTAGGGCATACACGGTTTTCCAACCAATTAATAGTCACCACAGTTCTATAACAGTGAAAAGGGAAAGAGGACTTTCAGGAAAATACCATATGGTCTGCTCGGTATTTCTGTGAGAGCCATGTTTTAATACACAGAAATCATCCGTTTTCAATAGTTAATGTTTCTTAGATGTTTTCCATCAGAGTGCTTTTTGAGACATATCCTCCAAATACATCCAAAACCTGAGAACATGTAATTCATTGTAGATAGTTCTATTGCAATATTCAGTACCATTCAAATTAGGCATTCGATCTTTTCTAAAATAACATGTATCTGTTCCTGTACACATTACTCAATCAGGAAAATATTTAAAATACATGATTAATACTGCCCCAGTAGGCAAATGCCTAATCTTGATACACAACAGAATTTTTAATACTGATTCTGCCCAAGTGGGCCAAAACCATCAACAAAAAATCACTTTTACAGACTATATAATGATAAACCAAAACACGATACTTCGCATTAAATGAGATCTTAAATTAAATTCATATCCTTACCACGTGTTCATGGTTTAAATTTTGAGAAGATAAATTAGCAGTCTTTTGCACTTCCGTAAACAAACATCTGTCCTCTATCCATGCCTAAAATAAAAAAGATAAACAATTAAAATCAAAACAGTGTACATTAAATCTTACCTTATTAAAAAAATGAAATGTCATCAAAATGTTACCAATATTACAAATACTAAAAATCGGGGGACTTTCGGAAACAGTAAGGCTATACATCTAATGTTTCATGTATAAATGTATGATAACTGGGAAGAAATTTCACCCAGACCTGAGTTAAATCAATATTAGAAGAAAACCTGACTAACCTAAATGTACTGATAATTCTTAATCATGGTTCAAACCCATGGGGTGCATCGTCTGGAATTCAATAATAAATCTTGATTCAAGTCATCTCAGTTCTAGCACTCGATTACCCCCTCCTATATTAATTGGTATTCTGTCTAGAGCATAACATTTGAGTAAATTGGCCTTACTGGAATGTTCTGACTCAAAGTGCCTGGCCACAGGATACTGTTTATTGTCATTTGTAATGTCTCTCATGTGTTCAAGTACTCTCACTGTTGCCATGTGTATAGTACTGCCAATTAACATTTATTACAAGGGCATTTCAGGCAATATACACAAAAGTTAGAATGACAAGTTAAATGTTTTTGAATCTCAAATTCTTTGCTCTCCATGTTGAACTTGATCTTGTTCATATTTTCCATATGCATGCCTGCTTTACATTTCAAGCATCAGAAAACAAAACTTTATTTGGTTATCGGTAAGTTTCTTAGGTGCCCTATTCCTACATAGTATATCTTTCAAAGACTTGGTTTTTTATAAAAGTTAATCTGGGATGATTATCCAAGTATTTGTTAAGGATGTTTTCAGTTTGTAAAACGTGCCAGTGTTTTTTGAAAACTTGTCTGATCTTTTGAGAATCTGTATTATACGTAGTTATATATCGAATGGAAGAGGATTCAGTGCTAAATTTAGATTTATTTACTAACACATCCTGTCTATTAACATTGCTGGATATTTTTAGAGCACAATCTTTATTCTTTTTTGAGTATCCTCTTTCCAAAAACCATTTAGGCATGCATTGGATTCCTTGAAAAATGTTTCTTCTGAGCTGCAGCTAAGCTTTACACTTGAGAATTCTCCATATGGTATGCTGTGAATTAAATGTCTAGGATGGCTACTGGAGACATGTAAAAGGCTATTGCCTGCAGTTTGTTTATGATACAATTTGTTGTTAGCTACCTCTAGGTTTAAATCTAGAAACTCCATTTTCTCTTTATTTATATTGCTGGTAAATGTTAGATTCAAATTATTTATATTCAGATCTTTCACAAATCTCTCAGCAGTATCCTGTGCCCCATTCCAAATGCAGAAAATATCATCTATATACCTGACCTAGAGGACGGCATGGATGTCAAACAGATGGTGATGTCTTTCTTTTGGAGAGCGGTTGAAACTCTTTTAAACATTGGGTTTTTACTCCCCTAATGTCTGAACTAGCAGAGCTTGCTGATGCATCACTCTCACTGCTGCTGCTTTCATCTTCCATCGCTGTTGTATTCGTCGTGGTGTCTGATGGTGGTTTGACGTTACTTGTTACAGTTTCCACATCTGGTTTTAGTTATTCCAAATTTTGTTCTTTCTGATTCCTGTGAATTTGATAATATTTTCTACCAAAGGTTAGTATTTGTCCACTTTGCTTATCTCTAAAGTCTCTAACGAATTTTCTTTGTTTCTTTGCTTTTATTTCTTCCTCAGCTTTGTCCAATTTTTTGTCTATATTTACCATTTCCAGATCAAATTCCTCTTTAGTGAATTGTTTCCTCAGTGTATCCATGATATTAAGAATCCCCTCTGACAATTTTTCTCTTTTTTTCCATGCATATTTAATTAGAATTTTTAAGATTATGTTTGAGCATTGATGTGTATTTGCAGTCCATTCAACTAGCATTTCCGGGTCTGGATCTTGGTGGGTTGGGATGATGAAGATTCTCAGTCCTCTTAAGAATCTTTCTACTACTATATTTTTTTGTAGAGTTTCCTGTCTCCCACCACTTTGATTGCTCTTTTTTAATCAATTTCAGCAAATTATCCCACCTTTGTTTCTTAGCTATTGCTTCTGCCCTCTGAGACCTTGCTTCCTTGTTACTGGGGCCCAAACTATCTGGTGGTTGTTTAAAGAGTTTCTCCATTACATCCCTCCGTTTCATTTCTCTTCGTTTGCCATTTCTTCCTCCAGCCTGGTGTGCTGTTACACTTACACCTGAATGCACCACTAATGCTAGAGGATGCTCTTAACGCTTTAGAAACTTTATTTAGATGCAAAGCAGCTCATAAAAGTACAATAAAAACTTTAAGAATAGACATGAATTGCATTATAAAACACCAGTCAAATATTAATCTACAATACAATAAGTGTATATGATGGCCATTTAGTGCACAAGGGGGGCCAAAACAAGACAAACCTCTGCCTGCTCTTAAGAGAACAACATAGACCACTGTGCTGCCACAGCTCTCAGG
The DNA here is from genome assembly GCA_963921515.1 of Calotriton arnoldi. Taxonomy (NCBI): domain Eukaryota; kingdom Metazoa; phylum Chordata; class Amphibia; order Caudata; family Salamandridae; genus Calotriton; species Calotriton arnoldi. The sequence continues at coordinate 188,789 of CAWUFW010014524.1, read as the reverse complement.
TGCACTACAATTAAAATCCTATAAATAATTGCGTTAAAAATAAGGGCAGCTGATAGACAAAAAACAATTAAAAAGAGGGACCTCTTCCCAGATTCTTCAATTTTAATCCTGGTCACAATTCTCCCCCCAGCATAGGGGAATCAGCCAGGGTCTGGGATAAAAACTGTACAACACTATTCATAAAAAGGGAGAAAAGTGTGGGTGCCAGAACGCAACCCTGTCGTACACCCCTTCTGACCTTGATTCGGTCAGTGAGCTGGCCTTGTCCGTCCCAGCACACCCTGGCATAGTTTGCCTCATGGAGGCAAATGACAAGAGATAAAATCTCCGAAGGTAGCCCCATATCTTTTAAAACTTGCCTTAACAGCTTCCTTGGGATGAGGTCTAAGGCGGTCTTTAAGTCAATGAATGCTGCACAGAGGCTCACTTGGCCAATAAGCATGGTCTTCCAAGACAAGAGAAGAAAACGAAATACCTGATCAATAGTTCCCATCTTTTGTTTGAAGCTGTCTCGGTAGGGGGTTAAGATGTCATTTTCAGCAATCCAGTCTAGAATTTTAGCTAAAGTGTTCAACAGAACACCTTTTGGATACAGTCAATAAGACTAATGGGTCTGTAATTACAAGGTAGAGATCTATCACCCTTTTTGAATATAGGGATTACCTCTGTTCCCTTCCAAGAAGTTGATATTCGGGCACCCTCCGCTATTGAATTAGATAAAGTCAAAATATAACTTGACCAGTTATCACTGTCATGTAAAAACAAATCACTAGGGATGCCGCCGGAGCCTGGGGCTTTTGCTTTGGCAATTGAGTCATTGCAGATCTTGATATCACTTTTGGTGAAGAATCTTAAGCAGTAACATGAATAAAATCTGGGGGGCTGCTTGTTTATCGGGCACACACGGGCCTGAATATAGAATATTGAAATGATCAAACCATGGAATAGGTTAGGATTGTTGCTGGCTGGCGGTGGCAGCCTGTTGGAGTCCCCCCTAGTACCTAGCAACCAGAACGTTTTTGTGTCTTTGCAGGCACATGCCTCCCCAATTAACCTCCACCTCTTATCATCCCATTCCCTTTTGGCTCTCACTTGGGCAAACTTATAAGACCTTCTTAGTCCTCTCACTATGAGAGTGTTCTTAGACCTGAGAGCCAAGGTTAATTGCCATTTGAGGTGCCAGCACTCGCAATTAAACAATGCAGACTTGGATCTTACAGATAGGCTAGTTTTTAGGGGTCACGAGGTATCAATAAAACGTTCGGCCAGCTGCTCAAAAAGACGGGTATGGCTGTCTTACATCTCGTCCAGCCCTCCCAGCTGCTTGGTTAGAGCCAAGATCTCTGCTGAGCATGCAAGTAAATCTTGTTTCATTTGGTGGAGCTTGCCTTCATCCAGAATCATCTTGGGCCACTTGAGTCGTCGGTTGTCATTTGATGGGTATAGCTCCCTTATTATTACATTTTCTCTAGGGCAACTGGGTAGCTCACCCCAAGGTGAACTCAAACTTAGGCTCAGGGGATTGTGGTTGCTATCAACAGTTGATCCAACCGCCATATTGCCTCACCCCGGGACATAGCCTTAGGTCCACCAAAAAGTAATCTATACGACTTACATTGTTGGCTCTATTAAATGTACTTGCTCCTGTTTTATCTGAGTTGGTTTACCCATTTGTGGCCCTCAATCCAAACTCCAGAGGTAAAGCATTGAGTTGGAGTGCCATTGGGGTCCATTTTTTGATAGGAGGTAAGTCAAGATGGGGGACCTGCCACAACGTATCCTCCTCCCTGGTTCCAAATACATCTCCCCTCTCCAGTGGTTCAAATGTTACGTTAAAGCCCCCTGCTGTGATCAAGGGGCATAATGGGGCCCTCTCATCCAGGAGTTCTTCAAGTTCTTGTAAAGTAGCAGACCTCCTCCCCCCCGGTTCCTCTAGCATATACATTATAGATGTCAAGAAAGGCACCATTCTGGCCTTTAAGTTGGATGCCTAAGATATTGGGGCTGTTGGTGGGAACCTAACAAATTATACAGTGTAGTGCAATACTAACCCAAATTAACAGACCCCCAGCGGGATGCACTGGTTTATTGGAGCATGCGGGCCAATGGAACGTTACGTAGCCTGGGACAAGTATGGGGGTTGTACTCCAACTTTCCTGTAGAATACAGATATCGAACGTTTTGATGTAGTTGATCTAATGTGGAAGGGCCATTTTTGTCCTTACCCCAGCCACATTCCATGACACCATTTGGAGCGTACATGAGGCTTAAGGTAAGCACTCAGAGGTGGATCTAGATCTGTCCTGGATATCTTCTTCCTGAGCATAGAGCTGTGGAAGGCTAGCAGATGAAACTCCTCTAGACAACTCACGTTTGGTGACAACTAGGACCCTTTTGGGCAAGGCTTCTTGGTTCGAGGTGGTTTCAGTGCTACCCATGTCCGACTGACTACGTGTTGGAATGATAGGGTAGCCTTTTGAAGGGAGAACCGATGGAGGCTCCGAGGGCGAACGGCCGACTCGGATCTGGAGTCAATCCTTAGCTGCTAGGGTAGAATCTTGTCCTGCTTTGCGGCAAATAATTTTAAATTAGAAATTCAATGGTTTGGCGGTAAAATCTGGCTTCCCAGGCAATTAAATCATGGACCAATGAAATCATGGGCCAACTTCCCATCTGTCAAATACAATTTAATGTGTATACACAAAAACCCTTTCATTCAAAAGGGGGGGAACAAGAGGCTATTGGTTAGGCAGGGTAATCTGGCCTCCAATCAACATATATCACACAACAAGAAGCTACCCTGACTCAGTATCTGATTCCTAGTAAAAGATGAGGCACATTATGCCGATGAATTAGGTGGTGCTGGACATCTCAAAAAAATGTATGGACTGGCCTCACACACCACCAGGTGTCATGCTTCATCATCGGCTGTCCTCGCCCTTTAAAAACCACATTTGATAAAGGGCGGGCCTACACTTGAAGACAGGGAGGCACTTCTACAACTAAGTGGGGGCCTGTGCTGAAAAAGTGAGTGAGTGATGTTAAAAACTGATGCACGGACCTGCGTGAAGACTTTAATAGTGCAGAGCGTGCTCGATGTTAAAAATAATAGTGGAGACTAGGGGGTCTAGTACCCCATCTCCATCTGTGTCGCCAACATGTTTCTGCCACTAAGGCCAGGAGGGTGCATGTTGTTGCATTTTCTTCTGATTCTTTCTGACCAGAATGAGTGTATCCTAATATTGTCTCACTTATGCTGTGATATGTAATTGTCTTACAGGTGTTCTGAAAATGTCATGGTAGAGTTGGACTATAGCCAGCCTACATAAGTGGATTCATCTTTGTCTCTTAAAGACAAGATAGGAGCCTTTTCTTCTCACTTACGCCCTGATGAATGCCATGGACCCTCCTGGCCTTAGTGGCAGAAACATGTTGGTGACACAGATGGAGATGGGGTACTAGGCCCCTAGTTTCCCCTATTATTTTTAACATCGAGCACGCTCTGCACTATTAAAGTCTTCACGCAGACCGTGCATCGGTTTTTAACATCCCTCACTCACTTTTTCAGCACAGGCCCCCACTTAGTTGTAGAAGTGCCTCCCTGTCTTCAGGTGTAGGTCCGCCCTTTATCAAACATGGTTTTTAAAGGGCGAGGACAGCCGATGATGAAGCATGACACCTGGTGGTGTGTGAGGCCAGTCCATACATTTTTTTGAGATGTCCAGCACCACCTAATTCATCGGCATAATGTGCCTCATCTTTTACTAGGAATCAGACACTGAGTCAGGCTAGCTTCTTATTGTGCGATAAATACAATTTAATACAATCCATAGGATTGTTGGGGTAGGTAAGCCTTCTAGAATTAGCATATAATGGCCCCCTGTGTGCAGTATGGCCCCTAGCTCTTTGCGGTTGCACTATTCTAGTCACTGGAGGCTCCCTGTGTGAGGCAATTTCAGAATTACTACGCTTACCGCATATGGGGGCAACTCTAGGGGGAGAATGCCAAGACACTGCATGGGCAAGGAGTGCTCCTTTATCAGGGAGATTGACTTCAGCTCTCAGGTTGCTTATGATCATAAGGGTATTAGAATCAACCTGGGCTAACCCAATGGGTACCTGGTCCCACCTGCATTCCCCACACCTATCACCACCTCCCCTCTCTCAGTGCCTGTCGAGTCATCAGTCAAACCTTGAAGGGGTGTAAACCTATAACCAAATAAGGTCTGTGTTGTGTGAGTCATGAGGTGTAGGAGTAACTAAATTTGCTGTCACAGTAACAGGCAGCATTGTTTGTTTAGGCCTACTACTTTGTGTGTTGTGTTTCCTGAACATAGAGGGGATATGTTTATGTACTCTGTGACTTGTGCGTGAAAGGGGTACATCTGGACTATGGCTATGACTGGGGTCTAGAATTTCCTCACACTCTTCCAGTAAATCGTCAATACAGTCAAGCACGCAATTGCCCCCAGCGTTCTTTTGCGCCTGCGTGTCCTTGTTGTTTTTTGCCTGTCCCTCTCCAACCCTGCTGTCAACAAAAACTTTCCTTTTCCCTACATTTCCAATCAATATTCAATGCAAGATGAATGTCCTCTGGCCCTCTAGATGTACATTAAAAGGGAGGAATTATAATAGCCACCCAGAAGTGCACAGTACTTTGTAAGACAAGGAAAGCAGTTCTCAGGGGGTTGGTCCAGCTCAGCCTCTTTCGGGCTATGAAGGGCATGGAAGTGCCTGTCCTTGGCAGCGGGAGAATGCAACAAAGTTTATGCACCTCCTGGCACAGAAATGATGTGGGTGTCCGGGCTACAGCTGGTGTTGTTGGGGCTTGTAGTCCTTGGCCCCCTCCTTCTGCTGCAAGCGTCCTGTGCAGCGGGAGGACGCAACAAAGTTAATGCGCCTCTTGGTGCAGAAATTACGTTGGCGGCCGGACTACTGCTGGCATTGTTGTTAGGGATTGTAGTCCTTGCCCCCCTCCTTCTGCTGCAAGATTGAGGTCTTTTCTTAGCACCACCACGCCCCTCCCATGAAGTGTTTGCCTTGTTTTGGGGGGAGGGGAGCACATGCACGCTTGCAGAGGCAGAAGCACAAGAAGAAGGTGTCCCGAAGTCCTGAGCCCTGACCTGGTACAGAGGTACTAGGCCCAAGGATTCTAAGTTGCCTAGATATCTCCAAGAGCTCTCAAGGTTTCAGGATTGCGGGGGCAAGGGGGCCAAAAAGCTGTATTATGGGCCCTTCTTAGACCCTTCTTGGGCCGGTCAGTACCCGCACCCTGAGGGCTTCTGTGTGCAAAGGGTAGGCTCACGTCTTTCTGCTAGTAAAAGCGATGTGCGGTAGCTCAACCAGCCCACAAGCCGCATCTGAGCCAGCTTCCGTGGGCCCAACCTGCGTGCAGTGGGACTAACCTGCTGCTGCCTTGCAGAAGCCACCTCCTTACCCCTCACTTATCGGGCTCCTGGAGTCGCATGTTCTGCGACTGCCAAGGTTTGTGGGCAGCGTCAGGTCCTGGTGAGGCCAGTGGAGCGAAATACCGGGAGAAAGAGGAAGGCGGCGCTGCTGCTGCTCAGCACATGCAGTGAAGTGTGTGCAGTGCCTGTGAGTCTGGGGCTCCGTGGCCTTTCAATCCTGACAATGACTGCATCAGGTGAGCAGCAGTCAGCAGTCAGATGGATGGGCACCCGCCAGGCTCCGAAACACTCTCCTTAGGGAGCCCACAACCCAAGCCAGTGGCAGCAGCTCCATTCGCTCAACTGCTCCTCCTCCTCATGTTCTGTCACGTACAATGCATTTCCCACTGTAACACAGCATAGCACAACAATATACACCATGCATGTGCCCTTGGCAACAAGAAACCTGCGCGCACTCAGACAGTTTCATAAGAGAACGCCACTGCTGTGTGCCATGCATACCTGCAGCCAGCTGTCAGCCCAAAATTAATTTACATTGTTTGAACAATGTACCCCAAGGTTTCAAGCGATTTATACAGGAAGGAATGTCACATCACTTTGCTGACGATGGTGCGAGCCATGCAGGTTCGTTCTCTGACTCATATGCTCACAGACAACTTCGTTGGTGGGCGTTCAAATGTTTTCCTCCTCGTTGTCCCGGGTAGAGCTCTTTGTCAGTGGTTTACGGCAGTGTCCGAAGATCGGGCAGGCTCCAAAGTTTATTGAAATTACTGCATTCACTGCTCTCACACTGGTTACCTCAGCCGCTTAGTCCGGTGACCTGTGGTTCTGTGTATGTGACCGAAAATAATCCAATCAAGTATGAGGTGCAGTGCCATGCTCACTATAATCCACAAGTCTCCTCTACTTTATAAACGGTTTATTTAGAATAGGTAAACACGAAAAATACCCTACACGTTTCAGAGATCCACGTCTCCTTGCTTACGGGTCAGGACGTGCACACATTTGCATTCAATTAATACACACACTTGTTGACAGTTGCCATGGAAAGAGGACTTAGTGAGCAACATGTACAACTCGGTTTCATGAGCTCCATGTCGACAAAGGAGATTTTCTCACATAATCATCACAATACATACTGAAAGTACATTGCTCATACATTGCATTATATCCTAAATTGCATTATAAAAGATTTCTTTTAGAGATGTCTCTATTCCTAAGTCAAGAGGGAATCCCGATAGCAGTCAGCGCTTTATGTGATATATAAATATATATATATATTCACTGAAAAAAAACAAAGGTTACAGGGACTTTATAGTTAGACTGACATTTCACTCGTACAATACCAGAGAATTTCAGCAGTTATAGTTAGCTGAGCTAACTATAACTCGCACCGCCCGCCATGCATTGTTTTGTATGAGTGAAATGTCAGTCTAACCATAACGTCCCTGTAACCTTTGCTTTTTCAGTGAATTTCTATGGTTTTTCAAAATCTATGTCCTAACTATGACATCCCTGTAACCTTAGTTTTTTTCAGGGAATTTCTAAGTTTTTTAATTCTATTTCAGAACTATAACGTCCTTGTATTTTTTTCTATAATTAGATATTGAACATTACATATGCATGGTGCACCACTTTAGCATGTATAACTCCCTTAATATCTCTATAACACAGTGTATAACTCTTTCAGTGGAATCTGTCACTGAATGCATCACTGTATCAGTAAGTCTCTCATTCACTGTAAAAGTATTTCAGTAGATCTGTGATACGGTGCATGAGTCTATCAATGGTTCTGTAACAACTGTGTGACTGTCTCAGTGCAGCTATGACTGGGTGCATCAGTGTCTCAATGGATCTGTGATTGGCTGCATGAGTCTCTCAGTTGATCTGTGAGTAGGTGCATGAGTGCCTTTGTGCATTTTAAAGTAAATATATGACTGTCTGACTGAATCTGTGAGTCGATACATGAGTGTCTAAGTGTGTGTCCGAGTGGGTGAGTGAGTACGTGCATGACTGTCTGAGTGGGTCTGTGAGTGAATGCATGAGTCTCTCAGTGGGTCAATGACTGGAAGCGTGAATGTCTGAGTGGTTCTGTGAATGAGTGAATGGGTCTCTGAGTGGGACTGTGAGTGGGTGCATCAGTCTCTGAGTATATCAGTGACTTGGTGCATAAGTCTCTGAGTAGGTCTGTGAGTGGATGTGTGAGTGACTGTATGGGTGTGTGACTATCTGAGTGGGTTTGTGAGTGGGTGTATGAGTGTCTGAGTAGATCTGTGAGTGGGTGTATGAGCATCTCAATGGGTCTGTGAGTGAGAGCATAAGTCTCTGAGTGGGTAAGCGAATGGGTGCATGCATGAGTCTGAGTGGGTCTGTGACTGGGAGGGCGAGTGTCTGGGTGGGTCTGTGAGTGGAGTGAGTGGATGCATGTATATCTGAGTGAGTCTTGACTGGGTGCGTGAGTCTCTGAGTGTATGAGTGAGTGACTGAGTGCATAAGTCTCTTAGAGGGTCTGTGGCTGAGTGTGTGATTGACTGTATGAGTGTGTGAATGGGTATATGAGTGTCTGAGTGGATCTATGAGTGGGTGTATAAGTGTCTCAGTGGCTCTGTCAGTGGGTGTGTTTCTCAGTGTGTCTGTGAGTACATATGTGAGTGTGTGAGTGGGTACATGAGTCTCTGAGTGAGTCTGTACATGGATGAATGACTCTCCAAATGAGTCTGTAAGTGGCCGCATGAGTATCTGAGTGGGTTTGTGAGTGTGTGCATTAGTGTCCAGGTGGGTCTGTGAGTGGGTGTAAGAGTCTCTAAGTAGGATTGAGACTGTGAGCATGAGTCTATGAGTGGGTCTCTAAGTAGCTGCATGTGTCTCTGGGTCGGTCTGCATGTGGGTGCATCAACCTCTGAGTGAGTCTGTAAGTGGGTGCATGAGTACCTGAATGGGTATGTAAGTGGATTCATGAGTAGCTTAGTGTGTATGTGACTGGATGTATAAGTGTGTGAGTAGGTATGTGAATGGGTGTATAAGTGTTAGGGGTGGGCAGAATTTGCGTAGTCGCGCTAAGCAAAGCTCTGCGAAACAGTAAAAAATCTCCGCGGGCACGCAAAAGTTCCGCGAACACGCGGAATTGCTTGTTCCGCCCGTTCGCGATGCTTTTTTCCTGTTTGCGAACGCTGTTTGCGTGCTCGGGGAGAAATATCTTGCGAACACGCATTTTGAAAGCGCGAACAAGCAAAAAACTCTGCAAAGCCACGGATCGCGGAATTTTTGGCAATTCCGCGTTCTCCGCGGAACGCGAAATTACCCAAATTCCGCAAATTCCACAAGTGGAACGGAATTTACCGCCCAGGCCTAATAAGTGTCCAAGAGAGTTTGTGAGTGCATACATGAGTCTGTGACAGTGACCAGCGAGTATGTACAAATATATATATTTTTTATATTTCCACCAATACTCACGATGTTCCTGCGATATTTGTGATGTCCCTGTGATGATGCACAGGGGGCCGTGCTGCAAGTCACGGCATCGTCGCTAATATCGCAGATGATTTTTAAAAAATCAACTTTGGACACAAAACTTCTGTCACTAATACCCCCATTTCTCAAACATTGGGTCAGAGTATCTCCACCCTGGCCCCTTATGTTAGCTTTGACACAAATTTCCAGCCCCGGGAACCGTTCTCAATCGATAAAATGGCAGCTGCAACTTTCTGTTCCGGTTGTGTCCAGCCAATCAGAGCATTCTCTTTGGTGCGTGCATTCACGATTTACCGCAAAATCGTCACAAAATATCTGCAAAACCACCGTGAGATATCAGCGGCCGAGATATCACTATATTGTTTGGCTTTAATTTCACAAAAACTACTGAACGGATATGCACCAAATAACAAAAATCACAATCTATGTGACAACATCTACCTTTCTGCCAAATTTGGTGTAATTCTGCCCAGCGGTTCAGGCTGTAGGTTCAACAACACGCTCCTATGGGAATTAACATTACAAACGCACCCTTATTTCGCACCCATATTTCTCGGTCCCCACTGCATGGACCACACCCAAACTTTTCATGACACACAGAACCTACTTTGACACTTTTTTGAAATATTTCATGAAGATTGGTCAAAGAAAGCCAAAGTTATAGGCAAGTCAAAAAGGCTTTTCCTATAGAAACTAGGTCCTAACTATAACTACCTAATTAATTCCTATTTTTAACTATATATATATTTTTAAATATATATATATATTTTTAAATATATATATATATATAGTTAAAAATAGGAATTCATTGAAATTATGAATTTAAAAATAAATACATGCAAAACTGTAACCAAATAAATAAAGAATATTAACTCTAGGACATATTCACAAACTGCATTTTGTAGTACATTTTGTAGTCCTACAGTAGTATACTCATGTACCACAAATGCAATTCATAAACCTACAAGCGTGGACTTCCACAGCTCCTGTTGTTTCTATGTGGAGATCTTCTACACATGTGTAGACATCTCCACCCATGTAGGTTTACATTTTGGTAAACATTAGAATGATCAGGGGAATCAATAGAAAATGGGGATTACTGAAAATTGTCTAGGGGGTCCTAATAAGGGATTTAGAGATGTACATGTAATTACTAACACCCCACCCACAAAAGTGTAAACCCACTTCTATTCACACACAACACTTCTAAAGTTACTACAGACAAAAAGATCCCAAAGAGTAGTAAATGTGCTACTGATCAGCCTTGGAGTAAGGCTAGCACAACACATGGCCACTCACTGGTAGGACAAGATAGAGATTTAATATGACACCCATAAAAAATAATATTAAAAATATTAAACTATTCAGACTTTTACAATAAATGCATATAAAATTGATTTTCATGTTATAACGTTAGACTATAGTAAAACATAGCTATTTGATAATGTGCAATAAATACTAACAAAGGGGCCGATTATGATGACAGTGTGACCGCCACCGACAGCCTGTCAGTGGCGGTCCTACTGACATCGGAACCAAGTTATCCGCCTGCCATATTTCAATGGCGTCAAGAAAACAATGGGGTGACCCTGTGTCCCTCAGAACCTGGTTATATATTAAAGAAAAAACAATGGTTCTGTCGGGTTAGCGTAGATCATTTCTTGTACACGTAAATCAATTATCTTATTTCTTATATAAAATCCTCATATGTAACACCAAAACCAATTTGATCATAAGGAACACACGAAAGGAAACAGTTGGATGGGTAAACAGTTGTTTTATATAAATTGCATCATTTATCAGTTACCCATACTTAGATAAAGAGCTGTCAACAAAGTGAAGTTTCAAGGTGAACAGTGATCAAGTGACATAACGTGCTCAGTGATACAGTTGAGTGTGTAATATATACAATGTGATTAAAATATGTACAAGGGAGGGATGGCCAGACTGAAAACAATGACTCTGCTGCTAATCCAAATTTAATTTCTCGCGCAGAGCCTTGAACTGGACCGAGAGGTAGCGTCGACGTTTCTACCCAATATAAGCACTATTAAGTGGTCATTGCGGGTCTTCATCAGGACAATAGGGGAAGACAGCCTAGTACAACTAGAGTGAATCCTGGGTGGTGGAACAGTAGGGCTCAGGTCTACGTACTCATGACCCCATCACATTTAGTCCAAAAGAATAGCAAAAATGCGGGAAGCAATGAGTTAAATCCGCTATCCCGAGCAAGAGGGGCCCGCAACGTCAGGCTGGAAGTGAAGTGGATTCTGGACTACCTCTCGGTCCAGTTCAAGGCTCTGCGCGAGAAATTAAATTTGGATTAGCAAAATTGGTTTTGGTGTTACAAACGAGGATTTTCTATAAGAAATAAGATAATTGATTTACGTGTACAAGAAATATTTCAATGGCGGGCAGATGGTTGGCAGTTGGCAAGACCAACCACCATGCATCCGATGGGCTCCTTGAGCCCACTGGTGCGGCGGAGTGGGTTTTATTCCCTACCATGGTGGTGGTGCCTGATAGGCACCGCCGTAGGAATTGCAATGTCCCTTTCCACCCGCCTATTCATGGTGGCTAACCTGTAATGAAAAGGCAGGCAGAAAGGGACTTTGGGGGCCCGTAGCAGGCCTCTTTTTCCCCCAGCCCTCTGATATGGGCACTGGTATCCCTGCACCATGTGACAGGCAATGCTTGGTGCCTGCCACATAGTGCAGGGATATGTCGGGTGTCCCTATTTTGCATTGCGCTGGGTGCTGCAGCCAGTCCTGATTTCCGATAGGGTACGTCCGCCCTCCATCCTAATCAGCCCCTTAGTCCTTACAAATAAATCAATGAACCTTTTGAAATTAAAAATACAAATCCAATCATGTTAAATTATTACAAAACGATTAATTAAATGTAATATATATTTATTAAATATTACAGTACTGGTGAGAGTGTTTTAACATTTTGATTAATAATAATAATAATTTTAATTTATTAATGTATGTTAGATATTTTAATTATTTAATAAACACTTCGGGCCTTATTATGATGCGTCCGACCGCCATTGTTGCAGGATGGTAACCTCTCGACTAGTAGTCGGCGGTTCCACCCGACATATTCTGATGCAAACACCCTGTAGGCGGTCGGAAACATGCCCTTTTCTATAGCGGCTTGTGCTGTGGCCAGGAAAAGGGCCACAGCACAAGCTGCAATAGAAAGGGAATGTTTGCAAGCATCCATGCACCGTGTGCTAGGCACCATGTGATGCCTGGCACACAGTGCATGAATGTTTGAGGGGGCACCACATGTACCCCCTTGGCCCCATTGCGGAGGCCTTCAGGATATGGGGTCCCTGGTAGGGGCCCCCAAAGTCCCTTTCTGGCCGCCTGTTCATGGTGGTATATCCTAATCCCTACAGTGGTGCAGGTGCAGGCACCACCCCATTGTAGGGATTAGGACTCTGACCGCCTTCTCAATGGGCTCCTTGAGCCTGTTGGAGGTGGTGGTCTTTCTCCCCACCTAACTCGCTCTTACCGCCGGATTCATATTCCAGCAGTTGGACTGATGGCTTAGATGTCAGTGGGACCACCACCAACAGCTTGTCAGTGAAGGTCTCACCGACATGGGAATAAGGCCCTTCATTTCTAACATGTTATATTATTAGTTCTTGGTAAATAATATATTCTTTAATTAATTCACTTTTTTTACATTGCCATAATTTTAATATTCTTAGTATTATTATTAATAATAATTATTTTTCCTAATATTTTACCATGGGGAGATCTTCATCCCCGTAGCAGAGAACTTCCACTATGTGTGAGAAATTACTAGTAGTATGTTTACACTCATAAACACAGTCTTAGATGGTTCCATTTGGGTGTAAAACTGCACTCAGAAATGCTGAGCAGAGGAAAAGGGCAGTCTTAAACCTTATAGAAAAAGTTATTTTATACATGAGTAAATTTACATATTTAAATTTCCCTTTATGAACTAACAGTAATAAACGGTTTCAGTAATTAATAATTAGTCAATACATTTTAAAATGTATAGATTTATAAATATTTGACAACCCACTTCCATGCAACACAACACACCAAACAATAGGTACATGTAATTATTAAAATGCATCAAACATAAGCACAATATAAGTAACAATTTTAAATAATAAAAATAATAAAAATGTGTTTGTTTTTTTAAACTCAAACTTCCATTAAATAAACTTTAACAAGTAATTATAATAATTTAAATTTTAAATAACAAATTAACCAATTAAAAAATAATTATTCAATTAACCAAAACCTAAAAATAAACATATTTCAAACACTACCCGATGTATTGCCCTACAAATCCAATCTGGAAAGAAATCCATAGTTTAATATATATAAAATTCACAGAAACATAACCATACAATATACTATTCACTAAAAATAATAAAATAAATATTTTATAAAACAAATGCACGGACATTTATTTATAAATATTTGAGAACTAGACATTAATAGTAAGTTATTTAACCAGTCAACATTAAAAGCAAATAATTACCAATTGATTTAAAATTAACAGTTATATTTTAATTCACTGTCCACGCTGCTCCGCTACAAACTCACCAATCTACCAATTCAAACAATATATATATATAAATGAATATATAGTTCCTTAAGTATGTCATCAAATGAAAAAAATAAACTCCTCTACTGAGGAATAATTTAAAGTAGTTAACAATAAAATAATAACACTGAATTTAATACAGCATTTGACAAAATCCAATTAGATATTATACTCAATGATGTTAAATAGAAAAGTATTAAGTATTATAATAATTTTAATAAAATTAAACAACAACATTCTTGCCTGGTATTCTGAATGTCACAATATGTTTGTAACAATATAAGAGAGAAACATTATTTTTAAATAATAGAGACAATCCAGTGGGTTAGATTAGAAGCCACAAGACCCATGCCCCATTTTATAGAACACCACATATGAATAACCCTCACCTGAAAACCACACACCCACTCCAAAGGTGATTCAGGGATAATCTTCCCTAAGTAGGAAACATATGCTTGATGAATCAGTACTGCAGGCTACAGTCTGCATAAGTGCCTAGAGGTCAACTAATTTGTAAACCTTGTGCTACACAAATACCTAGTAGTCTAACCTTACTTAACCTAACCTAGTATAGCTTAGCATAGCAGAACAAAATATCGCATAACATAACATAACATACCATAACATAACATAACATAACATAATTGCTAAGTACTGCAAATAACTGGTGCTGCTATTAACCAATTTGTAGATGTTCAGTTTACTCATCTGAGTGGGATATTCCTCCTGAGGTCCTATTACTCCTGGAAGCTGTTGCCTGGTTGCTTAGGAGAAGGTCCTGTGCTTAAAAAGGGGTCTGCTGGTCTGTGAGAGATGTTCCAGCTAAGTAATAGTGCATGATTGTTGAAGTGAACTATACCCAGTTGTTTATGGTAAATTGATGCTGTGGCGACTGTTTCTGTTTTGGGCACCCCTCTATAGAGCAGAGGCTCCAAAGACATGTTTTGAAGATTTGAGGAAATTGAAGAAGAGAATACTGGCATTTTTCTGTCTTAAAATCTGAACCTTAAAATCTCATACCAAGACTGAAAGGTACCCAGAAAATCTAGCTGCGAGGTGACGCAAGACAACGCAAGCCCTTAAGTCAGATTTATTAAGCCATGCAGAACCACCTTGCATAGCTCTGCGTGGCTATGTAATTCTTTAGTAATGCAATACAGCGCAAGATGCTGCCTTGCATTGCTCTGTGTTAGGAAGGCATTCCATAGGTGGAGTGTGGGCGTTTCCACTCATACATCAATGGATTTTGGTGATTTCCCAGATTTACTAAGAATACTAAACCCTAGAATGCATCAAAATGGTATGCATTCTGCAGCACACATAGAAAGAGGAAAATGCCTTCCTGCAGAAAAATAATTTTGCCTGTAACGCAGTCACCACTGCACCATGGCACAAGGGTGCCTGTGTTGGTGCTAGGCACCACTCAGTGCACAAGCGCTGGGAGAGAGCAGGAATGTGTCATATCTTAGTAAGTATGACGCTTTTCTCCTATCTCCCTGTCACACAGAGAAGTGCAGCAAGTTATTGTGCTTCTATGACCCTATCGACGCCGCCCTTGATCTCTCCTTGACCTTTTGCAGTGGGCGCTGACAGTCGCTGGTATCTGCTTGGGTAATTTTGACTGTCGCAGGATTCCATTTAGTTTCATCCACCCTGTGGAGGACCACAACATCCAGGGTGCAACGCGAGCCCACACAGGTGTACTGGGTCTTGTTGACGAGGGGGAGGCACCTGACCACCTTCGCGCATAAAGCGCAGCCTCTCCCCCCGCAGTGTGGGTCCCGTAGCTGCTTCTATGACCCTATCGACGGCGTCCTTGATCTCTCCTTGACCTTTTGCAGTGGGCGCTGACAGTCGCTGGTATCTGCTTGGGTAATTTTGACTGTCGCAGGATTCCATTTCGTTTCATCCACCCTGTGGAGGACCACAACATCCAGGGTGCAACGCGAGCCCACACAGGTGTACTGGGTCTTGTTGACAAGGGGGAGGCACCTGACCACCTTCGCGCATAAAGCGCAGCCTCTCCCCCCGCAGAGTGGGTCCTGTAGCTGCTTCTATGACCCTATTGACACCGCCCTTGATCTCTCCTTGACCTTTTGCAGTGGGCGCTGACAGTCGCTGGTATCTGCTTGGGTAATTTTGACTGTCGCAGGATTCCATTTCGTTTCATCCACCCTGTGGAGGACCACAACATCCAGGGTGCAACGCGATCCCACACAGGTGTACTGGGTCTTGTTGACGAGGGGGAGGCACCTGACCACCTTCGTGCATAAAGCGCAGCCACCAAGGCGTGTAGGGCAGCCAAATGCGCCCTGATATCAATGATCAGGGAAGGTGATAGTTCTGGTATTAAAGTATCTAGAGCGCACTACAAAAATATTCTTGCTGAAGCGAAAGCAGAATGGGAGACAGATAGATGGGATGCGATAAAGAAAGCATTAGAAGCCAGGGACATAAGAACTTTTTGGAATTTAGTTAAAACGGGAAAATCTGAAGGTAATTCGGCCATACAACCAAACTTGGGAGCAGAAGTCTGGAGATCCTATTTTAAAGCTTTATATGCTAAGCCCTTAGCTAGAGACAAAGATGGTAGGGCTCTAGACTCTGATGAAACTGTCGCTAATCAGAATTGTCTACCACTGTGCACATTGGCAGAGGTATCTTTGGCACTAAGTAAATTGTTACCAAACAAGGCCCCAGGCCTGGATAGGATCCCTGGAGATCTCTTTAGGAATGAACAAGCAGTATGGGGCCCCCTACTTGCAGATTTTATTTAACGCCATCCTTTGTGGTATGGCACTTCCTCCGACATGGGCTGGGGCCGAAATTATTCCTATTTATAAAAAAGGCTCCCCGTTAAATCCAGCAAACTACCGGCCAATAAGCCTTATTGATATCACCCAAAAGATATTCGCCCGTGTCCTTTTGTGTCGACTGCAATCATGGATGGATGAGATGACAGTTTTAACTCCACTACAAGCTGGCTTTAGGTCTAAAACGTCAACTATAGACCAGCTATTTAGGTTGCAGCTGATCCACTGGAAAACCGTTATCTTGGAGGGTGGCAGCCTCTATTTAACCTTCGTGGACCTTAAGTCCGCGTTTGATATGGTTCGGCGCGATCAGCTATGGGCCCTTCTTTTAGACATGGGTGCCCCAGAATACCTTTGTCATTTCTTGAAGCGCCTCCATGAAGGCACCTATGCAAGGATAATACACGGTAGGAACGGGGAACTGACAGCTCCATTTCCGGTCGAGAAGGGGGTGAGACAGGGGTGCGTCCTGGCACCGACCCTGTTCTCCCTCTTCCTAAATGGCTTAATTGAAACCCTACTCTTAGTCAAAGACATAGATTCCCCAAGGTTAGCGAACCGTAAAATACCAGCCCTAATGTTTGCAGACGACACGCTGCTTTTATCCAAGTCACCTATGGGTATGCAGCGGGTACTGGAAGAATTCAGTCTATTCTGTAAGAAACGAGACCTGGAGATAAATCTCCAGAAGACTAAGGGGCCGATTCCGATCTCGGCCGGTAGCGCACCGAATCGGATTCGGCTTAACCGGATCCGATTCGGAGCCCTCTTTTCCGACCGATTAGAACGCCCGTCCGGCCGAGCGAGTACGATGCGAGCACACGCGAAATCACTGACCGACTCGTTCACGGGTCCGAACCGCACCAACCGACTCGATCGGACTCGACTCGCACCACGCGATGGAGACGTTCCCCGGCCGGGCAAGTACGATGCGCGCCTTAAGCAGTCCGACCGACCCGCACCGTCCGGCTCGAAACAGCTGTTGGAGCCGGACTTTGGGGGTCCGTGTCGGACCCCCCTGTACGCGTAGCCACGCGAGTCGCACACAGGGGGGACCCATGGGTCCCCCTACCTGTGCGTGTGTGGCGCGAACCGCATCGACGCGAACCCGCTGTAGGGGCGCCCTCGTTCGCCTCGCACCCATTGAGTCAATGGGAGCCCGTGTACGCGTTGTACGACCGGCTCCCATTGACTTCAATGGGAGTCCGACCGAATCGAGTCCGATAGCATGCATGCGCATCGTACTCGTTCGGTCGGACTGCTAGAGTCCGATTCGGTCGGAAATCTCTCCGGGTCCGGCTCGGTCGGGGAGATTTCCGGCCTGAATCGGAATCGGCCCCTAAGTATATGGTCTTTGGTGCCAACACTAGAAATTGCCCACATCCTCAATTGGATGGCAGACCGTTAGAGCGAGTGACTGTCTTTGACTATTTGGGTCTTACATTAAATGATACGATGGATTGGGGTCCCAAGCAAAGAAAGCAGATCTTAAATTAATACAGTCAACAGGGGGAATCTTAAAAGTATTTAAAAATTGTACCCTTAAAGTTCTAGGCCCGCCAGTAGAAATTTATAAAACCCAAGCGAGGGGAGCCTCGTTATATGGTGCTGAACTCTGGGGTTATTGCCTGCCTAACAATCTGATAAAAACTGAGAACACCTTTATTAGGCAGCTGACGGGTCTCCCTAAAAGTACCCCCCTAACTCCACTCAGGATGGATTTGGGCATAGACCCAATAGCCGATCTAATTGCCCCCCGCCCTCTCCATTATTGGCGACGCCTCTGGAGCACGCCGGAGTTAGAAACATACAGGGAGGAATTGAAGGATGTCTTGTCCATCCTGGGAGCAGGTAATCTACCGTGGTTGACCTATATCAGGAACACGAGTCACCAAATGGGGAGGGCTAATATGTGGTTAACCCCAGAAGAGACCTGTCCAGCTATCCCTAAAAATCTTTAACCACCGCTTTCAAAAATTACAAATTGGCCCAAAGTTTCCAGAGTTTAGACTCCTCAACTCTAACGTCCAGGTTCCTGGACGTCAAGCAGCAATATATTTTAGAGCCCGCCTTGGATAGCATCCAATTACCTATGGCAAAGAAATTGTATTTACAATTTAGGTGCGGGACGCTCCCGTTGCGTGCATTTACTAACAAATGGAAGGGAGCAATAAAACAAGAATGCCCGGGGTGTACCCACACAGAAGAAACAGAACTTCACGTTATTCTTTTCTGTCCTGCATATAGTAAGGCTAGGTCTAAGTGGGTACTTCAGCTCTGTAGGAATCTCGGGATCAGAGATTATACTGAGGTGTTTAGGCTTTTAAAATATGAGACGCAGCCACTATTTGTAATTGTTACTTCAAGATTTTTATTTGCGATGTGGAATATACGCAGAGGCATCATAAAGTCAAAAGAGTTAGGCAACAATATAAATCTGCCTCTCCCCAGATAAGTTACTGTACTTGTTTATATTCCTAAATGAGAAAAATTGTTTACAATGCTACTCTGGACAAGTGGTTTTAATCTTTTTAATCAATTTTAATTTTCCTTTTTAAGGTAAAAACTTAATTGTTCAAATTCTTTTAAAACTTTCTTTTATTATATGACACTTGATAACAGATGATGTATTTGTTCGTTGCCTATTAAGTGATGACCCAGACTTGGGGATAAGACCAACTTTTACCTGTGAAGCTCAATAATGTATTTCTGCTTAATGTTATCCCTTATCACTCTGACAATTTTATTTGCTGTTAATCTTAATTCTTTTTAAAATAACTTTTAAATGTCTTACTTAACTGTGCTTTTATGGCTGTTCCATTTGAATTGAATTGAATTGACTTTTTAGTAGATCTTAGCCGTAATGTCTGCAATTGAGCATGAGCTCCTACAGTTTGTGCCTGGCTTCTTGGAGGACAAACCTGACCCTATGTTCAGGTTTTTTGGGTTGCAGAGTTTTTTGGAGACATAAAATGAATGAGACAATTTGTGGCAACCGGCCTTTTGAGAAATGAACTGAACACAGCTTCCAGGTATGTATGTAGGTTTTTTGGAGTCCATAAAGGCTTCTTAGTCTTAAGGCGGACTCCTTCACTTGGGAAAAGCTGCAGCGTTCATCTGCCTGTGAGTGCTTGAAATTTGGTTGCACTGAGTGCCTATGCCCCAGTAAACCTTTTGGAAGCCCCATCTTTTATTCTTCCTACCTTTAGTTTTTCTTAAGAATATTTAAAATAATATTTAACAGTTCATGTTTATTAAGAATATTTTCAAAACAGCTGGGTTTGCATAGAGTTTTAAGATGACATTTGTACCTTTCATTTTCATTAGTATCAATTGTTTTGGCATGCACTATAATCCTCCTTAGATGGCCTGCTTCTTTTAAACCTTTAGATTTAGTCTTAAAACGGATTCTTCTCTGAATTGTAACTGTGTATTTATACTTTTAATTGTGGAATTTCAATTATGACATAAGTTATTGTATTTTAATGATTGGACGGTTTATTACTGTATGTATACCAACGTTGTGGAAACTTTTATGGCATGTATGCCGAAATAAAGTATTTATGATGATGATTAGTATACATTTTTACTATTCTTGCATTTTTATGATTTTTTTAAGGGAACTTGGTAACTATTATATTTTCTCAGAAAACCTCTGATTAATGCTAAAATTTTAGCTTTTTTCCATTTGTCATTTTTGGGCTGTTTTTAGGTTTTCTGTTGGCCTTTGATACAATGCGTATTATTATGAATGGTTATAGGCACTATTTTGCTTTTGCCTATAACATCTGGAACCATTATCAATTTTGTATGATTCTTTTTAATGGATTTAAGCCTTTTACTCAAGATGTTTGCAGCTATTTATTTCTCTCTGGACTGTTTTATTTTTGGTTTGTTAAACACAGAACCTAAATGCACTTTACCCGAGGCCTGCTATGCCACTTAGGATTAATTTACTAAAGGAAAGAGGTGGCCTAAACTATCTGGACTGTGTGGTATTTTTACTGGTTGGTTTCCCACTGTGTACTTTTGTGTTATCAGTATTTTGGCCTGTGTTGTAGTACATTCAAAGCAGCTAATATGTATGCGCATATGACCGTTGTTTTTATTGTTTAACTCCATAACCCAGGTTCCCTAAAATGAAAAAGACGTTAGCCAGTAGCACACAACACCCCAGGGTTCTTTTCACTCTTGAACATCCGTGTAAGATAAATCAGCAAAGCCAGAAGATGCCAGTTCAACCAGTTTCAAAACTCACAACCCTCAAGTCGTGCCCCATATTCTAATGCTCCAAGTTAGCACATCAGCTCCCGGTCTGAGTTATATCAACATACAAATTCCACTTTCTTTCTCCTCTCTCGGTCCAGTAATCAACATTCCTAATATCCACACACATGCAGGCCAAGCAAAGTTCCTTTAAGGCAAGCTAGAACCCTGACAAACAGCTTCTGCAGTACAACCATCATGCCTGCTGACTTTCTGTCTCGGCATAGACAGGAGCTATGTGGGAGAACACATCTCTGACACAAACACAAGCACACCGGCTGACATCTTATCAGGACATAGAAAAATAAACATTTTTCTAAAGAAAGCTTTTCATACTCGATCAACTATTTGCATGGGTATGATAAAGGCTCGGACGTACAATTGTCCTCTCTTATGTCTATCTCAAGGAAGACACCAGACACCCTAACCTGGCATTATGATCAAGACATATCTGAAATGAACCTGCCAGGTCAGCCAACACACAGAGATCCTTTTGTTACTTGCAGTTTATAAATTTGAATCCTTCTAATATAGCACAGTGAACTGTGAAGGACATGTGACTCCTACACCTTGAAAACCTCACTGTCTTATGTAGCACATCTTGTACTAAGACAGTGCATTCGGACAAGCAGCGCTATAAAAGAAATAAAACAAAATAGTTGTAGTTAAAATTTTATTTGTGTACATGCTGGGACAGACCAAAACTTCTGACATTTTTACAGAGCAGGCATTTCTCTTATAAACATGGACTGAACATTGTCAAAACCATGCCACTCTTAAGTTCTTGTGAAGTAATAAGCTGTGTCTCTTTGTTTCCTCTCCATTGCATTTGCATCTAAGTGTGGCTCCCAATAGCCCCAAGCCTGGATACAGGAACAAAAGGAGGCCTGATGACCCCTTAACTTTGACCTTTGTTGATGGCCCACTTGAATTTAAAATAACAAAGCCCCCTCCCTGTCTGCACATTGCTCCTCTGAAGGAAAGTAGACAACATGCAGGTGCTGCTAAATGTGTCCCCCGTCTGAAACTTACACCAGTAAGAGTTCAGCAAATTTTTGTGGGACTCAACTTCTTGGCTGGCAGGGTGGAAGGCATTCGCCCTGTGAAAAGAGTGAGAAGACACTGTCTACCCATGTGTACCCTAGACTTGTGCCCCGGATACATTGCATGTCTGTCTCAAGTATGCCAGTAGACACACTATTACAGCATAATTCAGGGATATCTTGGCATTACTACACTTAAAGATATTTTAATGTAAAGATATAAGCAGCCTACATGTGCAGATGACTACCACTTAACCACACCTGATCACTACTACCATTTACCTCTAAAACCTACAGTCTGGACACCATTGTCCCCAAAACTCAACTATCTTTCCAGTTGACATCAACATCTGCTTAGTATTTCACCAGGACTGATTCAACCATTCAGTCTGACTTGTCATAACTAATCAGATGACACACGGATCACCCTCAACAGCACAATAACACCCAGCTTGCTATCAAGCTTGCTTGCGGTGAAAGAATGTGTCTGCTATGTACCTTTGACTTCACATGTTATATGCAAAGTTATGCGTAAACTTTAAGGGTCCTCGGACCACCAGACTCGCGGTGGGGCGGCGGTGGTGGTCTTGCGACTGCCAAAGTTACGACTATAGTGATCGTGCCTCCCTGGGACCACCGACACCTCCAGGGAACCGCTGTTTCCTGGCGGTGGTGCAACAATCCAGAGGCATCTACATGCTGTGGTCCCGCCAAGCATATTTGGAGTTTCCTCTCCACCAGGGTTTTCATGGCTGTTCCTCCTCCATGAAAAACCTGGCAGAAAGGAAACAAAGGGGACACTACAGGGCCCCCTTGTGCCTCACGTCCTGGGGATGCACACAGGGGCTTTCCGACCGACATCGTAATGAGGCCCTTAGACGTAAATCTACATTTAATTGGACCAATTAGCAAATGCATTTATGAGTACATAACATAGTACTCCTTTAGTGCTCTTTTATGTACACTTACGTACCTTTGTGAATTGGTTCCAAAACATCTAAAATGAGAATAAATTGGGAATGTTTGACTCATATTCTTAAAACATTAGAACAAATAGAAAGTACTGTGTGGTCTTTTACTAATAGCAAGTTTGACCTTTAGTAGCCAATTCAAAAGAGTACATACGAGTAATTCTCTATACTATGTTTTTGTGAATCGTCTCCCTAGATTTCCCTTTGACAATGTGATCCTGTATTACTGAACTAAATGTAATTTTAGGTTAAAACTAAGAAAATTGCACAGGAGTGAACATTTTCCTTAACTTTTAAGATTTAACCTCAGCTATTCCATTTTCAAAACAAAATAGATGAGTCAAATATATTTTTAAAAGCCCAATGGTCAACTTATCTCTATATCATAACTCATTTTGATTGCCTTTTCTTTCGATGTTTTTCTCATCATTATCAGGTATGCTCTGTTTTTATGTGAAAAACAGCAGCGTGTTTTTATCTGTAGTTGTTTGTATTCTATTTTATTTCAATGTATGTTGAGGTATATATTTTGCTTTCTTTACATATCACTCTCTGGCTGAGGCCCTACATTAGTTCTAATAATGCAGTAACAATGCCTGAACTGCTACTCTTGTAAATATTTGAAACGAGTCAAGAGTTAAGTCATTGGTATCAATAGCAACATACATAAAATGAACGTCAGAGTACAACGTTTGTGAGCTAAGAACACAGCTTCCAGCTGACACAAACCACCACCATGTAGCAGTGCATCGGCAAGTGCTGTACGAAATGAGCCATAAACCCATTCTGGATCTCACTTGCTAACCCCAGGCATTTATAGTGCTCAGGAACGGAACAGAATAATAGCAGAGTTACAGCACATGGCGCGCGAGCTAGATATTCACTCGGCATAGAATATTTATTGCAGTCAATTGTGTGTGTGTGTGTATCATACATAAAATGGCTCATCTCGCAATAAAACCACGTCTCACCTCACAGGAACCTTCTAACGCTTCACTTCACGCTCAGTGGGTCATTCGGTGCACCAAAGTTATATATAAATCATACTTAAAAAGCTACATTTACCAGCAACAATGTGGTGAAGTGGTGTGTCCGCAGATCAGCTGAGGTGTGAATTGTTGTGAAAGAGGCACGCACGCGCAATGTAAAATTTAGATTTAGCCTACTTCTGAACTGCAATAAAGCTGCCCTTGTTGAAAATTAGCTTCCTGTGTCTAGCAAACCTTTCTAGGAATAAGGATGCGTGTCAAGTAGGAAAATAAATTTATCTTTCAAATACAGATGTTTCCATTAAACAGTACTGTCGTTGTGATGGTCGCATTATTGCCATTTGCCCTTTTAGAAGGCATCTCCTCCAGGAAACTCAGGGGCAGATCTACAAGAAAGTGCCGCAGCGCGGCACCGCAAGCCCTTTGTCTGCGCCACGCTGCGGCACTTTCAGAGCACAGGAATGCGACATATTTACAATAATACGTCGCATTCCTGTGCCCTCCCCTGTGCTGGCGCACAAACTGCTGCCATGCGCCGGCGCTGGCACCCTTGCAACATGGTGCAAGGATGCCTGCGTCGTGGGGAGATTGTTTTTGTGCAGGAAGGGGCACCTTCCTGCACAAAAACAATCACTACAGGCATTTTCCTCTTTCAATGCGTGCTGTAGATTGCAGCACGCATTGAAAGAGGAAAAACGAGGAGAAATGAAAACATTTCTCCTCGTTGCGCCTGGCTGTAGCAAACTGACGCATTTCCAGGTTTACGATTTCTCGTAAATCTGGAAATGTGTCTGGTTTCATGGGTGTTGCGTGGGAACACCCACAGCAACACCCATGGAACGCCCCTTTCACGCAAGGTGCTGCGTGTAAAGGGGCCATATTTACAAGGACAGGAAAAGCCATGCAGGGTGGCTTTTCCTGTCCTTGTAAATATGGGGCAGAGAAATGCGCTGCCAGTGCGTCACAAAAAGTGAAGTACTAGCAGCGCAAGGGGCTTGTAAATCTGCCCCTCACTGTTTAACTGTACCACGAGTCTGTGCGCTACAAACTTAGCTTCAAGCACAAGTCCTTGTGACAATACAGCAAGGCTTGATGTACGAATGTGTTGTGGTTTACACAGCAGTCACGAACTGTCTGGCGAACTGTGAAACAGAGTGTTGCAATGTAAAAAGGACCTAAATTGAGTCAGTCACAAAAAATGCATGACAAACGAAATCGTTATGATAGTTGTTTATTGCAAATGTACATATATATGTCATGTTTTATATAAATATAACATATAAGGGATAAAGTACCTCCTACTGTACATTATAAGGATATTGCAAGTCACTAAGGAGTTCCATAACCTTGTAGAGGAACGAGCCCAAAAGCCTAATTCCTTTATAAGGTTATGGAACACAGAGGTGATTTGCAATATCCTTATCACATATCCCAGGGGGTACTTTATCCCATATAATACATAGTCACACCATCACCTTTTCCACAAATCACTTAAAACCTTGGTGTGTAGCTCTTTCATATGAAAGAGCAAGCATGTTTGCAATAATGAAGAATATAAATAAAACCTCTAGTGCAAAATTAAACACATAAGAAATCTGCTAAATATTTGTTGCAAACATATATTAGAAACAGTTCAATGCAAGTCAGTTAAAAAAAAAGCTGCAGTAGTTCAGAATGTGTAGATTCTGGCTTTTCTCCATCTAAAGAGTGAAAAAAATAAACATATTCTCTCTGCTTGGCATTGTCAGCTATTAAAATAGAGCAGAAGAAAGAAAAGCAACATTCAATTTTCGTGGCTTTAAACAGCCGCTAATTTTTTGACTTGCCTATATCTTTGGTGTCGTTTGACAGATCTTCACGAAAATTTCCCCAAAAAAGTGTACCAGTGACTCTTGTTGTGCATGAAAGTTTTGGGAGGGATGATCCATCAAGCGGGGGGCCAAGAAAAAGTGGGGGTCAAAAAGAGTGTGTTTCCCATGTTAATTCCCATAGACTCTTTAGACACGCCTGCAGCCGGAACCGCAGGACAGAATTACACCAAATTTGGCATAAAGCTAGCTTTAGCTCCGCAAAGTGTGCTTTTTGTTATTTGGTGTAAATCCGTTCAGTAGTGTGAAATATATTAAAGGAAATCCAAATTTGTATATCTATGACCTCAAATAAAGATGAACTCATGCAGAGATCTGCAGACCTTTGATTGACTGCTAACACTACAACCAGAAAGTGTTGGAAGCCATCTTAGGACTCAGCTTCTGCCAAGTCCCATAAAAAGTGA
This sequence comes from Calotriton arnoldi, assembly GCA_963921515.1. Lineage (NCBI taxonomy): Eukaryota > Metazoa > Chordata > Amphibia > Caudata > Salamandridae > Calotriton > Calotriton arnoldi. Next base: position 162,957 of record CAWUFW010014524.1, on the reverse strand, counting down.
AGAAAATGAAAAGGGGGCAGGGTTGGAATACCCTGACCCCCAAGCCTTGGTTAGGGCAAAAAGGTATTTTTTTAAATTCATGGCGATGGGCATTTTAGAGAAAAGGGAGAGGGGTGCACAGGACCCCACTCCTGAGGCTCTTTGAGCCCCAGGACCACCACCTCCCTGAGCCTTTATTTTAAATATTTGAGGGGGGCTTCATGGACACCCTCCCACTGGCTCAGGGGAGCCTCCAGGGCCACCACCTCCACTGGGCTTTATTATTAAGATGGATGGGGGCCAAGCGGACCCCACTCCATGGGCCCGGGACATAGCTGTTTGCTTTTGCTTAGCGGAAGCTGACAGCTCCCGCCAAGCAAAAGCAAACACTCCGGTTTCAGCAACAGGAGCTGTCAAAGTGCTCCCTCTTGCTGGAAGCAGACAACAAAAGAGATGAAACTATTGCTCTTGCATGCAGGGAGCTGCATTTTCAGCAGCTCCCTGTGTGTAGGAGCAATGCCGGCTCCCACAGGAGGCGGGGAGTCAGTTGGGACCATGGAAGCCCTGAGGCTCTGCCCTGCGGTCCCCATCCTGCCCACTGGGTGCCCTGGGCAGGACCAAGGCACCCAGGGACAAATGGCCAGGCCCCAGGCGATGGGGGACCCTGGGGCCAAAATTGGCCCGGGGAGTGGGGCTGCAGGGACCCTTCCCACATTGAATTATGGTGGGCCCCGGGGGGATGTGTTCCCCGGGGATGAAATCGTCCATGGGAGCGGGGCCGCATGGAAGCTCTTACAAATATATAAACATAACAGGTGCCAAAGTTGAAGCTAAACTTCTGTAAAGGACAAATGATCCTAACTCTTGGGCTTAGCGAAGGCAAAGCAAGTGTGTTTACACGGCAATTCCATATTGAAAGGGGATCTGAAATTCTTCGAGGAGGTGAATGAATCATTAATCTATTGGAGCACAATGTGTAGTGACTATGACGAGTGGGTCCTTTCTTGTTCTTACCTGGTGGTAGCAGAGTCCATGTTTCTCCCTTTAAATTACTACAAGTATGGAAATGTGTAAATCACTTGGAAGGTTCCCCCATTTGGCCCTGCCCACCTTAGTAGTATGCAAAGGTCTTCCCACCTTTTGCCAGGATGATGGACAGATTAACATGCAGCCCCCCTGTGCGTTACCCGCTAATTCTGTTGAGGCATTCTTGATGCCGAGGAATATGAGTGCATCTCCACCAAACAAAGAAGCACTTACTTTATGTAGTTAAGAGGAAGGACCCTTGTTTGGTGGATATTTACCTCTTTGTAGTCTTGTCATCTTCTCTAGGAGGATTCATATTATCACAAATTTCTGGATAAAGACGCACAAAGAACAATCATATTGTCAAAATCTACTCAAGATCTCTGGTGACATTTCCTCAAGCTCCATTACGCAGCTTTAGTGCAGAATACGTTCTGGACATTTACCTAGGAAACCTTTAAATTCTATTTCCTAACTATAATATCCCTGTAACCTTTGGGATCGTCAGTGATTTTCTAATGTTTTTTAAGTACTATATCCTAACTATAACATCCATGCAACCTTTGTAACATCCATGCAACCTTTGGTAGTTTTATGGTTTTGTTCAAGTGAAATCTGAACCTAACTGAAATATCCCTCAACCTTTGATTTATTTTCAGTGAATTTCTAAGGGTTTTTAAATTTTATTTCCTAACTATAACTATTGTATCCTTGAGAACCTCATCATATATACTGGAGAAGTGCTTGATCCAATCTTCTAGCATAATTGATAGTTATAATTTGTCATTCTTGTTTCCATTAAAAAAATGAAAGTTAATAAGCTTCGAAAAGAACGTGGATTACTTGTTTTACTAGCCAGAAAAACTTCCTCCCACTCTTTGGCTTTCAACTCATGTTTTCTAGCTCTAACAGCTGCTTAATATTGGTGTCTACAGACCACCACCTCCCTTCTATCTCTTTATAACCTTGAAAGGACTTGTCTCAAGTTCCTGTTAGGCTCTGAGCATGCGCTACGGAACCATCTTTTGCCATTGGGCTCAACCATATACACATGATTCTTAATGAATAAAGTGTTGATGGAATTGGTTATCTGATAAAATGAGTCAATCACTAAAACATTCTTGCTCTTGGATAAGTTTAAACAAATATAAAGGTCGTAAACATTATTCATGATTAGACTTTTTAAAATTTCAGTTGGGTTGGTCCGATCTCATTTTAGTCTAAACCCACTTTCTATGGTTTCAAATGACATGTGTATCAAGTTAAGATCCTGTGGGACACTAATGAATAACTTTATTGATGAGGAGTGGCTTATAATCACTAAAGGGCATTCATTTCACACAAGACCTACCATATTTGTTTAATAAAATGCTAGGCATAAAGATATAGTAAATAATGCTTGAACAACCTCGACCACTAAAGGTGGGGTTTCGCATAGTTATGTGGTTCGTTAATTCATGAACATCCATGAGATTCCTCTTTTAAACAAGTTTAGGAAGACTGACTCCCTATTCATCACAATTTTCAGCAGTACCTGGGAAGCCCTTTATGAAATCCTCAGGTATCAGCTCCTTACCCACCCTATCATTAAATTCCCCAGCAATGACTAAATGGTTATTAATGTACCTCTTGTCTGAATCACAGGTAATATAAAAGTGAACCTTTTTGACCAAAATATTTGAATTATCTATATTATTTTTTTCCAAAATTGTGGTTATAAAAATTGAAGTTTGTAATGTTAAAACTATGTCCTCTACTAAATTGATTCCGGGTATAACTGGGAGTAAATTGGAAGACAGCTTACATCACATTTCAATGAGGGTGCAGCCCAAGTAAGCAAACCTCCTTTCAGCCTGCCAGATTTACGGGGAACTTCTGGTATAAAAAAAGGAGCATATTCATGTAAATGGAGTGGGACAGTAGGCCAAGTTTCATGAAACACGATAACGTGAAACAGTTTAATAACATCCACCCACTAAGACTCTTTGAGTTTCTTAAATAAACCAGCAATATTCCATGATAGGATATTAAAAGTGGCAGGAACAAAGCAAGAACATAAATTGGGGTCTCCAATACATGCGGTAAAGCCATATCAAAAGAGTTGCTATTATAAGAGTTCCTATTAAACCTTAAATTGAATTAGCTCTCCAAAGGAAGAGAATCCCCATCAATAGTTACTTTACAGGTTGAGAAGCTAATACTCAAAGCTTAAAAGGCAGTAGGTGGTTCGGATCTACAATGGCTGCTAAGTCATTCAATGAAATCCAGATCTTTCAAGGGGGAAAAGTAATTAGAAGTAGAAATTAATGTATGATTTATCCCTTGAAAGACTGCCCTTGACAGTGGCGACTGCTAAGGTGAGTAGGTCTATAAAAAGAACCAAAGCTACTGCTCTTACAACACTACTAAAATAATCAGCATTTTCTAAGGCCTTAAATAACTCAGACACCAGGGCATGCTAGTGGAAATCGCAAATGACATATTCCCCATCACAGGTTTTGACAGACCCCCCTTTTCATCTAACCCTTCTGGCAAAGACAATGTTGTTCGCCAAACGGTGGAACTCTCTTTCTTGTTTCTATAACTAATGGAGAGTTTTGTTTTTCAGTTGGTAAAAAGATTCTTTTTTCTCAACATCTAGGCAAGAAATGTTAGTTAAAACCATAACAAAAGGGGCTGCTTATGTGGGTAGGTTTATGGTAACAGGCAGTTAATTCCCCCTTCTTTGCAATAGAGGGAGTGTTGCTGGTGGTAGTTGTAGTTACTTGTGTGCATGCATCAGATGGTAAAGAATGGTTGCATTTAGAAGGTACAGGTATGGCCCCGCATCTAGTGTCATTATCACAAATAAGTGTTGTGGTCAGTGAGGAGGGATCTGCCCAAGGAAATATTCAGATTGACCCTGAACAATGACCATTACAAGGTTTGTTCAAGCTATCAACCTTTACTTCTATAAAGTCCAATGTCAGTGAAGACAATCAAAAGCTGGTTCAAATGCATGAACTATTCTAGTTATCAGTTTGTCAAACAACAGTTAATTTAAAGGTGAGAGTATGAGTAGGCTTCATAGTAACAGCTGGGCCAGCATTACATACTTTGGTTATATCTGAGGGAGCCTTACTATGTAAGTTACCACTATGATCCATGCCAGAGGCCACACTGGGATCCAATTCCTCGATATCAATAGACAATGGTGAACTGGAGACACAAGGGTTTAAAACTGGAGCATTATTACTATGGTCTGATCAGGTTGCCATGGGTTTTTCCCATTGTTACCAATAGTTAACACATCTTCTAAAGGGCAAATGCTAATTGTAAGACTGATAAGGCATTTCTCTGTCTCAGCAGGTTTAACATCCAAGGTCCCAACTGCATGTGCTAAAAAATTGTCAGTTGAGGTTGAAGGAGCACACTTTTTGGTTTGAGTTGTATCAGACAATGCACTAGCAGCTTTCCTCTTACCTACCTTAAGGAGTGCTCAACAAATTGTAAAAAGTAGCGGAGCCAAGAGGGGTGGCCCAGCTCAGCCTCTTCTGGGCACAGAAGGGCCAGTTCTTGGGCCTGTGTTCGCCCAGGCAATGCCTGGGTGTGCCTGTGCACATCCCACTCTGTGGAAGGTGATGCCACTCTATACAGAGCAAGTGTCTTGTGGCCTGCCTCTTCCACCAGCAGAATTGTGGGTGCAGTAGTTCCAAGAGTTCCCCGCAATAAACAAATGACCCACGGTGATAGATGCGATGATGCTCTATATAGAGCAGGTGTCTCATGGCCTGCCTCTTCCACCATCAGAATTTTGGGCGCAGTAGTCCCAAATGCTCCCAGCAAGAAACAAATGGCCTATGCTGAGAGAGGCATGATGCTCTCTATAGCATGGGCTGCCATCACCAGCAGGATTGTGGGAGCAGTAGTCCGATGCGCCCCAGAAAGAAATGACTCATTAGTTCATACAGTATTTAGAAATTCTAATTATATGTTAAGGTTTAAAATAGGCATGCAACAGAACACATCTACTAATAGATGCTGATGGAATGTATTTAAACTGATTTCATAGTTATAATTGGGAAGAGGAATCTACCAGGTTATAGGGAGAAGAAAGGTTTGAAACGCTTCACTGCAGACATACCCAAGGCCATTAACTGGCAATCCACTGGTCTCTTATCTGAGCTTCTCTAAGCACAGAATTAAAAGTAAAAACACAGGTAGGCCTTGTCTGGACAGAAGCAGATTTGAAAAACATCTTGTTATGCTTACAGCAATTTGTAGACACTAGCAGCATAGCACTTTGATGAAAAGCAGATTTAGCTTAGTGCTGTAAACCTGCAGAAGGGTTTTCAACATAGATTGCTTAGAATACCATCATACATGTTTTAACTTTTTTGTGTTTTCACTTTGGTTTCAGTTATTGCCATAACAATGTTGCCTATTTTGCTGATAATATATGTCCGCATGGGGCACCAGAGAGCTTTGCTGCAAGATAGCCACTAACTAATTGCCATGGATAAATCACCGGATGAGAGGTTTATCCACCATATATCATTGCTGTGAGGGCTTTCCACCCCCATCCTGCTATCAGGGACAGCGGAGGTAATTCATCATCTTCAGCGGCATGAGTCACCCCCGCTGGTGGATCCCACCACCGATCCATTTTGCCTGCAGGCCTTCCTTGCTTTTGTGCGGCATAGCTGGACTGGTGCTCCAGCGACATGACAGCTGCTCTCTCATGGCCGCTCTCTGCCTCTGGTGGTGTAGCGGCTTTCTGCCCCGGCCTCTCTCTGCTACAGGGTGGCCTGTGAGTGTCCAGAGCTGCGGTTCAGTACGGCTGATATGCCTGGGGGCACCGTCACTTCCTGGTTAGGGGACCACGAAGCGCTGCTGTTTGCATCCTGATTGGCACTTCTTCAGAGCTGTGTGCCATAGATGCTGTGAATCTGGCATGGTAGAGGCTTGGTGGGGGAGGCGGCAGTCCATCTCCGCTTCACAATTCTGGAGGTGTATGCAGCAGTTGGAAGCCAGTGCACAGGAAGCCACACAGTTGAAGAAGGCAAATTTAGTTAGGTTTACTTTCCCGCACCCCGCCTTGGATCCATACATTTAGGGAGTGGATTGCCTATTAGCTTTTGGGTCCTCGGTCTGCTAGTGCCCCTTGCTCAGGTTTGGATCGTGGGATATGGTGGGGCCTGGGCCCATCAGTGTTGCCTAGACCAGGAGTGTGGGGGACTTTAGTGTGGGCGTGTGGCAGCCTGGTGGCCGAAGTGGGCGCCTGCTCTCCCCTGCTAGCATTGGGGCCTCTTCTTCATGCTACAGACCTCCAGTTTACTCGACCTAGGGCCCTGGGTCTGCATGTGCCCCTATTCTGAAGTGTTGGGGTGTGGGGGAACCTGGCCCTCAAACTGGATACTGCCTGGGGGAGACCATTCTGTCACCCGTACTCACCAGTTGCTTCTTGCAGAGAGGTTCCCACTTCCAGAGTACATCATGAGGGAAAGTGATAAAAAGCAACTGAAGATTTCCTTTGAATGTAAGCAACAAGCTAAGCTGATGTTCACGGATCATGAGGACCAGACCCAGCAGTTGGATACCCTGGCCATGCCACTCCTGGATCAGAGTGTCAGGGACATGTTCCTCAAGTTTAAGATTGTTGGACCTACAATAAGGCTTCCGCTCCGGGATTGAAACGATAGAGCAGAGTCTCAATCTAAATATGTTAAGATTAAAAAGGGGAAGATCTACCTTGCCTTTGTCAATTTTCATCGGCTTTTGACTGTGTAATACATGCCAAGCTCTGGTCAAAAATGAAAGATATGGGGGTGGAGTTGCCAAGCATTAGCTTTCTGAGACACCTATATACAGGGTGTAGAGCCAAGGTAAGATACGATGCCAGTGGAAATGTACTGAAGTTTTCAGTGTGGAGAGAGGGGTGAGACAGGGTTGCGTCCTGGCCCCCTTCCTGTTTTCATTATATATAAACAGTGTGGGGGAGGAGCTCGTGGCAGCCTCTAAAGACCTTCCGCAAATAGGTACGCACCCTGTCCCGGCCCTCCTCTACGCCGATGATGCAGTTCTTATGGCTTGCACCCCATTGGCCTTACAGTTACTACTTACTAACTTTGTCGAATATATGAAGGAATTGGGTCTCCAAGTTAACCAATCTAAGGGGCCGATTACGATGGCGGACGGACTGGAGTCCGTCCGCCATCGTGATGGTGACCGGGACCGTCTGCAATACATGCGGCGGTTCTGCACACCAAATTAGGATGCGACCACCACCATGGCGGTCGCATCTTGCATTTTAACATTGCGGTGGGTGCTGTTGACAGCAGCACCAGCCGTGACATTAAAAAAGCATGTTGTGCATTTCAGTGCACTAAGTGGCAGGCACCACACGGTGCCTGCCACTTAGTGCACTGAAATGTAGAGGGTACCATTGGTACCCCCCAGTGCACATACACCTCCCCCCAACACATTGGGGGCCCACAACGGGCACCCAAAAAGAACCTCCGCCAGCCTTTTCATGACGGTTTCGCCGTCATGGAAAGGCTGGATCACAGCCTGCATCATAATATGGTGGACGGAGCCTGCTAGGCACCGCCACCATTTTATGCATGCAGACAGCTCCGCCAGGCAATCGGTCCGATTGCCTATGGCAGTTCCGTGGCGGACGGTCTTTGCATCCGCCACGGTCGCAGTGTGGATCCGCCCGCCATCCTAATCTGGCGGGCGGTCAATCCACATTTGATGGCAGACGGATTGCCACCGCACGGCTGGCGGTGGCGGTCCATCCGTCATCATAATGACCCCCTAAATTTTTATTATGAATTGTGGGAAGAATAGTAAGACATGTAGAAATATAACAATAAACGGAACAAAGATTGGCTTTACCAACACTTTTTCTTATCTTGGAGTCCTATTCGACAAGGATGGTTCATGGAATAAGGCCATTGACAACAGAAAGATCCTTTTTAGCAAGGCCTGTTGGGCCCTCAGAGGCTTTGCAAGACGATTGGGCACTAACCCGCCAGACATGATGATGAAGATATACAAAGCAAAATGCCTTAGCATAGCACTTTATGGGGCGGGTATATGGGGACACAAGAATTGCGCAGAGGTGCAAGTAATAGGAAATACATTTTTCAGACACCTTCTAGCAATGCCCAAAAGTACCTCAGTGTATGTATTCCACTCTGAACTTGGCACCCCTTTTTTACAAATTTAATCAAGTTAGAACCAATTTTGCTGTGGCATAAAATCTGGACCTCAGAATACACAGATCTCAACCAAGCAATAATAGCCGATTGCCTTAAATCAACTTCACATATGTTCATTCCATGGCTGGCGTACGTCCAGTGGTTCTTTTGCGACATGGCCCACCCTGAATATTTTGAGAAACCGGACCTGTTACTTACTATTAGCAGAAAAACGTTGAAAAGGGATGCTACGACACATTTAGAAAATCTTAAATTGATAATAGAACTCCCAAAACCTACAGTTTTAAATAATCAATTGATATTAACTACTTTTAATATGCAGCCCTACCTCAAAACTGTTTTAAACTCACGGCATAGGTTTGTTCTTATGCGTTTAAGGCTGGACATATTCCACCGATTATACAGTTTTCCTACTATGAATGATTGGTCCACAAACCTGATAAACTGTCCCTGTGACGACAGGATGCCCCAGAACACCATGCATGTGGTTCTCTTTTGGAAATTTTATTCTCAGTATAGGAAGCGGTATATCCTACCAATTATAAGACAGTTACGCTTTACACAATGACGTCCCGCGTATTTGTTTTTGCAATCATTGCCAACGTTAGAAATTTGTTGCGGAATTTCATCATTTTTATGGGCTGTTTTTTATGCTAGGAAGAGCATGACATTAGCTACTACCTAGTGTAAGGCAAAAAGATTATATACTTGAGGGGCAAAGGCAGTAAGGGCCACAGGAGTAAGTGAAATCGGAAATTAACTCGGAAAATATTGCACTACTGTATTTTAATAATTTTAGGAATATATCTGTAGAAACGTATAATGAAATCTGGCAGCTATATGTTTTTAACAATCTGAGCTCATGTTTATATTGCTTGTTAATGCACTGATTGTATTTTATTAAGATGTAATGAAATGAAAGTGATGTATTTTTTTTTTTTACTTGTACACTTGCTTTTATGGACGTTTGTTATGACTCCGAATAAAGCTACATATGATATGATTAACCTTTATAGAATTGATGCTAAGATTGATCTCCTGGCCGGTAGGATGGACCATATGCAGAAGAGATTGGATAAACATGAGGATCACATTGAACGGGCAGAAAGCCAAATTTCCGAGGTCGAAGATGCCCATACAATGACTAATGAACACCTGCTTCGCATGTAGAAAGTGATGGACCCAATCAAAACTAAAAATGAAGATTTGGAAGCGAGGTTGAGACGCAATAATATTTGTATCTTGGGCATTCCAGAATCCACTGCTATGACTACAATGTAACGCTTTGTTGAAGATATTTTAAATCTTTATTCGTGGGTGCCCTATCCGCTGTGTTCATGGATGATTGGGCACATTGCTCAATGGGTCCACGGCCCCCACCTGGCACTCCAGCAAGACAAATCTTTACCGCCTACTTAATTACAAAGATAGAGATGCTATTCTGAGGCTGATCTTGGATTACCGCTGCCTAAAATATCAAGGTAATGCTGTTTCTCTGTATCCAGACTTTACGCTTGTGGTGCAGGCAGCCCGATGTACATTTTAACTTGTAAAACGCCTCCTTCAGAAGTCTGGCACTGCTTAGTCGCTTATTTACCCAACCAAGCTCTGGATTATCCTGCATGGGAAAACACACCTTTTCACGAACCCGAAGGCATCTATGAAATTCTCTCAGATACTTGTGGGTCCCCATGTGGGTAACGCCACCTCACAGTATTCTGATTCTGGTGATCCCCTCAGTGATAACGACTAATGATCCTCTTGCACATGGGACACCTCGTTGGCCACCGTGGCTGGGAGATGCCTCTGTTTTGACAGGGCCTCTTCGTGGTCGCTTGATGACTAAATTCCCCAGCTGCTGAGATTTAAACTCATGCGGTGGCTTGCTCCTCTGTAAGGTCATCCTCCCTTCTCCTCTTGGCCACTTGGTATCCTGTTACCTGGGTTGTACGTCTGGCCTCCTGGCCACCCCAGGGATGATTCCTTCTCAATTTGAAATTTGTAGGGTTGTTGGAATGGGAGAGGGGTGGGACGGAATCTTCCAACTGATTGGGGGTGCAGGAGTGGGTGGGAGATGTTGGGTTGTTATGTTTTTTCTGTTGCTCTTGTCCTTAATGCGATTTTTGGTGTATCATTATGCACCCATGTTTCTACTCCTGAGCTGCACACTTGTCCACAGAGTACAGCCTTTCTAGTGCATGGTCTCCATACACTCCATGCATATAGTTGGATGTCTGACCTGGAACATCCATGGGTTAAATGACCACAGGAAAATGCAACTGGTTTTCTTAACAGACAGAACACAGACTTAAGCTTCATGCAAGAGATACACCTATTCAATCCAAATAACACACGCCTGCACGTGGGCTGGATCCCTGAGACACATGTCTCAGACTATGCTTGTGGGGGTAGCCATTTTGACTTGTAAGGCATGCCTCAACATACACACATTGTTCGGTACAATAGGGAGGGTAGATATGTCATCTTACAAGGCACTTTGCAGGGACGCCTGACAATTTTGGCCTCTATATATGGTTCAAATGTAGATAGCACTGAGTTGCTCAATGAGGTATGTTGCTTGATCCTAAGTGCTGGACCGGGGAATGCTTTTTGGGGAGGAGACTTCAATGTTATGTTTGATCCCGTACCAGAAAGACCAAGCAACACCAAGTGTCCACAACCATTGGCCATTGCACAGCTCTGCATAACTATGGGAGACAACAACCTAACATATATTTGGCCTGTGAGATATCCTGAGAGCATGGAGGGCATCTGTGTTTCCACTGCCCATGGCTTTTGGTCCCACATCAATGAACTGGTTGGTAACAGGGGATGTCCTCCCCTGGACCACCAGAATCGATCATTCTTCCTAGGACATTGTCTGATTGCGCACCTGTCCTACTAGAACTTAATCTCCCAGCCTCTTGTGGCCATGCCTTCTCCTGGAGGCTTCCACCGAATGTGGTTAGGGATCCCATTTTTTGGGACGAAATTAAATCATGCATCTTAGAATATTTCTCTACCAATGCAAATTCAGTATGTTCGGCCTCTGCACTCTGTAAGCCCTTCAAAGCATATATTTGAGGGGCATGCATTTCCAAACAAGCAGGGGACTGCGTTCGCTGCATGTGCTGCTTATGCAACTGGAAACAGAATTCCGTGCACTGGAACTGATTTGCTTTGAATTTGGGGGCTCCTCTGTGCTTGCTTCCATCAGACTTAAATTAACACAGTATGACAAGGCAGCAACTAGGGAGGCTCACTATATGAGGAGGGATGCAGTGGCAAGACGCAAATGGGTAGGGGATAGGGTGGGTAGGATGCTGGTGAGGCGGCTGCACAAACCTTGGGCCAGTGATTATCTTGTGGAACTGATAGATGACCAACACTCTGCTTATACTGACCGCCGAGGCATAATCCATATTATATCCAAAACCTACTCAGATTTATACCGCTCTATGGCAGTGTTTGATGCGGACCGTCTCACTACCTTCTTTGACTTTCTTCACCTATTATGGCTAGATAATGGGCAGGCACCGGAAATACCGGGACATACCATTCACTGTTGAAAACCTTGTCCAAAATATCCAGAGTTTGCCTGGTGAGAAGGCGCCTGCCTGGATGGTCTGACTACCTCCTTTTATAAAGGACATGCACAAATCCTCACCCCCTCTTTGCTGGTGGTGTACAAGGAGACTTTGCACATGTGGGAAGCCTTTGTAGTTACAATCCTGAGCCCATCCGCGCCTGGACCTCGCCCAGCACCAGGGACCCTGCTACTCGGACAGTCCAGCACTACGACATCAGCACCCTCCTCGCCCTCAACCCTGGAGGCCACACCTCCTGCCATCTAGCATCACCGAAAAAGACCCTTGGACCCTTTGCCTGCTGGAACTGCAACCGCACCTTCACCTTCACCCACGCCAACACGCCAGGTCCTCTCGGCACCCAGCCGACCAACAGTGCACCCACCCGGCTCAACTGCATCCTCCTCAATGTGCGGTCCCTCCACAAACATGCCACAGAAATCTGGGACCTCCTCAATGCCACCTCTCCTGACATCGCTTTCTTCATGGAAACCTGGACAAATCCCTGCTCCAGACCAGACATCGGCATTGCCATCCCCGACGGCTACAAAATCACCTGCAAGGACTGCCCTGACTGCCCAGGAGGAGGCATCACCAACGTCCACAAGAGCACAGTCCTAAAGACCGCGCACTCTAACGACCCAATGACGACCATGGAACTCCTCTACTTCCAGATCCTGACCAACCCCAACACCACCCTCTGCAGCACCCTCATCTACAGGCCCCCCGGCCCCTGACCGTCCTTCACTGATGCCATCATAAACCTCATCACACCCCATGCTCTCGCATCCACCGACTACATCCTACTCGAAGACCTCAACTTCCACATGGACAACCCCATAGACCAGACACCGCCTCCCTTCTGGAGAACCTCACCAACATCGAACTCAAGCAGCTAGTCACTGCAGTGACCCACACAGCCAGACACACGCTCGACCCCATCTTTTCCGCCAACGGGAACATCAGCTACAGCCACACCACTGAAATTCTCTGGACCGACCACCATTGCATGCATCTCACCTTCGCCGTGCCCACAGTACACCACCACCCTCATTGCACCCCCCAGTCACAGCTGGATCAAGGCCACTAAAGAACTTCTCATCAACTCCCTCAGCACAACCACTCCGCCAATGAAAACGGATGCCAACACTGCAGCACGCAACCTCCACTGATGAATCTCCAACTTTGCCGACACCCCTCAAGAAAAGACCAGACAAGTAACACTCCAAGAAAGCCAGCTGGTTCACTCCCACCCTCCACGAGTCCAGACACACCTGCAGATGACTCTAGAAGAGATGCAGGAACAACAAAACCCTGGAAACTCATGCAACCTTCAAATCCGCCGTCAACGCATTGACTCATATTAATGTAGATAATAAAATCCTGGCCAAGATGATTGTGACTCAGCTCCTGCCACTCCTGTCACTTATTGTTAGACCTGACCAGTCCGGCTTTGTCCTGGGGCACTCTACCTTGCACAATATGCACAATTTGTTTGCACTTATCCATTCCATAGGGCCTCAGCTTAGTGCGGCGGCTGTGTTCCTCAAGGTGTTGGAGTGGTCATATCTGTTTCATGTCCTGGCTCGTCTCAGGTTCAGTGTTAAGTTTCTCAGTTGGATCAAACTCCTATATATGCTCCCTAGTGCGAGATTGGAATTAATGGATGGGTTACCCCTCCATTTTCTATTGCCAGGCAGGGTTGCCCTCTATCTTCTATATTGTTTGCCATTGCCGTTGCACCTTTGGTATCCCGCTTAAGACAACAGGGGCCTTGCCTTTGCCGCCCGTAGAATACGTATCCCTATGTAAGAGGACAATATTACCGGCCCACCTCGCCCGATAATCAGAGAGATTATAACATTCGGGGGATTTTCTGGAATTTTAATTCATTGGTCTAAATCTGTAATATTTCCACTCACTCAGGCACCTGACCCCTTCAACTCTGATTTCCTACTATTATGGTCCTTGGAGCTGGTTCACTACTTGGGAATATGGGTCAGAAGGAACCCAGAGGAGCTCTGGAGGGTGAACTATGGCAGACTGATAACCTGGTTTGGAGAGCGAATCCTGGTCTGGTCCCGGATACCTTTGTTACTGCTTGAGAGAATCGCTATAGCTAAAATGATCATCCTCCCCAGATTTGTATATCAGTTTGTCAATATTCATATCCCCTTGATGGCACAGTTCTTTCAGCACCTCAAAACCAACCTTCTGACGATTGTTTGGGCAGGTAAGCAGCCCAGGGTCAGGTGGGAGACGATGTCTTTCCCATTCTAATAGGGTGGTCTATGCACCCCTGGAAATAGTCCTCTATTATCATTGTGTGCAAGCACATGTCATTCACTTTTGGGGACATCCCACCCCTTTTCAGCCACATAAGGCGGTTGAGGCAATTAGTGCTGCTCCTTGCCCCTTACTCAACACTCTTCTTCCCAGCTCTGAGTCCCCACGAAGAGATCAACACTGTCTCCTGCACGGCGTGGGCCTGGGACAGGCTCCGCCAATATGCGCAGCTGGAACACTTGTATTCACCGTGAGGAAAAGTGTTCTTCTGATCGGTATCATTTGTACCAGGACTCCATTGTTTTTTCATTGCCATTTCGTGTCAAACACTTCCACACGACCCACCTGGTCGTTTCTGCTGATGCCTGAGGAAATTCTAACTAACACGACAAAAACCATCTTGCAGCCTGCATTTCTGCCCAGGAACTGTCGCACACCCAACCCCCTGTTCTTTGCAGTTCGACAGAAAACCATGAGACACTCACGCCCTGTGTAAATGATTTGTTTCCCATCTCCTGCTCCCTGCCTGGTAAACATCCTTGACACCGTGATCAGGTTATCTGGACAATGGTCTGACTGCTGGGCCTTGATCAGGGTGATTGGACAATGGTTTGAATGACCGAGCTTTGATCAAGCTGATCGAACAATGACCTGAATGACCGTGCTTTGATCAAGCTGAGTGAACAATAATTTGAGTACCAAGCCTTGATCAGGTCACCAACTACAAACACCGTCTGGATCTGGTTATCAACTGCAAACACTGCCCTGATTGAACAATGGACTAACAGCCAAAAGACTGGAATGAAAAAGTATAAAAGGCTTGTAAGCTGCGGAGTAAAGCAGCAGCCTCCTCTGTTTTGTTTCTAACGAGCTTGGGACTCTGTTCCATAGCCCGGGCTATTTGAATAAATCTGGGTTCCTCCTGCAGACGAAGGCTCCTGTGTCTCCTTTTACTACGTATGAAGGGTATGGAAGACTTGGGCAATTCCCCGCCGCCGAGACCCAGTGAGTGGGTTATTCCGGTTCTTCAAATGGCGCCCGAACAGGGACTCCACGAGTACGAAGGTCAGGCCCGGTGGATGTGAGGAGGTGCACGGAGAGACTCCGACGGAGGCGCCCTACCCGAGGGATTCTTGCAATCCGGTAAGCCGAACGACTCGCCCGCTGTTCCTCCCCACCCGGTCTGGGCCACATGACCGCGTCCTCGCTGGAGTCCCCTAGCAAATAATTTCTGGAGCAGGACACAGCCCTACGTCTGCAGAAGAGAACTACCCCTGTAAGGTAAGGGTGGACTGATCACCCACCAAGTCTGTATGATTCTGCTGTTATTGACCTTTGCAAAAGCCAAGCAGGCGAGGTGACTTTTAAAACCCGCCGGTGTCTGTTACCTATTTACAAGCATGCCAGTCAGTAGTAAGTTCAAGAAATTATGTTGTTATATGTGTACGCAGGACTCCCAGCTGGAGGCGGCTTGTCCGCTTCCTCCAGAAGGGACCCCTGGCCATACGATGTATGTTAAACATGGCCCTTCTGCCATAATGTTTTCCTCATTCTGGGTAAAATATACGAAACAAAGTAACGCGGAATTACAGTGGCCACTTTTCGGCTCCTTTAATTCCCAAGTTCTCGCCAACTTAGAGGAACAATTAATGAAAAGAAAACGCGCCCGTCTATGTTTGAATCTGTCCGATTTTGGAGGAAAGAGATAGAGCAGAGAGCTAGAAAGCAGAAGGCACAAGAAAGAAAACAGGAACGCATGTCAATGGCCGACCACGCCAGAGTAAATTTACAAAATCAAATGACAAAATCGGTAGAAATAGCCAACAGGGAGCATGGGGCCCGGGTACAAAAATGCTATCCAGCTCGTGAGGAGAAAAGAAAGGGCCATATGGATGGGGGAGAAGAAGGTGATTCCTTGCTTGATACCATGCTAGAAAGCCCTCCTGCATATGCCCCAATGTACCCTGCCCTGACGCCTCACACCCCACATGTCCCCCCGCCACCGCCCACTCCTGCCCCCACTGCCCCTCCTACTGTTCTTCCTGTCACACCAACCCTCCCGATTTTTCCTATGACACCGACCACGCCCGCTAACCCTGTCCTCACTCCGGGAATGACAACAAGTCTCCATCCGCCCAACCCCTGCGGCTTTACCCCTACTCCGCCCTTTTCCTACTTCCCCGTGGTCTACAGTTAAGCAGGATTTATATAAAATGTTCAATTCCCCCGACTGGCCTCCTTGCGCTCTGCAGTCAGCTTTTCGTCCCTTCGAGAAAATGACCTACAGAAGCAACAGTGTGAATGTTGGATAAAAACGGGAATATTTATGCCTTTAAAGACATATGGTCCACCTTTTCCCAGTGGACGATTATGGAACAGACCACCTGGGCTGAATACATGTGTACGCTGGTCATGCAAAAATTTGAGAATGCGCTTATGCAGATACCCACTGGATTAATGGACCGTAGGTCACAAATAAGAAGAGGCGATATTCAGGGAGAGGGGATGTTTGGTGCTGTGTCTGCTTTAATGGCTTACCGTGATATGACCGCTTTTTCCAACACCCTCTAGAGACAGCTATGCCAATGAGAGAGGCGGCCCCTGTCTTTGTTAATGCACTTACCGATGCCCAAAATAATGGCCGAGGGGCTGTTGAGGCACACTGGCGCAGGCTTTGGGTTCATGTTCCTTGGAAAAGGTCAGAAGTAATGCAGTTAAAAGAACAATTACCAGATCCCCGGAAGAATCTGGCTGCCTTTTACAGAGAATTAGGTCAGATTATATCTGCAGGTACTCTCGTTCTTGAGGATATAGATTTACTTTTTGGTACGGTTGTTCCCACTGAAATTTGGGACAAGATTCGACATACTGATCATGAAGTGGCGTTGGGAGGTAAATGGGCTGACCTAGAGGCTATGGAAGAAGCAAGGGTAGGAGGGACTAAACCAGAAGCTGCCATCCTGACTTTGCCCGGTAAAATAATAACGTTTATGAAAACACTTTTGCCGGAAACTGTCATTAACTGGGATAAAATAAACGCCTGTAGGCAGCGAAAAGATGAGAATGTGGCGGACTTCTTTACCCGTTTTGAGACAGAATACAAGGGACATAGTGGTTTGGATCCCCGGACCCCAGGTTCTGGCCCAGTGTTTGTCGATAAGTTTGTCAGCAACTTGCTTCCTGAGATTTCCACCAGGCTTAAGAAAGTTGAAAGTACGTGGTCTGCCCAAACTATCACTGGTATCTTGGCTATGGCACAATATCATGAGAATAGGGAGAATGAAGATAGAGACAAGGAAAGTAAGAAGGTTAGGGATCTTAAGACTAAGGCACTTCTGCAGCAGGCTTACCCTCCCCGAGGTCCCGATGCCTGCGGGAATTTCAGACCTCAACCCCAACACCCTCCGAGGGCTCGCCAGTCTACCCCTCCAGCCCTCAACATACGGGAGCCCTCCAAACAGATCAGTGTGCTTATTGTAAGGGGTACGGCCATTGGATAGACGAGTGTCCCGTGTTAGCTGAAAACATCCGAACAGGGAAGACTCGGCCTCGCGCTCCCAGGGAGGGAATGCCGACTAGGGACCATGGCCCGCCCCATCCACAGGATAAAGAACGTAGGCCCAGGGATCACGTTCCCGTCCGGCCGCGCCCGGCCAATAGGTTTGATGGGTACGAAGCAACACGCACTTATTACAATGATGATTATGACGAAGTTGATGAGATAGGGTCCTACCAAGCATAGGACAGCCAGGAAAGGGGTATTACCAGAGTGCAAATTCCAGTGGATCAAAGGGGCCCGTATGTTCAAATGTCAGTTGTGGGGAACGATCAGAATTTTCTTTTGGATACTGGGGCCACCAGGTCTTCTATTGCACGTCTGTCAGTCCCGGAGGCACCCCTTTCTGGCAAAATAAATGTCTCCGTGGGTTTTGAAGGAACACCTGTGACGAGCCCTGTCTCTGAACCCCTCCCTCTCGATATTGGCCCTGCACATGTTGACGCTCCCTTGGTCCTTACTACAGGTTGCAGTGAAAACTTGTTAGGCATGGATTTACTGAAAGCTCTGTATGCGACCATATCATGTAGTCCCCAAGGTGTATCCCTAACAATTTCTCCCACCGCAGCTTCCTATATGTATCTGTCTGGTCCCCTCCCACCAGAATTGCAGTTTTTACCTTCCTCCCTCTGGGCATCATCAGACACTGATGTAGGGTGTCTCAACATATCCCCTCATGTGGTACGCATCCATCCAGGTGCACTTCTCCCCCGCCTCCGGCAGTATCGACTACCCACGGAAGGAGAAATGGCCCTTTTAGCAATAATATCTGAATTAATGGACAAGGGCGTAGTGGAGGAAACACGTGGCAATATCTGTAACAGTCCCATTATTCCCGTTCTTAAAAAGACCAATGGAGATGCTCTCTCCCCTAAAATATACAGATTCATGATTGACCTGAGAGCCCTTAACAAAATAACAATCTCCCAATATCCTGTTGTCCCCGACATTACAGCCCTCTTAACGATGGTCCCTTCTGACGCAACGCACTTTTCTGTCATAGACCTGAAGAACGCTTTTTCAGCATTCCTATACATCCTGACAGCAGACATTTTTGGGTTTCTCCTTGGTGGGCGAAGCTTTAGATTCTGCCGCGCCCTCAAGGTTTCACCGAGAGCCCCAGTATCTATAGTCAGGCCCTCAAAAGTCAACTAGATTCCTTGGAACTCCCTGATAACTCCACACTATTACAATATGTAGATGACCTCCTCATTGCTGCAAATTCTGCCCCATCATGTAAAGAAGCTACTCTCTGTTTGTTACGCCACCTTGCCCTCCATAATCACAAAGTCTCTTTAAAAGCTTCAGTTTTGTCAAGAGAAGGTGACCTATTTAGGTCATCTCCTCTCGAAGGAGGGAAGGCAGCTCACTGCTGATCGTGTAGCCATTATCAATGCTATGATGGCCCCACGAACACAAAAGCAGGTGCGAGCCTTCATAGGCCTAACCTCATACTGTAGACAGTGGATTTCCAACTTTTCGGCCATGGTCAAACCTCTTCTTGCCCTCACCACTAAAGACATATCAGACAGTTCCTTTCCATGGACTAGAGAGCATGCGCAGGCCTTCCAAGATTTAAAGAGGGCTCTGTGTACTGCTCCAGTCCTCGGTACTCCTGATTATAGCAAGCAATTTTTTCTTTTTTGTACATGAGACAGACGGCTGTGCATGCGCTGTCTTGACCCAGATGTTCGGAGGTCACCATCGGCCATGTGCCTATTTTTCAGCCACCTTAGATCCTGTTGCAAGGGCTCTCCCAGGATGCCTACGGGCGACCGCTGCGGCCGCCCTCATGGTCCGTCAGAGTGCGGGGATCGTCATGAACTCCCCCCTGACTCTGATGGTCCCCCATTCTGTAGATACCCTCCTTAATAACATCAAGACACAGTACCTCACTAGCGCACGACTCACAGGATATGAACTGACACTCTTTTCCAGCCACATTAACATCAAGAGATGCACTGTACTGAACCCCGCAACATTACTCCCACTGGATACTCAGGATGCCCGCTTAGACCCACATGACTGCATATTAAGGACAGAGGAGGAGACGAAGGGACGGGTTGACTTACAGGATACCCCGATAGCAGAACCAGAAGGTACACTATATGTGGACGGATCATGTCTCAGAGGGCCAGATGGTAACACCTCAGCCGCCTATGCCCTCACGACATTAGGACAAGTAGTAGAAACAGCTCAGATTCCGCAGTGCTCTGCTCAAGCAGCAGAATTAGTGGCCCTCACTAGAGCCTGTGAGTTAAGCAAAGGGATGACGGTAAATATTTATACTGATTCGGTTTGCCCCGCTTGGTCTGGAGTGACAACGGGACACACTTTACGGCTCAAATTATGGAATATATCTGTACAGCATTGGGTATAAAACAAAAATTTCATGCAGCTAACCACCCCCAGTCAGCAGGTCTAGTGGAGGTGTACAATGGCATCCTAAAAACTAAAATGGCCAAAATAGTAGCCGAGACAGGTGTCACTTGGGTTGATGCTCTGCCCTTGGCCCTATTGTCTACAAGAACAACAGCCCACACCAGGATAGGGCTATCCCCCCATGAGATTGTGTTCGGGAGGCCTGCCAATGTATGGGGTGTCCCGCGGCCTAAGAAACTGTCTGATGTTGAATACCCTGTATTAACTGATTACCTGTACAGTCTAACTAATACCTTTCGTACTCTTTATCACCAGGTGCATGAGGCCATACCTGACAAAAGCGAGGGCCCAGGACACATTATCCAACCTGGTGATTGGGTCTTAGTAAGAAATTTTCAACGGACTAAGAGCCTTGAACCCCGCTGGACACAGCCCCGTCCAGGTGTTGCTGGCCACCCGCACCGCCGTGAAAGTAGAAGGTCGGAAGAATTGGGTGCATTCGTCCCACTGTAGGCGTGTGCCTCTGCCCCTCCCCTATGATCAGTGGGTGAGGGAAGGACAAGGAGACTCAGAAACAGAAACAGTCCCGACGTTTGTCCCATTCAGCGATGCCAGACTGCATTTTACATCTACGGAAGCAGAGAGTGACAGCATACTGAAAGGAAGGGTGGAACCCTCCCTTAACTCTGCTCAACGTCCAGAACAATTGTTTCCCGACCAAACTGACCCTACTTCCGACCTACTTCCGACCGATATAACTTGCGCCCCCGAGGGAAGGCTTGCCTTTGACTTCGCCAAGTGCCTATAGGCTGTAGGGCTGTGATCTCCCCGGCCGAGAGTAGTGCTGGTGTGTCAGACTAAGGTACGCCATAGGGCTCTTGGCACCTGCGCCCAGTGAAGCAACCACCAATCACAGACAGCCACTAGAGGTCCATGGCTTAGCACAATGGCTGCCGTCCAAAACACTCGAATCCAGAAACAATATGTCAGTCTCCGACATAGTAAATGCTTCATGGCCACCGTGGTGACGCTGTTTGTCTCCCTCATCCTGTCTATTCTTGGTTGGCTGTTACTAATCTACCATCCTGTTACCTCACCAACCCCTACCCCAACTCCTGCAGAGCACGAGTATTACACGCTACCAGCCCACGAGTTACCCCGCCGTGCAGAATTCTTCAATAACACCTTCATCCAAATGTTGCATCATCATCAGCTGATCATGAACATTTCCAACTGCTGGGTTTGCGGACTGATGCCGCATTCCATGATACACCCTGTCCCATTCTTTCCCTACCCCTTTTCCATCTCTGGGTCTTGTCTTGCATGGTGGATGTTGATACAGGAGGCCTACACTGTCAATGGTACTGCCAATTCTGCCCTTGGAACATTTCAGGATGACTTCTGGCGGAACAGATCTGGCCATGCCAATGCTCCTTTTGCCCGACCAGCTCATCCACATCGCTACTATCACCAGATGAACTCGGTGAGATGGTAGTATTCAACTCAACCACTCGACGAACATTTTCCAGATTCCGCACAAGAAGGATACTGCCCGATGAACGAGACACTGTGAATGTCATAAATGTGCAAGGCCGTGTCTGCATCCATGGCCTAGGGACTAAGAAAGTTGGTACCAGTACTTGTAATATCACAAAATCTTTAAACTCTACATCTCCTCCGAAGCTGGTGGCATCCCCCAACACCTATTTTATCTGTGGCACTGCCGCCTACACTTGGCTCCCCCGTAACTGGTCTGGAACCTGCTATCTGGCCTTCCTCCTTCCGCCAACGTATTCTACCCATGGGAGTTACCACCTGTTGATGAAGGGCGCTCTGCGTCGCTCACGTAGGGGCGTCATATCAGCTGAGGATACAGCAGGCCAGGAAACCGGGGACTTCCTTAAAGGTTTCCTTCCATTCTGGGGCCCCATGGCAAACAGTCGGGCTGTACGAGGACTGACCAGGGTCCTTGAAGCCACCATCGCAGTAACAGCTGGTGCCCTCTCCAACATCACTGCAGAACTACAGGCGGACCGCCTTATAACACTGCAGAACCGCATGGTCTTAGACGTCCTCCTTGCTGATCGTGGTGGTGTGTGTAAATTGATCGGCTCCAGCTGCTGCGTGTACATCCCAGACAACGCACCTTCAGTGTACTATGCCATCCAACGTCTGCATCGCCTTTCTTCCGAAATTCATCTGGATAAAGGCAACTGGTCCCTCACAGGCTGGATCTGGGGCCTCCTTTCCCAGTGGGGGTGGAGGGTCCTCAACTTCCTTGCCTTGGGAATAACTGTCCTGGTCTCCTGCTGTTTGTGCTTTCAGTGCCTGCCAGTGCTCTGTACAATGTGTGTCCAGACCATCCAGCCTCCACCCTCCAACATTCACAACACCAATATGATGATGATGCTCCAACAAGAAACCGATGGCCTTATGAACATTGACATTTCTTAAAGTATTTGCCACTCAATGGCAAAAGGAGGGTCTGAGGAAAAGTGTTCTTCTGATCGGTATCATTTGTACCAGGACTCCATTGTTTTTTTCATTGCCATTTCGTGTCAAACACTTCCACACGACCCACCTGGTCGTTTCTGCTGATGCCTGAGGAAATTCTAACTAACACGACAAAAACCATCTTGCAGCCTGCATTTCTGCCCAGGAACTGTCGCACACCCAACCCCCTGTTCTTTGCAGTTCGACAGAAAACCATGAGACACTCACGCCCTGTGTAAATGATTTGTTTCCCATCTCCTGCTCCCTGCCTGGTAAACATCCTTGACACCGTGATCAGGTTATCTGGACAATGGTCTGACTGCTGGGCCTTGATCAGGGTGATTGGACAATGGTTTGAATGACCGAGCTTTGATCAAGCTGATCGAACAATGACCTGAATGACCGTGCTTTGATCAAGCTGAGTGAACAATAATTTGAGTACCAAGCCTTGATCAGGTCACCAACTACAAACACCGTCTGGATCTGGTTATCAACTGCAAACACTGCCCTGATTGAACAATGGACTAACAGCCAAAAGACTGGAATGAAAAAGTATAAAAGGCTTGTAAGCTGCGGAGTAAAGCAGCAGCCTCCTCTGTCTTGTTTCTAACGAGCTTGGGACTCTGTTCCATAGCCCGGGCTATTTGAATAAATCTGGGTTCCTCCTGCAGACGAAGGCTCCTGTGTCTCCTTTTACTACGTATGAAGGGTATGGAAGACTTGGGCAATTCCCCCGCCGCCGAGACCCAGTGAGTGGGTTATTCCGGTTCTTCAACCATGTATGCTGCTTCATAGACACCCCCTTTGGAACCGGACAGAGTAGCTTCTACGAGGCTGGGCATGTTTAGCATTCTCACAGGAATATGAACTAATCACCATTCCGGTGCTAAGATCTGTCGACTGGTGTCTTCATTACCCCTGAGGACATCACAATTGTGTGGATCTCCTCAGCGCGTCATACCGCATTTTGCGGACTATTCACCACTGGGGAATAGCTACCTGGGACGCCCTTCACTAGCACCAGGACTAGGTTGCCCTTTCCACCCCTCTGTCCTGAAGAAGACCTGCGGCCGGAGGAAGCAAATTACCCTCATCGCACAAGTCGGGTCGAAACGTCGATGCATTCCCCCATCATGGGCCTGTACTAGATCGTTTCCCCACCATCAGGATGTTGCATTCATGCACTTATAAAATAATGCAAAATATGTTGTAAATAACTGTCGAGGACAGGCCATACTGTACTGGTTTTTTCGTAAACCAGCATCTTCTTTAAACAAAGGAATACTTTGCAACTTTAAATCCTGTGATTTTCACCTTTCCCCCCTCCAGCACGAGCACTTCCTTTTCCCTCTCTCTTGAGCAACCTTTCATTACATCGTTGTGGTAATGTCTTTACCGTTCAATTTATGCTTGTATTGAATTTTCTAAATATATAAAAAATGAATTTAACTCAACTAAAGATTTGGGTGTATTTTATGTATACGCAATGTGTGTCTAGGAAATTTTTCTTTTCCTTTCAGGGTGTGCATTTGGCTAAAAACTACAGTTGAATAGTATTAAGTACAAGTGGTTGACCTGTCTGGCAACCCCTGTATGATAAAGATTTCCCTCAATATTGGGTTTTTTCTCCAAGGTTAGTCAAGGACCAAATTTTTTTGATATCATACTGTACCCAGGTCCTATGGCGATGATCGGGTTACCCCATTAATTTGTAATGGTCATAGACACCCGGCCCTCCCTGCCCTGTCTGAGGTGTTCATGGGACAACTACTCAGGAGGCTTCAGCTAAATACATTTGGTGATCTTTTTTTCAGAGGGACATTTTCTCACAGTACAGCAGTTACAATCCAATCCTGATCACACTCCGTTTGAATTATTCCTGTACCATATACTTCACTCCGCCATGCGTGCTCTGTATGCCACTATCCCAAGGCCCCTGCCCACACTGCATGCTCTTGATGTTCTACTAACTAACTCCTCTCAACATAAACTCATAATGCATCTGTGTACCACAATGCAGTAAAAATCACTGCCCTCACCCCGATGGCCAAATCTGCATGGGAAGAGGAACTGGTCCCCCCCTTAGAATGGAACAATGGCATTACTATTGTACCCAATCCCTCTCTCCTTCCCTTCTCAGCCAAAGTCACCGAGAAATTCGTCAACGCACAACTGACCACCTTCATCGAGGAGAACACCATACTCGACTCCTCCCAGTCCAGATTCCGCAGCAACCACAGCACTGAGACCGCCCTCCTCGCCACCACTGACGTCATCTGCATGCTACTTGACCAAGGACACACCCTGGCCCTCATCCTGCTAGACCTCTCTGCCGCCTTCGACACCGTCTCTCACCGCACTCTTGCAACCAGACTCCAGGACGCAGGCGTACGAGGACTCGCCCTCGACTGGATCTGCTCCTTTCTCACAGGCAGAACCCAACGGATCAGACTCCCACCCTGCCTCTCCGAACCCACCCGGATCAACTGCAGAGTACCCCAAGGATCATCGCTCAGCCCCATGCTCTTCAACATCTACATGGCCCCCCACTCTGCCATCGTCAGAAAGCATGGGCTCAGCATAGTATCCTACGCCGACGACACCCAGCTCATCCTCTCCCTCACGAAGAACCCCAAAGACACCGGACACAGCTTCCAAGAAGGAATGAAAGACGTCGCAGCCTGGATGAGCAACAGCTGCCTGAAACTGAACTTGGAGAAGACAGAGGTCCTAGTCCTTGGACCCTCCCCTCCTGTGTGGGACAGCTCCTGGTGGCCCTCCGCCCTCGGAAACCCACCCAGCCCGACGGACCACGCCCAGAACCTCGGCATCATACTCGACTCCTCCCTCACCATGACCCGCCAGATCAACGCCGCCGCCTCCACCTGTTTCAACTCCCTCCGCATCCTCCGCAAGACCTTCAAGTGAATCCCACCCGAAGCCAGAAAAACCATCACCCACGCACTCATCACCAGCAGACTGGACTACGGTAACGCCCTCTAGGCGGGAATAAACAAATCCCTGCTACGGAAACTCCAGACCATCCAGAACACCGCAGCCAGACTCGTCCTCGGCACCCCACAACATGAGCACATGACCCAACACCTGTGAGACCTCCACTGGCTCCCCGTCAAGAAGAGAGTAACCTTCAAGCTACTCACCCACGCCTACAAATCCCTCCACAACACCGGACCCAAATACCTCAACGAAAGAATTTCTTTTCACGCACCCAAAAGAAACCTCTGCTACACCAACCTTGCCCTAGCAACAATCCTGTAGTCTCAAAGGACTGATTGTTGCCCAAAACACATCTTTCCCATGCAGGAGTTAAAGGTAGTGTGGGTTGCAGACTGACAGATTTTCATTTGCATAACTCATAGTTCTGGCAAGCCCTAAATTTTGTAGAGGGCTAGATTATACAAAATTATGCCTTATTTTCATTAGAAAGGTTAAAAAATGTATCAGTGTGCAAGAGAACACAGCGTGTGTGCACTGTTTTTTTCCAACCACAGTACAACCTTCTGTGGTAAACATGGTTATGCTCACTGCGTGACTGAGCACACTCTATATATCAACCGGGAACCTGACTGTTTGCCCATGTGTATCAAGTGTGTTGGGTGAGTATGCTGTCACATTTGCATGTCACTCCAGAGCTCAGCTACTGAGCGATCCACATTGTTGGGTCTCCTCCTTAAAGGTGCTTCAGAAGCTAGTGACTGCACTTCCTCAACTATAATGACTAAGGTATAGTTAAGTTACTCAAGGGTGTACTTCACAGATATTAAGATAGATGTTACATTGTCTTCCATTGTACTTATCTTCCTACACAGCAAGTTTGCAGCATGCAGCCATCTCAGGTTCACACACAACCATGAATCAAAGTTCTGGGATTTTTGTGCAATGTGTGTGTCAATTATTGGTGGACATATCTTTCTGGGTTCTTTGTTGGACTGTGATTTAGGTAGCTGTGGATGTGTCACATTGGTCTCCTCACTATCTTGTTCTACGGGAGTTGTTCTTCATAGTGTCAGTCGCCTTCTCATTTGTGGCAGGTGGGAATCCTACATCATCATTGTACAAATAAATAGTTTCACATTTTGTCATGGTAATGTAATGACAAAATTAAAAAATAAATGTTAGTTAATACTTTAAAAAAAACAGTTTTGTCACCTTTGAAGAGTAAGCTTTTTGTTTTACAGATGCATGTATTAGAATACTGTAAGAAATTGGGTTATTGGAGAGAAAGTCCCACACAGAAAACAGCCACAATCTTTGCAAGGGTGTACCACAAGAGTCATTAAGTTAACCAGCGCTTAACCGTCTGGTAGCCTGGCACAAAATCAGTCAGGTTTAACTTTGAGGCAATGTGTAAAGTATTTATGCAGCACACAAATAGTAATATATTAAAAACACAACACAAGAAGAGTCTGAAACCAATTTAGAAAAGTAGAGTAAAGTTTAATGAATAAAATGACATCAAAACAAATTAAATCCAATCAGTAGAACTGAAGGTATACATTTTTAAAGGTTATGGGTCAAAATAACGCCTAAATGATCAAAGCACCAACCATAGGAATCTGGTCGCGCGAGACCAGGGCAAAGTCATAAGTTAACATTGACTGCGGTGGAGCACAAGTCAGAAACGCAAGGTGGATTGCGCTCCTTCTTGGCTTACCTTCAGACTTAGAAAATGTGTAGAAGAAAAGTACAGGAGAAGGTAGAGTTCAGTGGGGCAAGGCAGCAGGCTGTGTCCAAGGAGGAGTCATCATCATCGGGGGAATCTCTGGACAAAGTCTAGGTGAAGCTGTTGACGACGGCGGGCAAAAGCTCAGAGCAGGAAAAGATGGATTTCAAGGTTGAGGAGGTTGTCATCATTGATGTGAAGCCAGTCACCGTCGAACCCAGTGAAGAGTTTTACCTTCAGACTTACCTTTTGGAGGTCGAAATCTTCCAGCGGGACCAACCTGCAGGCTGAACAGTCAAGCTGAACAGGATTTGCTGCTGCAGAGAAAAACATAGCGGGAGATGCTGTGTAGTCAGGCAAACCAATGATGCACCTTGGGTGCATTGGCTAACAGATAGGTCCAGGTCGGTTCTCCAGGCACATTTTGATGAAAATGTTTCTAAGCCCCAAGTTTTAGAGTTAGGCAGCAGCACCTCTAACTCCACTTCCAAGGGCCCAGGACCTGGGGGCACCACTTTGGGGGTTAGGACTCACTCCAGCAGAGTCCAGGTGTAGGGTTCAAGGCCCCAGGAGCTTGTTATGTCCCTGTAGTTCACACAGGGGGCCCGCCAACCAGGCCACTTCTGATGGCCATGGGTATAGAGAGAAGGCCCAGTTCTCCATCAACAGGCAAGGCAGGACTTCAAGCAGCAGGGCAGTTCTCTGGTAGCAGCAAGGCAGTCCTCTGGGGGTCCAGACAGTCCTTCTGGAGTCGCACTGTCTGGCAGTAATATACAAAGCCACGCAGCACAACCATTCACAGTCATGTGACCCAGGGCATTGGCAGAGGCACAAAAATTATTAAGGCAAGAAAATGATAACTTTCTAAAAGTGGCATTTTCAGAATTATGACTTAAAATCCGACTTTACCATTAAAGAGGGTTTTATATTTCAATTCATTTCAGTCACTTGTGGCACTTCTACCTGCACCCAATTAAAAGCTAGCAATTATTACATATAATAAGGTAACCCAATGTTAGTTTATGGGAGATGCAGGCTTGACAGTAGGGGAAATTATTTTAGCAGTTTTTCACTACCAGGACATTTAAAACTTGAACGAACATATTCTACTGTTTAAATACATTGTGCCCTGCCACATGGGCCTTTTGGGCCCACTTTGGGGTGACTTATATGTATTAAAAAGGGAGGTTTAGGCCTGGCAAAAGGTTTATTTTGCCAGGTCGACACACAGCAGTTCAAAACTGCACTACAGGCCACAATGGCAGACCTGAGACAAGTTCTAAACTGCTACTGTAGTGAGTGGCACAATAAATGCTGCATGCTCACTAGCAGCATTTTATATAGAGGCCCTGTGTACCATTTATTACCATAGACTAGGGACTTACAAGAAAATCAAATGAACCAATCAGGTGTCAGGCAATTTTGCCATGTTTTAGGGAAGTAGCACAAACATTTAAGCACTGGTTAGCAATGGTAAAGTGCACATAGTCCTAATGTTAACAAAAATGAATTCAGAAAAACGGGAGGAGTGAAGGCAAAAAGTTTTGAGGTGACTCTGCCGAGAGGGTAAAGTCGAACAAACACGCTCCTGTGTTATAGTTTAGAAACGTACTTATGGTAGCAGTGCTGTTTGTGGATAGTGCATTTTAACAAGTATGAGTTATCTGTGTTACTGTGGATCTACCAGTTGATGGGCCTGCATTTACATTATCTTCTGTACTTTCAGTGGACGTTCTCTTACACTCTATATCTAGAACCAGGCTGTGTGGCTCTGTCTCTTACACCGGTAGGAAATCGTTTCATGACTTTTGCCAGTCCATCCCAGATGCCTCAGACGGTTTTGCCATTAGCTTGCCCTTATTTTCTAGTGCAAATGTCATGCTAAAATGTCCACAACTCATCAATACTGCATTGGTTGTTTCCCAAAGAATTTACACTGTCTCAAACAGTAATCCACATATTTTTCCATGTTGATTCAGGGACTGTTCTTGATGACTTGCCAAAAAGCTGATTTTCTTGCGCTGCTACTTCCTACATATGTATAGCGAGCTCTTTGTCTGAAAATCCCTTTCTATGCCTACTCTGCTCCTCTTGTGTGGTGCTGTGCTGTACCCTGGATGGCCATTTCTGATGGCCAGGTCTGCGAGAAATCTGTGATTCACTGTGGAAGTGCTCTTAAGCAGGTCCTTTTTGGGTGCAGCACGATTCTTGCTTTTCTGATTTTGTTAGTAGGTGCCATTGTATCAAAGTATCAGTTGTAATTTTCAACTTTGACCTAATCGCAATTTGCGATTTTCTGTTTTGCTAATGTGTGATGGATCCCTATTTCATACCCATATGCATATGTACAAGAGTTGAGCGATTCACAGCTTTAGATTCAGTAAAAGTACCAAATTACGAATGACAAAAATGAATGTTCAAGCACGTGGCCCCTAGTTCAGAAGAAATGCAGCAGCGGCTTGTATTAAAGAGCGCTGTCAGGGGCGTAACACAGGCCCCTGCAGCCCCCGGGGTGCAGGGGGCCCCCAAGCTCCAGGGGCCCCCTCAGCAGAGTACTCCGGCCGGAGAGCTCCTGATTGTGCCCGGAGGGGGGCCCGCCACATACCTTGCAGGGGGGCCCCCTCAATTTTCGTTACGCCACTGAGCGCTGAGGCCACGCCCCACTGATCTTCAAGCCCAATTAACATTTTTCCCCCCTCTATTTAAAGTATAGTATTTCGGTGCCGGACTGCCTGGCTTGGGCCAGGCAGCTAGGCACTAGCAGACCAATCCTGCGCATATGCGAACGCACAAAGTGTTGGTACTATCACACAGGGCTTAGCTTTTTTACAGCACTTTATTCCCAGAAAAAGAAGGAGTGCTGAATTGGAGTATGGGGCTGATTTAATTAAGCCTGCCCGGGCGCTGCTGGCTGAAACTCTGCATCAGGTGCGTCACATGGCGTGCTCCAATCTTTTCACATTCAACAGATTCCCCATTTCCGAAGTCTGCTTTTAATGTTTACGAGAATAATACCACATTTGCTATCCTGCAAGCGATCGGTGATTGGGGGTGATTTTGTTCAAAATCAGCAGCATCATCTGGGGAAATAAATAGTTTTCGTAGATTCGGCTTTCTTAGAAATTATTTTTCCAGCTGCTCCAGAGCTTTATTGATTGCCTCCATGCACACAACAGCACTTTACAAGGTACGGCAGAGCCCTAGGATCACAAAAGCAGCATAACTTCTGCTGCAGTCCAATCCATGTGTTAGCATTACTATAAAAATAAATACTACTTGTTTTTAACAGATTTTACCACTTTGTAAAGAATCGTTTTATGATGTAGATGGCAGGAGTGATTCCTATTAGGCACATGTCTGGCAGTGCTTTCCTGGTAATATAATAAATAGCTGGATAATTGACATCAAGAGCACAGTTTAAAAAGTCAAGCCCATAGTTTTAAATTTGCTGAAAACGTGAATAGCGCACAGAGTTACATATTTACTGCTGATACCTGGTGTGCTCTTTGGAGCATAAGTTGGGTCCTTATAAGTGTTTAGCCATGCAACAGTTGATGTTGTTGCACCAAGGATATTGTGCTGCATAACTAAATACTTATAAGGTCCCAAAGGCGAGACCTATTGGCTATGCCAATGCTTTTTTTTTTTACATCCACTTATCATCACCCCCCTCCCCACCCCGTCTGCCACCCCAGATCAGTGCCTGACCCTCCTGGAGCAAGCACATTTAGAGCTCCACGAGACAGGAGGAGGACGGTCAGGGATGAAAAAGTACGAAAGCCGGTTTGTTTGCATTGGAGTTTAAGAGATCGATTAGGGATCTGTTCAGCGCTATTGTGCATGGATAATGTGTTAGCAGTAAGTTATATTAACTGCTTAATTGAGAGCAGATAAAAAAAAATGGATTGAGTGGGTGAAGGAGTGAGGGAAGGTTTTTTTTTTTTTTAGAACACAAGATGTTTCTCAAAGCAGAGTATTTATCAGGCCAGGTAAACCGTGATGTGGATTGGAATTCCAAGCATTTAGTGAATTAGAGATTGGATCGAGTTTGTTTATTTATTAGGAATCCAAGCCAAATGTGGGCCTTTGGAACCGGTTTCATTCCTAAGCATGTTGATGGGGGCAGTGGTTGCTTTCTAGCAGGATTGGTGGAAAGTGAAAGGTTATGCGCTTCTATCTTATGATGATTCTTTCTTTTTTTAAACAGTGAGATGTTAGGTGGCCCAGAGCACTCCATTCTGGGTGCCTATACCTTTGATTCCTGGCATTAATGAGTTAGTGATAGAGGACTCTTTCTTAATTCCAGGACGGGAAGCTCTTATGACTAGTTGGAAAGAAGAAGAGCATGCTTTGGTTTTGGCTGGAATACTCAGCTGACTTGCTTGGCAGATACCATAAGATATGACTGTCTTGAGGATATGTAACATATGAAGATCTTTCACAAGAGGCTGCAGACCTCCTCGGAGCATGGAAGGTCTGGTTATGCTGGTGCATCAAGAGGGGAGCTTGGATCCCATGAAAGTTTCTTGTAGTAAAGGAGGTGTTTTTTTCAAGTACAATTATTCAGAAAAAGGATGAGTTATACAGCGGTAAATTGTTCCAGGTCAGTAATGGCTCCAGACCATTCGTTATATGAAAGAAGACTTACAGCAGGGATGAGCAAGGAAGAGGATAAGGCTCAGGATGCTTCTGAAGGCGATAGAGGACTATGTGGAATGTTATTTGGGTATTCAGGTAGTTTGAAACTCGGCCAATAAACGTGTAAGCTAGCACTGCTACATTCTTTTCATTCAGGAGAGTTACTGATGTTAAAGCAATGGAGGGGTAGAATTACCTGGACGTAGCATTTTGAAATATGGAGGATGACAAAAATGATGTTAGTTAATGTTTTATCAGTGCGTATTGAAGTTCAGAGCAGAAGATGTGGCTCAATTTTTGATTGCTTTTGTAAAGACATAGGGTTTTGGCTACAGCTTCAATTGTGAAATAAGTGAAGGCTCTGATGCAAAAGGCAAGTGTGGATACGTCCAAGTTTAAGGTATATTAATTAGAGGAGTGATGGATAGTAAAATGTATGGATCAAGGAGTACGTTGGAGGACATCTTGTAGGCAGCCGATTGGTCAAATGATGAAGTGTTTTTGCAGTTTTATTTGATAAAAGGCTCCGAATTATGACATGTAGCCTTCATTTGTGCTAAATGTATTGCCTCCTGCGTGGCACTCCTGTGTAATCTCTCGTGTAAACTGTATTACTTAGTCTTATAAAAAAATTAGACCGAATTTGTAACATCTAAATATACAAATAACATTTAGAAAAAACACAAAACCAGCAACCCAGGTAGCCAAGTGGTCGAAACAGTCCCTTGGAAGAGCAAGAATATTTTTCATAACATGGAAAGGTAACTAAGGAGAAGTATCGCAGTGTAAGCAACACCTCCATAGTCAAATTAAAGGATTGTCAGGGTGACAGACCGCCACCAGTGTATGTAACTGTGCCACAAGCGAGTATGCCACTATTGAGTATGAAAAAAGTATGTAAGATATGCTTTAAAGTAGATTCCCATTGGCCAGGGAATATAATAAGAACTTATCTTAGAGTCCCACTGAAGAGAGGGAACTTCCACTGAATAACTCTCAGTGTGCGGGATACAGTTACTTTTCCCTCCAGTATTTTGATTTTGTCCATGTTGGACATGGAAGCCGAGCAACACAACGGTTAAAAGTTTGCAATAAAAAGCCAGTGTCCTTTTTAACGGTTTCATATGGTGCCCCTGCAACCAGAGGAGTAATGGGGTGCTTTACAAATGGCCAACAACAATTAAGAATGCAGAATAGATAAGAACATGTTCATAACCAACCAAGACTGAACAAACAGCAGAAATCTGGAGTTCATTTCAAAGATAAAGTCGACTGAATCAGAAGCTGTATTCGGGAGGAAGTGTAAGTGGCGGCTGCCACACCAGTGAAGGAACACTTTCAGACTTGTGGTTCAGGGGAGCAGCGCAGTGATACATTTTTAAAAATTCATATTAAAGGGAGTGTTTACTTCTTCTGCCCCTTCGAGCCTGGTGAGATATTGCGATGGTTGACTACACAGACAGGTTTGTTTTTATAGATCACTTTTCAAGCCTAGAAGCAGATTTTGAAGGGTTTTCTAGCTTATGTTGGGAACTCAAGAGAGCTGTGAATACTAAGGAGATGTGACCATAATTCCTTCTGGAGTAGAGTCAGGCTGCTGAATGTTATACTGCTTGAAATTATATTGTACTCCGTTTCCTTACCTGAAAATGCCCATTATCAAACATGGATTCGTAGGTGTAGCCAAAGCCCGCGGTCAAAACTCTGTAGAACCAGCCCTTTAGCATGGCAGGTAATCCAAACCAGAAGACCGGAAACTGCGGGAAGACAAAAACAAGCACAAGCGCGCGCGCACGCCTCGCGCGGCAGCAAGGGGAGAAAGGAGGGGGCCTGCGCGATTCCCTTGCGGGAGCGAGCAGCAAGGCGCGATAATTGCTACCATATGGCACCAGCTGCTCGCTCCCGCAAGTGAATCGCCAAACGTGCACGCGTTGCCATTGAAGGCAATGGAACGCGTGCACGTTTTTGGCTGAAAAGCCGAATCGATTGCAAAAGGTCTTTTTGCCTATGCAGCGCATGCGCGCTGCATAGGCGAGACCTAAAAAGACAGGCGTAAGAGAAAGAGAGAGATAGAGAGAAAAGAGAAAGAGAGAGAGTCCACCACTACATTTCTTCAATCAGTCTCTTTGGCCTTCTGCTCACTCTCCTTGGGTATGACCCTTCTGTCCCTTCGTTTGGTACCTCTTGTTGTCTCTCGCTATTGTGTGCCATTCTTCCCATGTTGTCCAGGACTTCCTCTTTGTCATGTGTTGTGTTTCTCTTGAATGCTGTACCCCCTCCGTCTTCATCCGATGTCTTGAGCCCCTTGAAATGTGAGCTATTTCTGGTGATCCGGTAGGGGCCCGATGCAGCTGTTATCATAGGTCCTTTGACATTTATTATGGTCAGCGGTTCATCTGAGAAAGGACTGTCTGATTTTCTTGATTGTCATTGGTGCACCAGAACTGGGTCTCCTTGCCTCAGTTGTGATGACATTGCATGTTTCCTGGCGTCTGCATATAGTTTCATTTTCTTTTTTGCTTCTTGATCTCTTGTTGCGATGCTATTGTGTTCTGGTGGCGCTTTTGCCTCTAGCTGGGGCAATCGTGTTATGCTTGTCCTTCCTAGCACCAGTTCTGCTGGGCATCGTCCCATGGAGCTGTGAGGGGTGTTGCGGTGGTCTCTTAGCATTTGAAGGAGTGCCTGGCCTACAGAGATCTGTGCCAGTTTTGCTCTTTGGCTTGCTTTCTTTATATTTCCCATGAATCTTTCCACCATGCCGTTTGCTTGTGGAAACAGGGGCGTTATCTTCCGGTGGTGAATACCCAGGTAGGAAATGAATTTGTGAAACTCCTCTCCTGAGAAGGGAGGCCTATTGTCTGTCTTCATTGTTAGTGGGGAGCCCCAGGCTGCAAAAATGTCATCCAGTATCGGCAACGTTGCAGTGGCTGATGTTGACGAGACGTGTCGTACTATGGGAAATCTGGAGTAGTCATCAATGACCACTAGCAAGTAGTTGCCAGTGTCCAATGGCCCATAGAAGTCAGCTGCCAGTGTGGTCCACACGGCCCTTGGAAGCTCCGACATCTGTAGCTGTTCTGGCTTTGCGGGCCATCCCGTTATTTGGCATAGGTGACAGTTTAGGATGGTGTCTTCCACCAGTCGATCCAAACCTGGGAACCATACTCTTTCCCGTAGCATCTTTTTTGTTGCTACGGGACTCTGTGGTACTCATGTGCCAGGTTTACAGTCTGCCGCCGCAGTGCTTTTGGCAGCACTATCCTTGTTCCTCTTAGTATGATTCCTCTTTCCATTTCTGAAAGTTCCTCTTGTATGTTTTTGAATGCCAGCATTTCTTCCCTGCTCACTCCTTCTCCCATGGCGCTGTTGTTATTGATGTGTCTCCATCTTTGCTGTCGTGTTGTTGATTTGACGGCTTGCATTGTGGCATCCCTTGTTGTCTCTCGTTCCAGCTCTTCAATTGTTATTGGGGCGGGAGTGTTTTGCCTTAACATAAAGTTTAGGTACTCTACTGCCTTGGATGTGTTTTCAGATGCCTGCGGTAGGGGATGTCGTGACATGTAGTCAGCTGGGTTGTGTTCCTTTCCCGGCTTGTGCACGATCTTGAAGTCATAGTCCATCAATCTTATTCCCCACCTTTCAATGCATGGCGGTATCTTTGCATTCGGATTTCCATATATTGTCACTAGAGCTTAGTGGTCAGTTACAATGGTGAAGGGTTTTCCATAGATGAACATGTGGTAGTGTTCACACGCCCATACTACTGCTAGACTTTCCTTCTCTGGTTGGGAGTATGCCCTTTCAATGTCCGATAAGCTCTTGCTCGCATATGCAACAATTTGCCTTGGCGAATCTCTTCCAGGCATGTGTTGTGTCAAGATTGCTCCTAGATCTACCGGGCTGGCGTCAACAGTGAGCTCAGTGCATAGCGATGGGTCAAAATAAGCAAGATGATCTACCGTCATTACTGCGTGTCTGAGGGCCTCAAACGCCCTGCCGCATTCATGTGTCCAGAGAAATTTCTGACCCTGCTTTGTTAGGTCCCGAAGCGGTGTGCAAGGTCCTTTATGTATCGAGCACAGTAGCTTGCTAACCCAAGAAATGACCTCACTTCTGCTACTTCTGTTGGAGGCTTTGCTTTTTCCAGTGTTTCTACTTTGCTGGGATCCGGCCTCATTCCTTTTTTTGAAAAGATGTGTCCAAAGAATACTAGTTCCCTTTTCCCTAGTTCACACCTGTCTTCATTTAGGGTCAGGCCTGCTTGTTCCAATTGGTTGCAGACCTCACGTAGGGCCTCGTCATGTTCCTCATCCGAGCGACCGAATACCAGGATGTCGTCACTGTAATTCAAACTGTTCTTTACCAGCCTGATCACTTCTCTTATGATCTCTTGAAATATCTCTTCTGCTGATGAAATTCCAAAACTTAGTCGTTTGTAGCGAAAAAGACCCATGTGGGTAGAGAATGTCGTGATGTATCGCGATTGCGGATCAAGCTCCAGCTGATGGTATCCTTTGCACAGGTCTAACTTTGAAAATCTGCATGCGCCAGTAAGATAGCTGATCATGCCATTTAAGTGAGGCCCTGGGTGTCTTTCCCTCTCGATTGCCGTGTTTGGTATTCTCATGTCAACGCAAATGCGAATCTTCGATGTGTTCTTCTTTGGTACTGCTACTATCGGAGATACCCATGGGTCGGTCCGTCACCTGACTCTATGATGTCTTGCACCAGTAGGCTTTGTATTTCTTCTTCCACCTGTGGTTGCAGATGTATGGGCACTCTTCGGTGATGCTGAGGCACAGGCTTGACTGCTTCATTGATGTGTAGTGTTATTTGCTTGTCTCTTAGTTTGCCCAGTCCTTGTAGTATGGCTGGATGTTCCCCCAGAATGTTCTGTTGTTCTGACATGTTATAGGTCATTGCTAAAAGACCCATCACCTGCGCGGTGACATTGCTTATTAGACAGGGTGCTGGAATGTCTCCTCGTAGTACATGTACTTCCTCCTTTAACGACATTTCTTTGTATGTCAGTGTCTCTATGAACTTCCCCATGTTCACCACTAGTGTCCTTGAGTCCCAGGTGAACATATCAACAGTGGACGGTGATAGCGGTGGTTTCACTCTCATCTTCTCATACTCTGACATGTACATGATGTTGCATGTAGCTCCACTGTCTAGTACGAAGCTTGTGCTGTGACTCCCTACCTCAATGTTCACCGTCGCTGTTTTCTTTATCTGCTGTTTGTCTACGAGATGAATGTGTTTCAGCGTGCGCTCTTCTGTTGGTACCTCTGACATCAGATACAGCCGTTCTGCTGCCTCTGGCGTGTCTGCTCCATCCGATCCAGCTGAGGGGCTGCGATTTTGCGTGTCTATGTGTCGTGCGTACCTGCTCGTCGCTGCCCGAGGTCTTGCTGGTCTCCCACGCACACTTTTGAATTGTCCACTCATGCAGGCACTCGCGAAATGGTTATCCCTGTTGCATTTCCGGCATTTTTGACCCATTTCCGGGCAGGCACCAGCATGTGGGAATTCAAGTCCACAGCGATAGCATGTTCTTTCTTGCTTCTGCTTCCGGGGCGGCGGTGTATTGTCTCGTTTCTTGACGTTCCCAAATGCACGGTTTGCTTGTTCCACTCTTCTTGCCTTCCCATTTTCCATTTGTCTGGCATGTGTTGTGGCTCTGGCCTCCGCCCAGGCCATGGTCAGTATTTTCTCTAGCGTGGATGGTCCCTTATGAATTCGTGCGCGGAACTCCACTGACTGACATCCTTCAATGATGCGCAGTCGTATGGCCTGCTCATTGTCAAATTTGTCGAATTCGCAATATATAACTAGTTTTCATAGTCTGGTCGCGATGTCGTCGAGGGACTCCTCTGCTAGTTGGCACGTGGTATTGAACGTGTACCTCTCAAAGTCCACATTTCTTTGGGGGTCAAATTTGTCAGTGAGACACTTTATCAGTCCCTTGTATGTTGAGGTCTGTTCTGGGGGAAAGGTTATCAAGAGGTCCTCAACCTCATCACCTACGAAGTTCAGGAACAAATCTGTGTTTTGCTCATCTGTGTAATCATTTCATGTGGTACGCATGTAGCATTTGAATTGCCTTATCCATCTTTCCCAACGAATGCCTGTTTGTGGGTCTGACAAACTGAACGGTAGTGGTCTGTGGAAGATTGCGTTTGAGCTGTTCTTGTCACTTCAGTCTTCTGTCATTTTATTGTGATGCAGACCTTCTTCTCCTTACTCTGTATGCCTTTCCTTTCTTCTGTGTGCAGTTTTCTTCTTTCGCTGTACTTTGTTTTCTTTATTTTACCT
The DNA here is from genome assembly GCA_963921515.1 of Calotriton arnoldi. NCBI lineage: Eukaryota > Metazoa > Chordata > Amphibia > Caudata > Salamandridae > Calotriton > Calotriton arnoldi. Next base: position 124,803 of record CAWUFW010014524.1, on the reverse strand, counting down.
TTGTTTGCTGTAATTTCCTTTTATTTCTACTTTATTTTCTTCATTTCACCTTTGTTTGCTGTAATTTCCTTTTATTTCCCCCTTTTTTGCTTCTTTTGTGCTTTTTCAGTGTTTGCCTGACTTTAAAATGGCCGCCTGGCCTTCTCCAGCTTCTTATTGGCTCTCCCGCCTGACTTCAAAATGGCTGCCGAGATTTCTGCTGGGTGAGATTTCCTATCTCTTCTATTGCCTGACTCTAAGATTGCCACCGGGCCTTTTCTAGCCTCTGATTGGTTCTCCCGCCTGACCCTAAGATGGCTGCCGAATTCTCGTGAGATTTCAGCTTGAAATCTGCGCGGGAGGCTCGGGCTATCTTGTTAGTCAGCGGGCGGCTGCAGTCACGGTCGGGTGCACCTCTCCCCTTCTCCTCACCTTTCCACTTGATGCGGCCAGAGTGGGCTTTACCCACGATCGGGGTGGGCTCCCGATGTCACTGTTTTTTTTCTAGGGGCCGGCGGACCAGGGTAGGCTCCTGGTTCCGTTCTTCTCGCGACCGGGGTGGGCTCCCGATGTCGCGTTTCTTTTTCTAGCAATCAGCGGACCGGGGTGGGCTCCTGGCTCTGTTCCAACGTTGGAGAGGCCACGGGCATGCGCTGCCGGTGGTGTGGTACTTGCAAACCCCACCTCGTCGTCGCGAGTTTTACTGTCTTCCTACAGGAACCACGCATAGACCGGTGAGTGATCATATATTCTTTATTTCTGTTTCTTGCGCCGTGCTCACAGGCACGTCTCGTCCCCTGCCCTCGCAGTAGCATAATGATGTCCCCCACTCCCTGACCCGAAGTGGTGTCCGGTTGCTGTCCCCTCTGGCCACTGGGTGCAGGGTCCTGGTGCCCTTTGCCCAGGTCACGACAGTTGGTAGCTCTGTAAGGGCAAATCAACCATTTGTCAGGGTGCAGTTTAATTTGGTATCTGTAACATCTGTGTTTACAGTGCTAAGAAATGGGGAAACCTGGTAAGAAGGGATATACAACAGCATCCTGCATGCCTTGTCAAAAGATAGTAAAGCATATTCTTTGTACCTGTGTTTTTAATATATTGCTGCAACATTCCTTTTTGCGTCATAATGTTTTGCATTTGGAAGTAGTACCTTCTATTGGAAATGCATCATGCTTCAGGTGGCATACTCAGAAATATTGGAACATTTAAGAGTGCGGAGTACCCCTTTAAGAATTGCTTTTCAAACCTATGAGTTTTCCTGCAATTTCTTTGGGAAATGTGTTGACTTATGCACTACATTGCCTTCTGGTTTTAAAACTGCCTGAAGCAAACTCTCTTGGTGATTCGCAATCCCCTTCAGGTGTTCAACACCTGTCAGTTATTATTGCCTCACCATTTTGAAATGACACCAGCCGCCACTGATTATGTATCTCAGGGAGTTGAACACTTTCTATAAAGCAGGTGGCGATCTCTAGATGAGGAGTTCGAGACCCAGCAAGGCAAACCCAGCCTTTTATAATTTAATGTAGGTGAATTGAGGATCGTTAAATTGTGCAATGTTCATACCCGATCCCTAACAGCGCCTGGAAGCAAGTCATTATAATGAAGAAGTGTTTTATTGCCAAATCAGTACACCCACTTTGAAGTAATGTAATATTATAGAAAAATAGAACAGTTGTTACAATAGATGGGAATTTCATTGCACACTGCAGATATATTTTTAGCCATTTTTAGACATCAGATTATTTATTATTATTATTTTATTTTATTACTGCTGCATTTTATAGCGTGAATGTGTCCCAGGTGATGGAACAGCAATCCATATGCACCAAAAATTATTACAGTGGCAAACAACATGATTAACAATACTAGCAATATGGAGTTCTACTCCAGGGAGGGTAAAAGTGAGTGGAGGGAGACAAAACAGGTAATTAGGATGACCTAGTTTGTCAGTTTACCCAAATCCCACTCTTGGCATATATTTTCCACAATATGGGGCACATGCATCAAAGTTACAATTTGCGATTATTAAGGAATCACTATTTGGTAATCGCAAATGCCTATGCATGTAGGAATCGCCCAAAAATGTGTGATTCCTTAACATAATCGCTATTAGCTAATGTGACTCCATTCATTCCTAAGGGCCTACAGGCCCATAGGAATGAATGGCATTGCATTCGCTAATTGCGATTACCAAATTGATAATCGCAAATAGCGAATGCAAATCCAAGGCCCCCTAGAAGCACCCCACAAAAAAAGGTAAGTGTGCACATGTAAAGCACACACATGCCCTAAGGGCATGTGTGCACTACATGGCACTTTGAAAAACTCATTTTTGTGAATTTTTCAAAGCATGCACATATCACCATCAACTTGAAGTTGATGGCAATTAGCGTTTCCTAAATGCACAGTTCGCATTTAGGAAAGGCTACATGCATCGGCATTAGGAATTGCAAATTGCGATTCTCTTAATGCATTCGCAATTTAGGAAATCGCTAAAAATTGCGATCACCTAAATTGCGAATGACAAAACATATATGCATTGTAAAAGGCCTTTTTCCATTCCCTAACGGACCGATTCTGTGAATCGACCCGTTTGCTAACGGAAAAAGGCTTGATGCATGTGCCCCTATGTCTTTGGCAACAGAGATCTAGCGTTGTTTGTAGGTGACATCTAAAAAGAGAGCGAAACCTAACAGGTCACCATGTAGACACACCAGAGGTGCAGGACATTGATTAGGAAAAAGGGAGAGTAAATGATAAAAGAGGGAGGGGCAGTATGGGTGAAGATAGGGAGAAAGCTAGGAGGTCAACAAGCACAGGAGTTTAGGTCGCAAATGATGGAACTAGATTCAAATGTCTATGGAAAAGGATTAGTTTCAGATAGTTCTTAAATGTTGCCAGAGAGGTGGAGCTGAGTAGTGCTGAGGAGTGAGCTCCTAATTCTAGGGTTGTTTTACAAATGTGGATGGAGGTCCTGTTTTGAGACTTTTATAGACAAATGTGATGGTCCTTGTCACATTACATATTCAAATGTATAGTTTTATAGATTTTGCATTCTTTTGAGGTAGAACTGAGCTTTATTCTAGATAGTGATGCACTTTGGTGAACCCTAATGTATAGACAACCCTAAGCAGCTATGAATACATGTACAGTAAGTTTTTACTGTATATACAAAATACAATGATTAATTTACAATGTAACATCAGCTTTTACGCATTTACAGAGCGTATTCCAGTCATGTGTCGAGTTGGAGATAAGGTATCCATCAGTTCCAATGGTGGCTTTCCTGATGCAGGCGCTTGGCCCCGAAACGCATGTACCTCTCATAAAGATTCATCAATAACCTAAACCCACCTTATCTCTGTCTTATAATGATAATTTTTGTGTGGCATATTTAGTATTTGAGAGATGTATCCTTAATTAAGTTATTGGAATAAACTGAACTGAACTCCATGTGAAACAATTAGGTATATGAAAATACCAACAATCTCTCTACACTGTTGATGTATTGTCGTATGTATATTAGGATTTTAAAAACAAATTTAGTCTATAATAAAATTTATTGAAATTTAATGCCTCAGTCTAATGACTGAGAACTGTTATTGTTTACAGGGGGTCCCTATTTTCACACTCGTACACTTTGGTGAACCTGTATTCCAAATACACTTGCTAAGCAAATAAAATCTGCCTGCTTGGGCACTTGCTCTCCTCTGATACATCCTGAAGGCAAAAGCAATACCGTTGGATTGCATCCTCGACTATGACCAGAACAGCAATGATATTGGGGGGGAGGGTTACAGATAACAGGATCTGAGTTTGAAATTACTAGTTCTATTTAAATTTAAAACAATGGCTGTGGTCATGATTTATACCGGATTGTATCCCCTAGATGTCTTGTGGCTGCGTTCTGAACTCTTTACAGGTCGCTTACATGATTCCATGGTACAGTCCATTTACATAATCCAGTCATGATATAATGAGTAAGGTCGTTACTAGGATCTTCTGCAGAAATATCAAATACAGGTCACTTGTTGAACTTGTGGACCAAGATTTCCAATTTCAGAACAATCTGAGCATATTCTGCATAGTTATATAATGGTAGGTTAAAGAATTTGATGAGTTCTGATAGTGGGCTGAGATACATGTTTTGAGTGGAGAGGGGAAATTACCAAACCTTGACATATAACTTCCTTGATGTTTTTTTGTGGTGATGTAAATGGAAGTACTGAGATAATGCTGTATCTCTTCTTAATGTAGGAGGAGATTCACTCAAGGGGCCTTATTGCGAGTCTGGCGGAACATGTACTGCTAGACTTGTGGGGGCATGGCGGTGGCGGTCTAGCCACCGCCGCAGCAGCAATCTGACCGCTGTATTATAAGATTGGCGTTGGACTGCCATTAGACCACCACAACTGCCAGGGAACCATGTTCCCTGGTGGTGGTACGGAGGTCAGGGGCTCAGAATATGCTGGTGGTGCTGCTGCGGCACCGCCATGCATATTTTGAGTTTCCACACCGTCAGCCTTACATGGTGGTCTGCACCACCATGGAAATGCTGACGGTGGGGAAACAAAGGGGGCCCTACAGGGCCCTCCTAGCCCCATGCAGGTAGTTGCATGCAGGGTGGCCACATGTTGTGACCCCCTGTCTGCAAGCACCCTACCAGTTCCAGCACGGCATGGACTTTATAGACCATGCCGTGCTGGAAAGCATTGTGGCGGTCCCAGAGCAGGGCAGTATTTAAAGCTCATTGAGCCTTTTTACTTCAGCGCAGCGGGACCACCACGCTGCCTGCCCGCTTGTCAACGATTTGTATCATAGTCTGGCGGACGGGCAGCATTTGGCTTTGGTGGTGCTGTGGAAATAAAATCTATAATTATGCCCCTTCGCTGCCCTCTGCGCGATCTAATTATGCCCCTTTGCGCGATCCCCTTTGCGCGATTAATAATTGCCCACATTAAAAGCCGACACCATTTTGTTTTTAATTCACCCTTTGGTGTCCCAAGACCCCGAGCACGAGCACGACACCCCTGCACCTGGTTTTCCTCATTTTCACCATCTGTCTCTGTGGTTTCTGCCAAGTCCGGGAAACCAGTACATGAGTTCCTGCTCCCCCGCAGAGATGGTTCATGTTTCTGACATGAAGCACGAGCACAAACCCCCAAATGAGGAAGCCTTCCCCTTCCAACTGTCAGACTATTTCACATCGCAAGTCCCCTCACGAAGCCTAAGACACGCCCCCATTTCTTCACACTCTGCTCCTCTTGCTGAATCTTTGTTCCTCTATCTGCCACGACCTGTTTGTTCCTATATTTTGCCTCGTGACCAAGACTGTATAAATATTCTGCTGTTGAAAATAAAGACCCCCACTTAAAGAGAGGGACTTGAGAGATTGCTCCTGTGCCCGCTTGGTGCTGGAAGCGCTCCCTTTAACTCGAGTTATTGGTCTTCTCCTCCTTCATTTGAGCACCACGGACTCCTCGCTTTGCATTGACAAGAAATTATGATTTATTAAGCATAGAAATTCAGAAATGAGGTAATAAGTAAATTTAATTTACCACAGTAATTGGCGCCCGAACATGGGACCTTCCCTTTCCCCCACGCGCCGGCGATATTGGACCCGGTACTGTCCCCTCCTGACCGTTGACGGACTTCAAAAGTGCACAACGCGGGGAATTCCCGCTAACTCCCTCGAGGCGAAGAGGGGGACCGACTGCGGCCCAGCATCCACACGAGGCGGTGAGGAAATAGCGGAACGTCCTGAACCAAAGCCCAACCTGCGAAGCAGACGAGTCCGAGGTTCTACAAATCCCACCTTGAAACTGCGCGCCGCGTTTTCCCAAAATCTTCAAGAGGCCTTCCAGTTACTTTTCGGTGAGTACTGCTGAAAAGTATAAAAACGAACCCACAGCTTTTGTGGGGGCGGTAAAGATACGCGTTTTTTTGGTTTCTCACCTATCTTTGGTGAGGACTACTAAAACTAGTATAAAAGACGGACTCACTACCTTGTGGGCACGGTAAAGATACATGTTTTTTTGTGGGTTTCTCACTTATTTTGTGAGGACTACTAAACTAGTATAAAAGACGGACTCACCTCTTTCGTGGGTACGGTAAAGATATTTGTTCTGTTTATGTTTTTCTCACTTCTAAAATCTTTGAAAGTCTTGCCATCATGCCTATTTTCTCGAAAATACGTAAGATGGCAACCAAAAGGAGTATTCTTGAGAAGGAAATTCCCCTTCCTCCTCGGGATACTCCAGGACACTTCATGTATGCCAAACATGGTGTCGGTGCACTTATTTATTGTGATCTATGGGTAGAATATACTAAAGACCTAGAACTCAGATATAGATGGCCTGAAAATGGTAGTTTTGATACGGAGTGTATTATGAAATTAGAGGAACAGTTATGGAAGAAAAAGAGAGTCCGTCAGTCACAGAGTGACTCAGTAGAATTATGGAGAAAAGAAGCCCATAGGAGGCAACAGAAGGAATTGCATAAAGTTGAAAAGGGTAAGAGAATGTCAGAGCAGGCCAAGAAAGAACAGTTACAAGAAATAGGGAAAGAAGTAGTTAGTGAAAGGAATAAAAGGGAACAATCAGCCATTTCTACTGGTTTTTATCCTGTATTGCCATCTGCACCTGAAAACCTTAACATTGCATCAGCACAGCCTACAGCCCCACCACCAGAGGATACTTTTACTAATTTTCTCTTAGATACTCCACCACCCTATGAAGTTCCAGTCATTCAACACCCTCTGCCTCCGCCACCCCTTTCACAACATAACGCACCACCTCTCACTCCAGAAGGGGGTGCCGTAGGTCCAGACCCAGGTAAAACAATTCCCGACTGCCCCTATGACCCGACTCCGAGCAACACAGGGGAGGCGGGCCGAATAAGTAAAATACTTCATGACTCCTGGGAAGAAATAAGACATCTACCAGCAATTGACACGTTTCTTCAAGCGGCCTCTGAGTTTCTTCGTACTGGAGAGAACTCACGAGCCATTAACGCTATGACTACAAGAAGATCACACCCTGTAAAAATGCACATGTATAGGTTCCTCCTTTGCTGTTTCATAAAACACATACAAGCAGAGGAAAGAAATGTACCAGTTTCACTTTTTGACTTATTAGATTCCGCATCCGACCACACTAGTCTAGAACTTATAAATGATGCACTAGACAGGTTCACCCGTAATGTGACCCGTATTCTGCAAAACTTGCAAACAAATGAAGAGAATAAGAAACTTGAGGAGGAAATTACTGAACCTACTGAAAAAGTCCTACCCGTTCGTTCTTCCGCCCCTAATTCACGAACACCCCCGCCTACATTCCTCCAAGGTCACTCTGAACGGTCATCTCCAGATGAGTTATTTGAAAATACATCCAATGCATTAGACTACTGGTTAGACCAGGAACCTCCGCTTACACCGGAGGAGGAGGAAATAGCCAGAACTGCGACCCTATGGGTCTCTCAATATAAGATATATGACAATGATCTCATAGCCCAGCTTTTTCTAGCATTACCACGCTCACATCAAAGATTAGCAAGTCTCTACATGGTACAACATCTCATCACACTCAATGACACTCATTTTAAACATGATCCAAGACTCGAAGATTTTCTGTCTGACTGCGCTGATAACATGTTCCTCCACAATAGTTCAGTTTTTCTTAACACATTTATAGATTTTAGACAGAAATACCAGAAAGTGACTGGATATAGATCTCCCCATAATACGTGTGGATCAACTAATAGACTTCCTCAAACACGCCAGTTCCCCATGAGAGAGGTCCACCCCAGAGCTGACACGAATGGCGCGCTACAACGCGTCTTCATTTATGTACCCTTGACAAAACTTGAGTTACTAAGGATGAAAGAGATGGTTCCCTCCCACTCAAAGGATCCTGCTGGATTCTTTAAGGAATTAGGAGATGTATTAATGATGGGAACATATACTCTTTCTGATATCACAGCAATTCTGAAATTATTGTTGCCATCAGGTATATATGACAAACTAAGAGAAAAAGATTGGGAAGTAGCAGGTGAACACATTAAATGGACTGAACTTCAGAATGACGAAAATACTAGAGTAGCAGGTCAAGGTATAGGAGACAAACTAAAAGCACTTCCTGGCACTATTTTAAAGGTGCTACCACAGTTACTAACAGTGAAAAGGGAGGACTGGGATGCCATTTCCTCCTGCAAACAGAAACATGGTGAAGACATAGGAGATTATTACACTAGACTTGAAAAGTGTTTTGCGGTAAATAGCGGCCTTACGCCAACAAGTGAATTTTACCCGCATCTGTTTGTTTCCAAATTAGTAGATAACGCCTTGCCAGCCATTAAGGACAGAGTACTAAAAGTAGAAAGTACCTGGCAAGCACATACACCTCCACAGGTGTTACAAATGCTACAATATCACCAGAATCGCATTAGGGATGAAGAAGAAAATGATAAGAAACGCATGAAAGACACAAAGATGAAAGCATTAGTAGCCCAAACTGCACCCCAGCGTCAACAGACACCAAGTAGCCAGACAAATATAAAAAGCACTTGTAATTATTGCAAAAGATGGGACACTTCGTTAAAGATTGCCCTGTCTTAAAGCACAATTTGGCTACTGGTAAGACCCAGCCACGCCCATATCAGCCAAAACAGAATGATTCCCTAGACAGTTCAACACCTTCAGTTCCACTGACAACACAAATGGCCCAAATGAATATTATAGACAGCGCCTACACTGAATATTACCCAGATTTCTCATGATGTTGCCCAGAGAGAGAAGATGACAAACTGCCCCTAATCCCCATTCCAGTAGATCAGACAGGTCCATTTATAGAGGTCCGACTTCTTGGGGAGGATAGGAAGTTTCTACTAGACACTGGGGCCAGTAAAACAACAATAAGCCATCAAGAGGTCCCAGAGGCTCCTCTCTCGGGTTCAAAAAGTATTTCTCTGGGTTTCTCGGGACAACCTGTGACAAACGTCACGTCAAAGCCACTGCCCTTGCAGGTTGGTCCCCTCATGACAACTACAGATCTTATATTGACAAAATCATGTCCAGAAAACTTGCTTGGTATAAAAACATTGAAAGAATTAGGAGCTGTCATTGTTTGCTCACCTACAGATGTCAGACTATTTCTGCGAGATTTCAAGGGCCACTACACAAGTAGAGAATTAGATGAGCGTTTGAAAGATTTGCCACACACCCTGTGGGCCACTGATTCCACCACAGTAGGATGTATGGAAATAACACCTCACAAGGTTACACTGAAAGAGGGAGCCCAACTACCACGCATAAGGCAATACAAAATTCCACCTCAGGCTGAACAAGCATTAATGTTAATTATTCAGGACCTAATACAGTCAGGTGTGATTAAGGAAACAACTTCTAACATTTGCAATTCCCTGTTTTACCAGTTCATAAAAAAGTGGAACCAGGAACACCACCTGTCTACAGACTAGTGGTGGATTTGAGAGAGCTCAATAAATGTGTCGTTCCACAACACCCTGTGGTTCCAGACATCTCCACCCTACTCACAGCCATAGATGCGGAAGCAACGCATTTTTCAGTCATTGACTTGAAAAACGCATTCTTTAGCATACCTATTCACCCAGACAGTCAATACCTTTTGGTTTCTCCTTACAAGGACGAAGTTTCCAATTCACAAGAGCTCCTCAAGGTTTCACAGAGAGTCCAAGCGTATATAGCCAAGCATTAAAAAGACAACTAGATACTGTTCAAATGCCCACGGATACAGCCATACTACAATATGTTGATGATATCCTCATTACGGCCAGATCTGACGCAGCATGTGCTGAAGCATCACTACTAGTACTAGAATTCCTAGCTGCAAATGGCCATAAAGTTTCCCCTGGTAAGCTCCAATTTTTGTTTACAGCAAGTGGCATACTTAGGGCACTTGCTGTCAAAGGAGGGTAGGCAGCTTACACAGGAACGCATCCAACTCATACAACAAATACCACAACCAACAACACAGAAACAAGTTCGAGCCTTTGTTGGTCTCACCTCATATTGTAGACAGTGGATCCCACAATTTGCACTCATTTCCAAACCGTTAGTGCAGCTGACAACACTCGAAGCTGGCGCTACTCCACAATTACCCTGGACAGATGAACACACGCAAGCCTTTCAGTCTCTTAAAAAAGCTATGTGTCAAGCCCCAGTGCTGGCAACACCTAATTACACCAAAGATTTTACATTATTTGTAACAGAAAACTCAGGTACAGCACTATCAGTTCTGACCCAACTTCAAGCAGACAAACATAAACCATGTGGTTATTTTTCAAGCACATTAGATCCAGTAGCACAAGCATTGCCTGCATGTCTAAAATCAGTAGCAGCTACTGCACAAGCTATTAGACAAAGCGATTCTATTGTATTGGGACATCATCTGATAGTTCAGGTCCCACACGCTGTAGAACTTCTGTTAAACAGAACACAAACACAGCATCTGACAATAGCCAGACTCACCGGATATGAGATGACACTTTTTCAGCCACACATTGAGATTAGACGCTGCAACATTTTAAACCCAGCAACACTGTTGCCACTGACCTCTCCTACTGAAGAAATTCACGATTGTATTGACATAATTGATTTAGTGACCAAACCAAGACCAGATTTACAAGATACTCCCCTTGCTAAGGCAGAAATGACACTCTTTGTTGATGGTTCATGTATGAGACTCCCCACAGGAGAATTAGCAGCAGCCTATGCCGTCACAAATGGTACAGACACTTTAGAAGCACACAAGATAGAGATACTGTCGGCACAGGCAGCAGAACTCATAGCCCTAACACGAGCATGTCACTTAGCAAAAGGAAAGTCAGTTAACATCTACACTGATTCACAATATGCCTTTGGAGTTGTACACAACTTCGGTACATTATGGAAAGAGAGAGGATTTCTCACATCACATGGGTTCAGAATACAGCATGCTACACTCATCACTGCCCTCTTAGAGGCCAGTCAGTTACCAGAGAAAATCGCAGTGCTAAAATGTAAAGCGCACACAAAAGGAACAGATGAAATATCAAAAGGAAATGATTCTGCAGACAGTGCAGCCAAGTTAGCAGCAAACACAGAATTAAGTATACCACACCGCCAATATACAATACGAGACCCCTTTTCTGACATCCAGGATGTCCAAAGTCACGCCACACCACAGGAACTGCTAGAATGGAAGGAAAAAGGAGGGGTCCTTACAGATCAAGGCTGGATGACACCTGAAAGAGCAGTATGGTTTCTACCGGATGCCATGGTACAAGTTATGGTAAACACCATACATGGACCAGCACATCTGGGAGAAAAAGCAATGTTAGACAGCATACAGAATATATGGCACAACAAACATTTGAGAGCTGCAGCCAAACAAAAAGTTAAAACGTGCATGATTTGTAATCAGTTCAACCCAGGAAAAGGCACAAAGGTGGAACAGGGAGGATTCCAACCCCCTGACCATCCATTTGAAGTTCTCCAGATGGACTATATCCAGATGGCGAGATGTAGAGGTCACAAGTATGTGCTAGTTGTAGTGTGTGCTCTGACCAGATGGACAGAAGCCTATCCCGTCCCAGATTACACTGCAACGACAACTGCTAAACAATTAGTTAGAGAGTTTTTTCCGAGGTATGGGTTGCCCCGTATCATCTACTCAGATAACGGCCAACCTTTTTCCTCTGAACTCATGAAGCAAGTGTCTCTTCTGTTAGGGTACACTTGGAAGTTTCACTGTGTAAGACATCCTCATGCAGCAGGTCTAGTAGAAAGGCACAACCAAACTTTGAAGACAAAATTGGCCAAGATATGCACTGACAAAGGCGTGGACTGGATGGTAGCCTTACCGGTTGCCCTCTTCTACATGCGTATGGTAGCCCATTCCAGAACTGGCTTATCTCCATATGAAGTGGTCTTTGGCAGACCACCAAATATGTGGGGTACGCCAAGGCCTAAAAGAATAACTGATGTTGACAGTACTATGCTGACTGACTACCTGGCTTCCTTGATGTCTGCACTCCAATCTTGTCGTTCTCAGGTTGCTGCCACCTTCCCTGACAAAACCAACCCGGAAGAACACGCCATCCGACCTGGGGACTGAGTCCTCGTGAGGAACTTCGACCGGACCAGTCCCCTCCAGCCCAGGTGGAAGAAGCCAAGACTCGTACTACTAACAACACGGACAGCAGTGAAGGTCGAGGGCAGGAAGGGCTGGCTCCACGCAAGCCACTGCCGGAAACATTTTGGACAAAAAGACACTGTTGCTGATGGCCCTGCCAATCCCACTGACATTGTGACTGAACAATCTTTATTGCCTTTGGAACTAACCCCACAACAGGATTACAAATCAAAGTTAAGGTCTGCCATTCGGACTCTGGCTAATTAAGTCCATTGGGCGTCGGTCCAGTGGTGAAGCGGTTGGAGCATGGGAATGGATTTTAACACCTTGACTATGTGGGAGAAAAAAAAAAAATGAACTCTAGAAAAAGACATAATGGTCCTATTATATGTTTGACAGTATTATTTTTCCTCATGGCAGTTATGACGTGTCTTGGTTGGATTCTCCACACTGTTTTTCCCCCAACACAACACACCTCTCATACACCCAACAGCACTCAGGAACACACCTATCACGACCTACCCCCTCATGAACAAGCCCATAGACTAGCCTTGCGAAACAATACCTTCATACAGATGCTACACCACACTCAGCAAGCCAGTAATAGCACCAATTGTTGGATATGTGGCCGCATCCCACCTCATCAGAAAAAGGGAGGGATGCCTCTTTTTTCTTTCCCATTCTCTTATAATGGAACTTGTGAAGCCTGGTTCGCCCTAATAACAGCTGACGCTACTACCCCCACCTCCTGCCCTGACGGAAATAATTCATGCAAGAATGGGTGGCCTTGGGGGATTTAAACAAGGTACTCAATACTGCCTGTTACCCTAATAAGGAGGGAGATCCTCAGGCGACCGGTACAGTCCTAGAAAGTGAAGAATACAAGCAAGGGAACATGACCATGTCCTACAAGATGTTAAATACCAAACCTAAAAAGAATGCTGGTTCCCCTTCCATCTCGGTCTCACCAGTAAAAGGACACCTGTGCATCCAGAAAAATGGCTCTGTTCCATTAGGACACAGTGACTGTCATACCACTATAAGTTTTGAAGACAGAGGAAAGTCCTCATTTCTAGCATCTCGCCATACTTATTTCATCTGTGGCCAAACGGCCTATGTGCAGCTGCCCTTGAACTGGGGGGAACTTGCTATATAGCATTCCTGTTACCCCCTGTCTTTGTGGCCCCATCCACTTACCACAGAGACCTCCTAGTGCCCCATGTCAGACATAAAAGAACGATCGATACCTCCTTGGTTGACCAAACGGAAACCTCATGGGAACAGTATACAGATTTTAACAAAGGGTTCTTCTTCTTTGTTGGCCCTGTACAGAACAGCAAGCTTATACGCAGGTTGACAAGGACCTTAGAGGCTGTAGTAAACCAGACGGCGTCTGCCCTGGGGAGCTTAACCCAGGAGCAGTCTGCCATACGATTGGTTACTCTCCAAAATCGCCTTGTCCTTGACATCATCTTGGCTGACAGAGGCGGAGCCTGTAAAATTATAGGCTCTAGCTGCTGTATATTTATTCCTGATAATTCCCCATCTGTATACACGGCCATAACAAAATTACACAAGATAGCCGTAAGTTTACATCAAGAACCTGGCACTTGGACGTGGTCTGACTGGTTCTGGAAGATAATATCGTCCTGGGGATGGCAACTGCTGTCAGCAGCAGGCATAATATTCCTGATAATAACTGGATGCTGCCTTTGCATCCAATGTGGTCCTGCCCTATGCGGTCTATGCGCTGCAAAATGCATTCCTAAACCACTTGTCCAGCAGAGAGAAAGGGAAAGAATCATGTTACAAGAATGTATAAATGATCTCATGCAAATTGAGATATAATGTAGGTACACTCTGGGGCAAGGAGGGAATGTGGAAATAAAATCTATAATTATGCCCCTTCGCTGCCCTCTGCGCGATCTAATTATGCCCCTTTGCGCGATCCCCTTTGCGCGATTAATAATTGCCCACATTAAAAGCCGACACCATTTTGTTTTTAATTCACCCTTTGGTGTCCCAAGACCCCGAGCACGAGCACGACACCCCTGCACCTGGTTTTCCTCATTTTCACCATCTGTCTCTGTGGTTTCTGCCAAGTCCGGGAAACCAGTACATGAGTTCCTGCTCCCCGCAGAGATGGTTCATGTTTCTGACATGAAGCACGAGCACAAACCCCCAAATGAGGAAGCCTTCCCCTTCCAACTGTCAGACTATTTCACATCGCAAGTCCCCTCACGAAGCCTAAGACACGCCCCCATTTCTTCACACTCTGCTCCTCTTGCTGAATCTTTGTTCCTCTATCTGCCACGACCTGTTTGTTCCTCTATTTTGCCTCGTGACCAAGACTGTATAAATATTCTGCTGTTGAAAATAAAGACCCCCATTTAAAGAGAGGGACTTGAGAGATTGCTCCTGTGCCCGCTTGGTGCTGGAAGCGCTCCCTTTAACTCGAGTTATTGGTCTTCTCCTCCTTCATTTGAGCACCACGGACTCCTCGCTTTGCATTGACAAGAAATTATGATTTATTAAGCATAGAAATTCAGAAATGAGGTAATAAGTAAATTTAATTTACCACAGTGCGGGCGGTGGTAAACCACCCTGCTCCTGCACCACCAAACTCATAATAAGGCCCAAGGAGTTTTCCTTTGTTGCTGATTTCTTTTAGTCTATTTTTTTTTACTTTTCACTATACTTTACTATAGGGAGACTCCTGTGTCATTGTAGAGATCTACCTATGGTAAAGTACAGAGAACATTTTTTAAAGAGTTGATTAAAATGTACAATACATTTGTGAAAATATCTCTATGGTAAATATTGATGTAAATTATTTTATATATTTATATTAAATGTAAATAAAAAAAATGCTACAGCACTATTACATTAATTTTGAATCCAATCTTTAATAACATTATATATATTAAATTTAAATTATTTTTCAGAAGTTTAAAACTAGATGAAATATCCGTTGGCATCTATCTTCTCAAACCCCCACTGTTCTTCTGTTTAAATTAGAGGTGGACATCCTGGTCCATCAATTGTCTTATTTTCATAAAGTATCACTTTGTAATGAGACCTTTGTGTGTCTCACTTAGATACATCTTGACCTTGAAACATCCCTAGCTTACAAAGATCAATAGAGTTTTTGTGCTCTGATCCCGTGTGGGCATTCAAGGGAATACTTTTCAATGAGTCTATACACCTCATTGAACACCTCGTATCTAATAAAATTAAACTAAGGGGTATGAAATGCCAATTTATACTTGTTTCTCTGTATTTTACCCTGCCCCTTGCAGTGATGCCTGCCTGCTGCATAACAAGTGCCTTGTAGTCAATTGCAATTGTAACGCGGCGGATTAGACATCCTCCACTTTTGTGACAAGTCCCTTGTCTACCAATCTCTAAATAAGGCTCATGGCATTTTATCGCCAGTAGCACTGTATTCGTCCTAAAATTAAATCCAGTTAATTCATACTGTTCAATTAGGTTGCCTTCATGCAAGAATATTATGTTTTTCATTCTGTTGCATATAATCATCACCCTTTCAAACATAGAGCTGTTTTTCCCTCTTTTCAGGTGTTGTTTATAATGTTGTCAATAAAGAGCCCAGTCAGTTCTGCACAAGCGAAATAAGTGCAGGTTTAATTAAAGCATTGACAAGCATTTCATGCTTTTATCCTTGGCCTTTATTTGCAGTGGTGGCTGCCAGCTATGGAAAGAGGGGGCGGGCAAATGGGGGCAAGAATATATAAACTAAATTCATGCCGACATGCATCACATTATAGTTTTAAAGTTAAAATGTTTAACTTTAAAATGGTAATGTAATGCATGTCGGCGATTTAGGGCAATTATAAACATAAAATACATTTTTGAAAAATGAAATGAAGCACACTTACTTTCTGCACGTCTTCGCTGCGTCCTAGGGTTCTTCTCTCCTCTGGCCTAGCAACTTCCCTAACCAATCCAGGCACTGCTCTCAACCAGCATGAGAGCAGTGCCAGGATTAGATGGAGCAGGCTCTCTGTGGGCTCCAAAGAGCACTGTAGGCCTTTGCTCGGTCTCAACCCAGCTGTCAAAGACAGCTGGGTTGAGAGGTTTAAAGTGTGCATGTCTGGCCGGCCATGGCAAGACGGCCGGCCAAAGAGACATGTGCAATTTAAAGTGCTCAGACCATCACTCTTCTCTGCGTCTGCATGTCAACAGTGTCCCCGCCCCTGTCCTGAGACTCGGCTCGGGAGGAGGGCTTGCAGAGTCAATGAAAAATACAATCGTAGTAATGTCTATTTCCATTTCATTCTTCATCTAGGGGTATTTAAACTAGTGATGCGATGCTCCTCCTCCTTAACGGAGGAGTCACCCCTCTTTATTTATTTCCTCAGAAGGTTAGCGGCAATTTGAAGCTTTTCTAGCAGTGTTCCCCATTGGTTTATGGTGAAATGAAAACTGGGTGGATGATATTCCAGTGTGCATTTTCTTCATTCAGACAGACTAAAATGTTCAGTGTGCACTTACGTTCACTGTTATAAAAACACGTGGCCTGTATTTCACTTTTAGTGTCTTCATAAATTCAGAGGTTTCAGCTTCACTGTTTAAGGTTCACTTGCATAATCAAGATTGGATAATGCAGAATGTTAGGGAGATTATCATACATTTGCCAGGGTTCCCCACTAGTTGCGATGGTTTCTACTATTCCAGGAGCAGAGAGGGGTGACCTTCTGTTTGATGCACACCGTGTACATCTTCACCTGCTCAAAAGCTCTTGCATCGTCATAAAAGAGAATTTTAAAGATTTTCCCAGAGTAAACATGAGAAGCTGTGACTACAACAGCTAACCAGTGGTTTTGCTGGAATCTTCCTGACTTCAAAGAGAATTGGAAATTTACAACAGACACAGAAAAAAATCTATGTAAATGTAGTTTTCTTCTTAATGAATTGAGGGCTTGTAAAGCGCACTGCCACTCCCAAAGGAGCATACTGGCACTATTGCGTAAATTTGTCTTAATTGAGCTCTGTCTCTTTAAGCATTCCCTCCGAGCCAATATGTTATCTTTCTCTCTGGTTTTCCATCTATGTTACCTGGTGCCAATAAATTAAGCCTGGGCGTAGTTCGCGAAGTAGCGCTACGTGAAGCTACGCAAAGTGCAGTTCGCACTACGCGAGCTACGCGTAGCACTACGCGAACTGCGTAGTGCACTGTTCGCAATGATTGCACAGTGCTGGATGCTTGTCCGCACTGTGCAATCATTGAAAACGGCATCTTGCACAGTGCGAGCTGTCTTTTACTGCCGCTCGAGTAGATTTTTACTTGAGCGGCAGCTTTCTCAACGCGGACTGGTAGTTTCTCATCGCGAGCGGTCGCGAGCATACGCGACCACTCGCAATGAGAAACCTGACCTCCCGCGTTGAGAATCTCGCCGGGAGGTTTATTTTTCACGCTCGCGATCGGCAACTTGATGTTGCTGATCGCGAACGAGGAAAAAGTCTCGCCGGGATGTCATTTTGCTTGCTCGCGGTCGCCAACTTGACGTTGAGGACCGCGAGCAAGCAAAAAATGACTGCTGCACTACGCTACGCTATGCTACGCGTGTTTGCACTGTGCTACGTGCAATTCGCGTTGTGCGAAGTAGCGCAAACTTCGCAAACTACACGAGCGTAGCGTAGTGCTTTGCCCAGGGTTACAATAAATACAATTCCAACGCGAGGGCTCACTGGCAGCCTCTACAAGAAGGTGGAGTTGCCGGAATGTGATTTTAGTTGAAAACTAGCCAAGGATGGCACAGGATTGCAGGTGGAAGGGCTTTCTGCATCAGAGTGATCTAAAGAAATGTAAATAACTTGTAGGAAGAGATGGAATAATCTTCGCTATTTGATCCTCTTCTTGAATATCCGTGCTTGTCATAAGATGGTGGCACTGACAAATGTTACACACCAATCACAAGTTATTGCATTTCAAGAGAAAAGACTCCAGTGGCAATTTTAATTTCTGCCCCATTGCAATAACTCTATCATAGTCAGATTCATCACTGACCACAAGTATGTGATAATAATAAGACAGAGCACGGCTGGCCCTAGAGTTTTGGTTGCCCTGGTTAAAAATAAAAGTGTGAATAACACACCTTCCCATTCCACGTGTGAAAATAACAATAAAACACACACACATGCACGCACACACTCACGCACGCACACACACACATATACACACACAAAAAAACACACACGAGCAAATCAACACATTTTTAGGATACTTAATTTTCCCTAAATAAGACCATTAGCAATAATATATTTTGCAACAAGTCAACCGTAGTTGTAGGAACCTATGCTTTCATATGTTGTAATATATATGCATCTCCTTAGCAGTGATTAGCAATGCTCATCATTGAATGTAACACCTTATGTTCTTTTAGAAACAGGAAATGAAATATGGCTCCCTTAAGTTCCTGCCAACTCCAGCAAATGTCTGGGAGCGGCAATGTGTTTGGCTAAATCCGAGATACTTTACACAATCCAGAATCTGGTAAGGGTACATTATGCACTTTATTCCATCAGCGGCATTTGAACAACATTTACTGCTATAAATGAAGGTCAGTAGTGTGAAGAAAAAAAAATGTATAATTGAGCCCAATAATTTGTTTCTGTTTTTCAGTAACAGCACTTATCTAAGGCAGAGTGAGGTGATTTAACCAATGAAAGTTAATCCTCTGGAGAGACAATCACATTAATCCATGTATGTCTCTCCCTCAATGCTTCTTGACATTAAGGGCCTGATTGCGACTTTGGGGGTGCGGCGCCGGGTCCACCACACCGTCGCAACGCCAAAGCCGTGGTCGGGCCGTCCGCCAGATTAGGAGTTTCCTCCTTCCTATCAGGCTTTTTTTTGACAATTCCCACGGTGGTGCCCTGAAAATTGGCACCACAATGGTAACGCCAAAAACAGTTCCTGCATGGCATGGACTGTTAAGTCCATGACGTGCAAGTACTAAGGGTGCATGCATACAGGGGGGTACATGTTGTGCCCCCCGACATGCATCCCAGAGGAGGCACAGGGGGCCCTGCAGAGCCCCCTTTATTACCTCTCTGCAACGGTGTTCATGGAGTAGGAACCTCCATGACACCGCTGGTGGAGAGGAAACTCGTAATATGCTTGGCGGGACCGCATATTGCAGCCTTCTGACCATGCAAAACCGAAAGGAATGGTGGTTCCCTGGCACCTGCAGCAGGGCAATGCCGATCCGACCTTTCTAATCATAAAAGGTTGGTTGGAAAAGTGCTACAGCGGCACCTCCATGAGTCTGGCGGTCCGTGGACTATCAGACTCGTAATAGAGCCCTAAGTGACAACTTTAACTTTTTTGTAGTCTCCAGAAGTCACTGGCACCTAAATGACCACTGCATTGATGTTGTGCTTTGATATGGCTTTCAAGTTGGTGGCCTCTCACCTAGGGAAGCAGAATAACCTGACCAAAAGGTCTCAATTTCAAAGCCACAGTCCATCAAAAAACACATAGGAACCAAACTCATTTATGTCCAGCAAGCAAACTAGATTCTGACAAATTTAAAACGAAGGGGACAGAAACCCTGTCCTTAGTTAAACATAAGAGCACGCCTACCTTAATCCTTGAGTCTCTGTTGTAAGCCATCACCCAAGTCACACACCTATACATCATATCTATAAAGACAAAATAAGATAAGCCACATCCCATGGTTCAGAGACTTAAAGAATAATGTAAAAAAACACCTTCATGCACTAGAAACCACCTGGTGCTAATCATTATACCAAGAAATACCACTGGCCCTCAAACATTCAGACTGTCTTAGAATTCATAAGTCGATTTTCAATTAAAAAAAGAATACTTTGATAAAGAACCTCAAACAGAAGAAACTCAGAATCCATAGACAACCTACATGATCAATTCAAATTAATTCTAAGTTTTATTATCTCATTAAGTACCCATCAAAATCTTTGCAGCCAACTTTGCTCCTTTTATTTAAAGAGAGTATACAACATTAGAACATTACTAACACCAACTCCTATCCTCATCCCCACTTCCCCTTCACAGAGACTAATCCTAACGAAGCCCCTGCCCTGCTAAAGGCCTCAGCCTCAACAAAGACTACTGCAGCAATATATGGAACAGCGCTTGCCAGACCTGTAATAGTTTTCATTAACAATACACTAAAAAAATCAGTTTTTGAACCCATTATAGTCACCTTCCCTCCCTTCAAAAGCAACACTTGACCCTATAGACCTTACCTACTATTATCCAGTTACAGGACTCCCATGTCTCCAAAATTCTGGATAAAGTAGTCACTACCCACCTTCCTGGAGTCTTGGCAACATGCCACCATGCTCCTCCTTCTGTTGAAATTCTCAGCAGACTCTACGATGCTAGCTAACTAACGGCTGACCTCTTTGCTGCCCTATACTTCTAAAGTCCAGCAGAAAGTCATCACAAACGACTGGCCAACGACCTGAACAACAACAGCCTCCTTGACCCTACCCAAGCCAGATTCAGGCCCAAACACAGCACATAGACCACCATCTTTGCCACCATGGATGACATCCGTCTGATCATACACAGAGGAGAGACCACAGCTCTCATCTTACTCAACCTATCTGTCGCTTTTGCCACAATCTCCCACCTCATAATTTTTCAACACTTCCATGAGGCCAGCATATGAGGGCCTGCTCTCCACTGTATCTGTTTCTTTCTCACCTGTTGCATGCAGTCGGTCAGCCTGGTCCCCTACACCTTAATGCCATCAACCTACTCTGTGGAGTACCCCAATAATAATCCCTCAGCCCCACTCTGTTCAATGCCTCCATGCACCGCACGCCAACATCATCTGATCCCACAATTCGATCCCAATATCTGATGAACATCATCTCCTATGTTGATGAAACCCAGCTCATTCTTTCACGCTCTGAAAAAATATCCCATGCCTTGACCAAATTCACCTCATACATGTCCTAATTTGCCAGCTGGATGAAGACCAGCTGTATGAAACTCAGCATGGACTAAACAGAAGTGTTAATCTTTGGCAAGAACGCTTCCCTATGGAGCTCTACCTGGTGGCCAGAAAACCTCAGACTAACCTGCCTGATCAATTAAGCCAAGAACCTGGGTATAGTGGTGGACAACCAACTCTCGATCAACAGCAAATTAAGCTTGGTCACCTCATCCTACTCTTATACGTTAAGGCCTTGAAAAAAATCTTCAAATGGCTCCCAATCAACATGCACAGAACCATCACCCAGGACCCTATCACCAGAAAACTGGACTATGGAAACACACCATTTTATGTTGGGATCACCACCGAACTGACCAGGAGTTCACACTCAGACTCCAATAACACTCACACATATCATCCCACACCACAAAGAGCTCCACTGGCTCGCCATCTTCAAATGGGCACTCTTCAATCTTCTCACCCACTCATATAAAGCCTTGCACAACCATGGCCTCGCTTACCTTAACAGCTGTGTCAATTTCCACACCACAACCAGAAACCTACAAGCAGCTGGTCTCCTGTTAGTTCACATCCCCTGCATCTGCACAGCCAGAGCTGGTGGCTGTGCTTTCAGGTCATTCACACTCAAGGCCTGGAGCGACCTTCTCCTGTACGCCAGAGCTGCCTCCTCAGTCCTTGTATTTCACAAGAAACTGAAACTTTGCCTAGACCACAGACTCAGCCATCCAAGTCTCCTCCTTATCTAGCACCTAAATACCCTCTTGGGTGAGTTTTGCAGTCTACAAATAGACAGAACATAACATAACATATCATAACATAACATGGTTTAACTAAAACAACTTAAAGATTAGCAGATTTAAAACAGAAGTCCTTGTCCTAAACACACTTCACCTACTAATAAACATGATATGCAGCCATCCTGCAATATTTGTCTGAGACCTTTTACAATTTGAGACATTGTACCATCAAAACCAAGTTCACAAAGCGAAGGGTAAAGTGGGTTCCTGTTGTTAGTCTCAGCCCCAAAATGTGCATGGTGATGAAAGCAACATTCTACCAAGTGAAATTAGCTCCTCAAAAACCCTACACTTAGGGTTCGATTAAGATGTTGGGCAGACTTTAGTCCGCCGGCACCATTGCTGTCTTGGGACCGACCGACCTCCGCTCAGCGGTCCCGACACCACTATTATGATGTGACCGCACATGGTGTGGTCGCATACTCTTATTTCTCTATGTAAGCTTTTGTTACGTCCGTAACCCGCCGTAACACAAGCTGCCATATAGGAATGGGAGATTGTGTTAATCTCTGCACCCTGTGGCAGGCACCACGATGTGCAAAGATCATGGTGCCCCCTCGGCCCCCAACCGGAGGCAGCAAACAGAAGGGGGCCCTGCTAGGGGCCCCCAAACACACTTTCTGACAGGGTTGCCATGTCAGAAAGCCCGGCATGGAAAGCCTGTCGGAAACCATGCATCATAATCTGGACGACCTAAAATGCCGTCCGTATGGATTACGGGCCGGCTTCCGGCTGGCCGATGGGCTCCGTGAGCCGGTCAGAATCCAGCCGGAATTTCGTCCGGTTTTAATTCCGACCGGCTGTTTTGTAATCAGCCGGTCGGAATTGAAACCGATGATCTTGGTCGGAGAGCCTCCGACCTAAGGTCAGAGGCTTTCCGACCGAGCTTGTAATAGGCCTCTGTATCTCAGGAGAACAAAGCCCAGTGATGCCTGACATGTTAGCAAACTTGCACCTGAAAAGGAAACACACTGTACATAGGCCTTTCAAAAAAACAGATAAATGATTAAAAAAAGTATGCTGCATTGTGCTTCATCTTAGCCTACAGAGATACCAGATTGCTTCACCAGAACTAAGTTCACGTCAGAAATACCCTCTTAACACTCTGCATTGGTTCACTGACAAAATATTGCAGTACAAAATATCGTGGTTAAAATATTGTGTCAAAAATATTGAGCACAAAAATATTGTTTACCTATACTTATAATGTTGATGACAAAAATATCGAAAAAATATTGTTTTACACTAATATCGAAAATATACATAAATATCAATTTTAATATATATATATAATTAAACATAGTAAACTTTAAATATTTTATAATATAACAGTAATATAATGTAAAATAGATATATTTAAACAATATAAAAATATATATAAATATATACTTATTTAAACACACACACAAATATATATGTGTGTGTGTATGTTTATTTACACAGATAACATGTAAAACTATTATTAAAATAATAATTTTAATTTATAATATAATTTACTAATTTTTGTTATTTAATTATATAACAAGTATATATATATACCTGAATTAAACCATCTTTGAGAACTGTCATCTCTGAGTGATCGCTTTACTGTAATTTGGTGTAATATATATATACATATATACATACACACATATATATATATATATATATATAGATATATATATAAACATATACATATGCACAATAAATTAAAAACCAGCATAAATAAACTAGAAAATGTTTTAAAAAAAATACCAATTTAATTACACATAAAAAGTAAGCACGATAAAAGAATACATTTTACTAAAAATATATTATATTATTACAAACATTACAAATTAAGAAAATATAATTTTAAATACACAAAAACATAACAATAGTATAATTTTGAACAATATAAACAAAACTATAAAATTCTATGACTAATACATATTCTATTCCCACTCCAGTCTTTGCAACAGTAAGGAAAGCGTTGGACCCAGGATGGGTAAAATGCAATATTCCCACTTCAGTCTGTGCAACAGTAGGGAAAGCATTAGACTCAGGAGAGGTAACATTCACTATTGCCACTCCAGCCTGTGCAGCAGTAGGGAAAGTGTTGGACTCAGGATGGGTAACGTTTACAATTCCCACTCTAGTCTGTGCAACAGTGGGGAAAGCTTTGGACTCAGGAGGGGTAAACTTTACTATTACCACTCCAGTCGGTGCAACAGTAGGGAAAGCGTTGGACTCAAGAGAGATAAAATGTACTTTCCCACTCAAGTTGGTGCAAGAGTAAGGAAAGCGTTGGACTCAGGTGGGGTCAAATTTACTATTCCCACTTCAGTCGGTGCAACAGTAGGGAAAGCATTGGACACAGGAGAGGTAAAATGTACTATTCTCACTCCAATCTGTGCAACAGTAGGGAAAGCGTTGGACTCAGGAGGGGTAACAATTATCATTCCCACTCCAGTCAGTGCAACAGTAAGGAAAGCGTTGGACTCTCCTGGGGTAAAATTTACTATTCACACTCCAGTCAGTGCAACACTAGAGAAAGCGTTGAACTCAGGAGAGTGGTAAAATTTACTATTGCCACTCAAATCGGTGCAACAGTAGGGAAAGCGTTGGACTCAGAAGGGGTAAAATGTACTGTTCCCACTCCAGTCTGTGCAACGGTCGGGAAAGTACTTCACTTCAAACACATACCTTATTTCAATAACAGTATTCATTTCATAAGATTATAAAACAATTAACTTAAAATTAAATATATACATTAAAGAAACAATAAAAAAATAAAATGAATA
The DNA here is from genome assembly GCA_963921515.1 of Calotriton arnoldi. Taxonomy (NCBI): domain Eukaryota; kingdom Metazoa; phylum Chordata; class Amphibia; order Caudata; family Salamandridae; genus Calotriton; species Calotriton arnoldi. The sequence continues at coordinate 100,141 of CAWUFW010014524.1, read as the reverse complement.
TCTTGTTTAAATTAATTAATATAGAAAAAAAATGTTATTTAATAATTATTTCATTAAATTTCCACACTACAATCTCACATACCTAGCAATGCACATTTAACATATATGTACATTAATTATCACAATTTAAATAATTAACAATTAATTAATAACAAATATTTAATTCAAAATGAATCAATTATTATTCAATTAACTTCCCACCCTATACCCCTATAAACCCAGCAACCCGCACCTAAAATGTAAATTTAAAAAATATAATATTTACACAATTTACATAATTAATGATAAATTAATAATGTAGCAATAATTAAAAATGTATCAATTAACATTTAATGAACTTCCCACGCTATACCCCTACAAACCCAACAACTCGGACCTGAAATATTGCTTAAAAAATAGTATTTGCAGAATTTACATGCTTAATAATCAAATAATTAATATTAATTAAAAAGATATAAATGAATGATGCTTAATTAACTTCCTACCCTGTACCACTACAAACCTCACACTATGAATTCCTATTTTACAATTAAATAAAAAATATAATTACTTAAAATTCCAAACTATATTTAAAACCAACAATTGCACAAAAAATATAAAAGATAGACAACATAAACACATAAAGAAACGTAAAAAGGATTTGCTCCCTTAAAAAAAATTCGATATTTTTGTCACCGATAATTTTGCACACAATATTTTTGTGTCACGATATTAAAAATTCGATATTTCTGCAACTTGGTATTTTTAACTCGATATTTTTTCTGAATATCCTCTGTATCTACTAAAAAGCCCCTTTCACCCTTGCATTATCCCATTCATTCATCCATCATCCATCCAGTCATCCATCCACCAATCATCCATCCATTCATCATCCATTCATCAATTCATTCATCCATCGTTTCACTTCTCCACCCATCCATCAGTTCACATTTCCATCCTCATATTCTTTCATCCATTCGTCCATCTGTTTAACCAACCTTCTTCCATCTTTCCTTAAAACCTTCTTTTTATACAGCCAACCTTTCATCCTTGTCCTCCCCATCCTTCCATCCACCAGTCTGTCCATTCTTTCACCTACCCATCGATTCACTCATCCATCATACCACCAATCCCTTCACCATTCCATTTACCTATCTGTTAGAAACTGGGTTTCCATGGACCTCTGTCACTCTGGTTCACTCAAACACTCACTTATGTGTGTAGTAAGCAGACTACACACAACACACATACACCCGTGCACCCTGGATCTTAGTGTAAGGATTTGGGATCGCGAGTATCAGTAAAACTTTATATGAGGAGGCCAGTATGCCTCCATTTCTGTGAGTCAGGTAAAAAGACTGGGATTTCCAAAAACACAATATGCTGCCACCACCGTAGTATAAGAACAAACCATGTGACATGGACAGTAGTCCTCTGCTACTATGGAGAGCACATTTGGTGCACCCCTCTAGATCCAGGAAGGGCCCTGGATCAAACTTTTGTTAAAGGGAATGTCTAATTCTTCATGAACACACTAGAGTAGTTTGAGGTTGGAAAAAAAATACAAAAACTGGGATACCAGAAACTCACAGTTGGACCCACAAAGCAAGGGACACGACTGTGCGCCATGCAGGGGACATTCCCAACCAAAGAAGGTTCTACTTAGAAATTGAGAGTTTAATAGTAAAAACAATTAAACCTAGCAACATATAACAGAGACACAAGTTTTGTCAGCATGGCCAAAGAGGATGTCTCTGAAGAATACTGAATACATGCAGGAAGGGATATGTGTGCTGGTTGTAAGCATTTTTTTTTTTTGTATAACTTTATTTTATTGGCATTTGCATCAAAAGAATACATACATTTCAAGGCAGACAAGCATACTGTTCGAGCATATCCCACCTAAGATAAGCCCCCTCTTGGTAACCAGTATCTGCGAAGCACATAGCCTCCTCAGTGACCCCCCCGGCGCTGTCGCACTAACCACCGTGCAAACAGGCAAACGGTGAAGGAGATCGCTATACTGCCATGTAAAAAAAAGGGAACGGAAACCCCCTCCCCCCCAAACACCCAACACCCTCTCCCACCCCGAACTGGTGTGCTTTCCTAGAGTACCAAGGTGTGGTATAGAGACAGGGACAGTCCTATCTGAATGTTCGGAAGCTATGACGTAGGGGTTGGACTTGGAAGTCGAAGAAGTCAGAGATATTTAGGGCATGTAATCTCATTCATTTCCGTGGATAATAAAGCAATCAATGGCTGCCAGTCGTCGGAGAAGCTGTCTATATTGTGGGAAAGGGAGGCCTGTATGTGTTCCATACCTAGGATATACCATAGTTTATGTAACCACCCCAATCTTATCGGTCTCACAGATGAACCCCAGTGTGATAGGACGTTCCGTGTAGCAGCCCCCAATGCTATCCCCATCAGTCTGCCCCGCCTAGATTTGAGTGGATATGTAATGGGGTTAGGCAGCCCCAAGATCACATAAACCGGGAAACGCGGGAGCTCAGTATCGAAGTGGCGATCCATATCGTCTAGGACCTCCCCCCAATAAGTCTGGAGCTCTCTGCATTCCCATAAAATATGAATCAGGGTGCCCTCCTCCCCGCACCCCCGCCAGCACCATGGGCTGCGTGTTGGATTCCCTTATGAAGACGGGCTGGGGTCAAATGCCAGTACATTGCCACCTTAACCGCCGCCTCCCTGCTAGCTGTATTACGCGCTGTGTGATTCATGCGGTAATATATGGCCGCCCACTCCTTACTCGTTAGGTGCCTCCCTAGTTCTGTTTCCCATCGCCTCTGGCCTGCGGTGGGTTCCGCAGGGGCCTCTGCACTAAGCATGGTATATATATCAGTTATCAGTGCTTTGTCCGTGTTTTTGAGGTACAGCCACTTCTCAAACTTAGTCAATTTCCTGGACACCTTTGGGCGAACGTCAGCCTGTAGGAGCCAATGTCGGAGCTGGAAGTAGCGAAAACGCTCCGTGTCCGGTAGACCATAATCACTCTTAAGATCGTAAAAAGAGATGATACCCTCAAGGTCAAAGAAATTGCCCGCTGACCGGCACTCGGACGCCCTCCAGGTAGAAAAAGCCCTAGCGTCCACCCCTGGGGAAAACTCCTGATTATCGAAAAGCGGCGTCATAGGAGAAGGAAACGACGTCAGGCCCCGTCTCACCGCCACCCCATCCCACGCTTGCATCAAAGACTATGTAACGGGTGAAGCCCGGAGGCCGGGGGGTCTATGAGTCCGATGAAGAAAGGGGACCTTCCAAAGATCCAATTGCGCTATCGAGCGATCCTGGAAAAGCCAGCTTTTCTCAGATTCGGAGCGCTTCCACTCCACCAGATACCGCAATTGCGCCGCACGAAAATATTCCAAGACGTTGGGGATGCCCAGACCCCCGTCATCCGGCCTCAGATATCCCAGGTTCTTGCGCAGCCGGGGTCTCTTCCCTCCCCAAATAAATAAATGAATAGCCCTCTGTAGAGCCTGAAGCATGCCCGGGGGTGGCCAGACCGGAATAGTTTGAAAGAGGTACAAAGCTCGAGGTAGGAGCGACATCTTAACCGCTGCCACTCTACCCAGTAGGGAGAGTGAGTGACCCTTCCATGCATTCAGGTCTGTGGTGGAGCGTTGTAAGAACTTAGAGTAGTTGAGCTGAACCGTTTTGGACACCGACGCCGCAAGCTCTATGCCCAAGTATGGGATGGATGAATGAACGGGTATGCCCGAGTAGCGCCCATCCCCAGATGCTATGGCTGGGCCCTCTGCACGAAACCGTAATACTAAGGACTTCCCAATATTGATCCGCAGACCCGAAACTTGACCAAAGTCCTCCAGTTCCTGCAAAAAGGCAGGGACCGAGCTAGCTGGGGACTCCAGGGAAGCGATGATGTCATCGGCGTACAGACTAACCGCATGCCTCTCTCCCCCAAACGGGATACCCGCTATCTCCGGATGGTCCCTAATCCTCTGCGCCAACGGTTCTACATATAATGCGAAGAGGAGGGGGGACAACGGGCACCCTTGTCTGGTTCCCCGTTGTATCTCAAAAGGTGTGGAGGCGACCCCATTTACCCTGAGCTTCGCCCTAGGGTTGGTGTAGCAGCTCGATATCCACGTTCGGAACCTGTCCCCAAATCCAAACTGTAACAGAGTCCTATCCAAGAAACGCCAATCAACCCGGTCAAACGCCTTCTCGGCATCCACCGACAGGAGAAGAGCGTCCATGTTAGTGTGATGGGCCTTATCGATAAGATGAAAGATACGCTTCGTATTGTCGCTACATTGGCGGGCCTGGATGAAACCAGACTGATCGGGGTCAATGATGCCCGGCATGAGAGGGCCCAGACGCGCAGCCAGAATCCCCGTGAACAGTTTTAAATCAACATTAAGCAGCGAGATGGGCCTGTAAGAGCCACATTGGGAGGCATCTTTACCCGGTTTGGGTATCACCACTATGGAGGCTAACAGCATCTCCGAAGGAACCGAGCCCAGGCCCGTAAAAGAATTAAAGAGGCGGGTAAGGACGGGGGCCAAGACAGTGCAGAATTTCTTATAAAACCCGGCCGAAAATCCATCCGGTCCCGGGGCCTTCAGGGGCTTGAGGCGGGAGATGGCCCCTATCACCTCCTCGATGCGAATGGGATCATCAAGCGCGTCTCTATTTAACTGGGACAATGCCGTTATGCGTGCCTGACGGAGGTAGGCATCTATCTGGGAGACGGGCGCGGACTCCCTCCCATACAGGGCTGCATAAAAATCCCTAAAGGCCTGTGCTATGCCTAAATCGTCCACGATCTGGCGTCCCTCCGAGTCTGTAAGCTCCTTGACCCTACCCTGTTGCATCTTCGCTCTCAACTTGCTAGCCAATAATCGGCCTGTTTTGTCTCCCCCCACATAGTAAGAATGCTTTAGGCAGAGAGCCGCATATTCTGCTCTGTCCAGGTCTTGCCCCGCCAGCAGGGCCCGAGCATTCTTCACTTGGCGCCAGATCCGGGGGGCTCCCGTTCGACTGTGAACTCTCTCTAGCTCGAGTACTTGGGCCGTAAGCTCTTCCCGTTTAGCCTGGCGCTCCTTATTTTCCGCTGCTGACACCGCGATGAACTCCCCCTCACAACTGCCTTAAGCGCCTCCCAAAGTGTAGCGACAGAGATGTCCGGAGTATCATTAATCTCTAAGTAATCTTTGATGCGTTTAAGGATGTGTTCCTGTACCGTGGGCCTGTGGAGCATGGACTCTCGCAGGCGCCATGTCCCGGCAGGCCTGGCAATATGGGGGACCTCCACCGTGGCCATGACCGCGTCATGATCTGACAAGGCCACCGCCGTGATCCAAACATCCTTAACCGCAGCTTGAACCTCCGAGGAACCCAGAAAGTGGTCCAGTCTCGCGTAGGTACGGTGGACGTGCGAATAGTAAGAGAATTGGGTGGCCCGAGGATGAGACGCTTGCCAGAGATCAATCAAGCCCCTATCCGCTAACCACTGCTTACCTTCCCCCGAGACTTCCCCCCCCTGGGACTGTCGACTGGCAGATCTGTCTATCGTTGTGTCCATGACTAGAGTCAGGTCGCCCCCCACCAGAATGAAGCGGTCTTGTGATTCCAGGACGCCTGACAAGGCCGTTCTGAGAAACACCTCCTGACCTGAATTTGGAGCGTATAGCGATCCAATCGTTAGAGCGAGGCCTTTAATCCAAAAACGGTACGCTAGTAGTCGCCCCTTGATTTCTGCTATTTTATCTCCCACAGACCCCCGAAAGCTCCGTGCCACCAAAATCGCCACCCCCGCCTTCTTATCAGTCGTAGAGGAGAGATATTGATAGGGAAATGCCTTGGACTTTAGCCTGTGCCAATCCCGCACCAATAAATGCGTTTCCTGCAGGAGGCATATATCAGCTCCCGCAGACTCTAAATAGGATAGAATAGCACGCCTCTTATTGGGGCTATTGAGGCCCTTAACATTAAGTGTGAGGATGGTTAGGTCAGCCACGTGCATACCCAGGCCAAGAAACAAAGCGCTCCCAGGCTCGTGGCGTTAGCCGAGAAAAGAAACCCTGGACTCCCTCCCCCCCGCTAGGCCCCCCTAGACCTCGAGTGAAGATACTCGAACTCCCCTCTTGAGCACACCAGTTCCCCTCCCTCCCCCCAAACCCAAACCCCAACTCCCAAAACAACCCCCCCATCACAGTCCCGTACACACTACCACCCGCAGTGTGTTCGTGGTAGAATGAACCATCCCGGGCCATCTGTGGCAAGGGCGATGTAGCCAAGCCCCCCCCACCCACCTCGCCCCCCCCGGCCCCATCATGACAAGAGCACACACAAGGCCCCGGTCGCCCTCAAGGATCTTCCTGTGGGGAGGTGTCCGTTGAAACTGCCTCTATTGACGCTCGTCATTCCTGCGCTAACACCTCCGGATCGGGCCCATGGGCAGCTCCCCAGAGCATCTTCTCCCAACTGTCTGCCAGCGCGCCGGGGGCTGACGGCGATCCGATGAGCTCTCCATCGCTGGATCTTGCTGCGGCAGACCCAACAGCTTGCACACCTCGGAGAGGGATGGAATCTGTTGCAATCGGCCTTGCCATTTGAAGATGATACGAAAGGGGTGCCCCCAAGATTATGTCACTCCCTTGTCCCGGAGGTGCGCTGTAACCTCCTTGAATTCTCTCCGCTTCTGTAGGGTACTGGCCGCAAGATCCTGATACAGGGTGACTGTCATACCTTGATACTGAACTGGGTGCTTGGATCGAGCTTCCCTAATGATGCGTTCCTTTAGAGGATAGTCCGGGAGGAATGCCAGTATGTCCTGTGGGGGAGCGTTGGCTCGCCGCCGTAGGCCCACCCTATGAGCTCTGTCAATGCGGATCTCCATCTCCGAGGGCGCTGCCAGTATGTCCCGAAACAAACCCTGTAGGAAAGCGGTGACATCGGACCCCTCAGCATCTCATGAAACTCCCCGGACCCGAATGTTGTTCCGAGAGCGGTTCTCAAGGTCCTCAGCGTGGGCCTGCAGATCTAGCTGTTTATCACCCAACCGGATCACCTCCTGCTGCAGTTGAGTGATTTCATCGTCCTTGGCCCCTTCCTGATCCTCGATGGCTGCCACCCTGTCCCTGAGAGTGTCCACCTCCCTCCGCAATTCACGCACCTCTCCCGCTAATTCGCTCTTCAGGGTGTGAAAATCTTCCCGGAGAGTATTAAATAAAGACTCGAAGAAAGACTTGGTGATGGGTGTATCCTCCTCTTCATGGCCTGCAGCAACCTGGGGGCCCTTAGTCAGCATTTCTTTCAAGGTACGCTCCTTTCTCACCCTTTGGTTAGACATGGCGGCACTCCGGTGGAACAGATCACGAGGTGCTGATCAAATTGCGGCGCTGTGTAAGGAAGGTACCCAAAGTCACCAGCCGTGAAGGGATGGGCCCCGGACAAGCCCAGCAGACAGCCAGCTATCGCCGCGAGTCACCCATGCGTCTCCCGCCAGAAAGGGATCCCAAAGCTCCTCACACCACTCACAAGGTCCTCAGGCGCCGAACATGGAGATGTGCGCCGTCTTCAGTGCGGGGCAGTTCACCCAAGTGGCGGCCCGGGACCCCTCCGGGCCCACCTACAGCTCCCCCCAAGAGAAGGATACGCGCAGGACCAGGAGCGGTGGGCCGCACCTCTCTGTCAGAGCACCAGTTGACCTACCCTGGCCGATGCTCCCCGCTGTAACGCTCCCCTTCAATGCGCCGTCGTTCTGACACTGCTGCTACTGCACACCACCCTGTATTCTCGTGCGGCGCCGCTTCTTCCCAGGCCTAGCCCGCCTGCTGCAGTCTCAATCAAGGCCCGCCCGGGCCGCCGAGGAACCTCAGGAGCTATATGGGAGCCGCCCCCATTGCGCTCGCCTCCTCTTTAACTCTGGGCGTAGTTCGCGAAGTAGTGCTTCGCGAAGCTACGCAAAGTGCAGTTCGCACTACGCGAGCTTCGCGTAGCACTACGCGAACTGCGTAGTGCACTGTTCGCAATGATTGCACAGTGCCGGATGCTTGTCCGCACTGTGCAATCATTGAAAACGGCAACTTGCACAGTGCGAGCTGTCCTTTACTGCCGCTCGAGTAGATTTTTACCGAGCAGCAGCTTCTCAACGCGGACTGGTAGTTTCTCATCGCGAGCGGTCGCGAGCATACGCGACCACTCGCAATGAGAAACCTGACCTCCCCGCTGAGAATCTCGCCGGGAGGTTTATTTTCCACGCCGCGATCGGCAACTTGATGTTGCTGATCGCGAACGAGGAAAAGTCTCGCCGGGATGTCATTTTGCTTGCTCGCGGTCGCCAACTTGACGTTGAGGACCGCGAGCAAGCAAAAATGACCGCGGCACTACGCTACGCTACGCGTGTTTGCACTGTGCTACGTGCAATTCGCGTTGTGCGAAGTAGCGCAAACTTCGCAAACTACGCGAGCGTAGCGTAGCACTTCGCCCAGGGTTACTCCTCTTACCGCCTTCTCGCCACTTTTCTGGCGCACTTTCATCACTGCCCACGGGGTGGGCTCCAGGCAGCCCGTCTCTCAGAACTCCGGTCCTTATGCCGCAGATGAGCCCCAGTCGCACTCCCCCGGTCGGGGCCCAGTCGAAGCGGCCACTCGCCGATTACCGGGCAGCAATCCGGCCTCCGCGTCATCTCGCGGACCCCGTCCACCACCAGCTGGTCCCGCTGTCACTTTAGGGGCTCGCCCAAGGTCTGCTTCAATCTGCGCCGCTCACCGGTGTAATTAGGGCACCCTTAGTGCAAGCCGTAAGAACGCCGGCTGATCGCTGGCCCAGGGATACCTCACACCGAGCTCCAGCGCCGCTCAGTAGTCCGCCGCCATCTTAGAGCCCAGCCGGCTCCGCCATCTGCCCCTAGCCGGGGACCGAAAGGCTGGCCCCCGCCACCAGCGCTGCTCCGCCACACTGCTCCACTCGCCAGATATTTCAGGGGGGCGCCTTCAGCGGACCCGCTCTCGCCAAACCCCGGCAGCTCTCAGATCCCGGCTGCCGTCTCGGGCTCCAGCAGGCTCCACTGGCTATCCCTCTTACGAGTCAGGGAACGGCCCCCAGCCGCTATCGCAGCGCCATCAAGCTTCCCGGAGGCTGGGGGGGGCAGCTCCGCTGACACCTGGTCACCTCCGAGGGGCTAGCTATGCAGATGGGGCCGGATTGGGCATCGACGAGCGGGGAGACAAGACAACACACGTCTTACCCGCTCGCCATCTTGGCCACGCTCCCGTAAGCATTTTTGTACCTCCTCATGAGAAGCTTATTGCAATCTTTCATTGCTAGAGTAAAACATCTCCCCAAGAGCCGCAACAATACCAAGTCAGGCACAAATGAGAGTTTTTTGTCATAACTAAGGGGGTCATTACGATGTAGGGCGGATCGCCACCGCCCGCATGGCGGTGGCGATCCGCCCTACATTTCCTCCGCCCGCCACTCCATTTTCCCCTGCCATATTAGTATGGCGGGGGACCCCGGTGGACGGAGAGACCGTCCGCCGAGTGCCTCCGCCGGCCGACCAGTCGACCGGGCGGAAAAGGGGCTACATATGGTGGCGGTGTCTGCTAGACACCGCCATCCATATTAGCATGGGTGCGGGAAGCAGCTTTCTCGTGGCGGCGATGCCGCCACGAAAAGGCATGCGGAGTTTGCTGTTGGGGGCCCGTTGCAAGCCCCCAGGGTATTGGGGGTGGGGATGCACATGGGGGTACCTATGGTACTCTCTACATTGTCATGGACAAGGTGGCAGGCACCGCGCTGTGCCTGTCACCTTGTGCATGACAATGCACACAGTGCATTCCCAGCACTAGGCGGGCGGTGCTGTGTGCACCGCCCGCCACAATGCTGGGAATGGAGGATGCCAACGTGGCGGTGGCATCCCATCGCTGGTGCGGGACCGCCGCACCACTGATGGCCGGTCCCAGCACCGCTAGGGTGGCGGGCGGACGAAAGTCCGCCCGCCATCCTTATAGGCCCCTAAGATACCTTTGGTGCACAAATATTGAATTGACCCAGGTGTTTTTCCCCTGCAGAAATTTCCCCATGAAAAACCTCACAATATATGGAATCAAAGGGAAAAAAATCAAGATTATGAAGTTTTCAGCTCCAAAGAAGAGATAACATTCTTTTGTTCCTCATTTTGATCAGCTTGCTTAGAATGCTTTAGGGTTGACATTAATTTTTAATAGCAAGGTAGAGATCTGCTAAAAGAGGTTATTCTGACAGGTCGAATTTGAAGTTTAAAACTGCACTGCCAGGATACCGAGCTGACCTCATGTTTACACTGTCACTGTAGTGGTTGGCACAATGGATGCTGCAGTCCAGTACTGACATTTAAATTGCAGGCCCTAAGTACACTTTGTACCATATACCAAGGGTTTATAGGTAAGTTAAATGTGACAATTTTGACTATGCCAATTTCACCATGTTGAAAAGGGAGCACAGGAATGTGTCACTATTTAGCAGAGAAAAACCGGAGAGAGTGCTACAGTCAGCAACAAAATAAGATCCAGCAAAAAGTGGAAAATCCAGGGTGACCCTGCAAAAAGGGAACATTACCCTCAGCTGACATGACTTCACAAACTTGAATATCCTTTTGGGATGGCATTTGACAGATGCTATGTAGGGCTTGCAGAATCCAGCATTCGTTCCGCAGATATTAGATATACTCAGTCTTCTTGCGTTTGTTTCAAGAATTTTGACACTATCTGCTTTTGCATTACCTTAGAAGCTTTGGTCACTGTTTACATGGGCCAAAAACCATTGAGCACATCTCTTCAGCTTTTTTCATTCTAGGGTGTTGGCAAGTTTATCGATTATTTTATCAGTGCTTACTGGTAATTGAGAGTGAGCAAGGGCACAATTTTTGGATAAATTAGCCTGCCTCAGAGTGAATATATTACATCATCAATGTCCACCAGATCAAAAAATGTTGTCTCACATATTAACCATTATTATGACTTTGCTGTACTGTAGCCTTAACCTAGTAAAAAATCAAAGAGAAAGGGATAAGAAAGTAGGCAGACCAGTCCATAGTAACACTTTTGGATTTGAAGAAATCTAGTCTTGATTGTACCTTTAATGTGAGTGGTAAGAGACAGCAGCTTTGCTAAAGTCCATTGTTATAGAAAACAGGGAAGATTTGAGAGTCTACTGTGTCAGAATTATCTCACAATTTAGATTTAAGTCACTATTCAAGATCGCCTTGGTTGCTGTTATACATTTGGTATGCTGCCAGTACACGTTAAATGACATTCAGTATCATATTGCTTGAAGGAAAGTTTTTATTCGACTGTGAGCCATTGGAATGTGAATAATGATTAGGTACAAGAGGCATGACTTAAAGATTATGGATGGATTACTCTGTTGCAAACATGGGGGGTATCCCATTTCCCTTAATGCAAGTGACATAGGATATAATTCCCTTGTATTAAAGTGGATGGGGTATCCATCACATTTGTGACAGAGTAACCCTCCAAAAAGGTTCACTGACACAACATTGTTGTAAAAAAATATCGATGTTAAAAATAGCTAGTAAAAAATATAGACAACAAAAATATCGACCCCTATACTTAAACAGGTAAGTACAAAAATATTGACTAAAAAATATCGTTGTAAAAACATAGATGTATACAATATCGACTTTTATATAAATATAAAATAATATTTATTAAATATATTAAATATAATTTTAACAAAATAAAATAAATGTAATATACATTTTAATAAAATATAACAAATAAACTTAATAAAAAAATAAACACACAAACATAATAATTTATACATATATATTTACCTTTAAACAATTAATAAACTATTATTTTTAATTTATGTTAAAAGCTTAAAAATATATATTAATGAATTAAAATATAAAAAAACAAAAATCTATAATAAATTAAAACATTAAACTATTAAAAAATATTTAAATTTAAATTTCACAATACAATCAGTGCAACAGTAGGTAAAGTGTTGGATAGCAAAGGGGTAAAAATACCTATTCCCACTCCAGTGAGAGCAGCAGTAGGGAGAGTGTTGGATAACAGAGGGGTAAAATGTACTATTCCCACTCCAGTGAGAGCAACAGTAGGGAAAGTGTTGGATTGCGGAGGAATTAAATTTACTATTCCAACTCCAGTGAGTGCAACAGTAGGGAAAGTGTTGGATAGCGGAGGGGTAAAAATTGCTATTCCCACTCCAAAGAGTGCAACAGTAGAGAAAGTGTTGGTTAGCGGAGGGGTAAAAATTACTATTCCCACTCCACTAAATGCAACAGTAGGATAAGTGTTGGATAGCGGAGGGGTAAAAAATGTTATTCCCACTCCGGTGAGTGCAACAGTAGGGAAAGTGTTGGATAGCAAAGGGGTTACAAATACTATTCCCACTCCAATGAGTGCAACAGTAGGGAAAGTGTTGGATAGCAGAAGTGTGAAAATTACCTTTCCCACTCCAGTGAGTGCAACAGTAGGGAACGTGTTGGATAGCGGAGGGGTAATATTAACTATTCCCACTCCAGTGAGTGCAACAGTAGGGAAAGTGCTTGATAGCGGAGGAGTAAAAATTACTATTCCCACTCCAGTGAGTGGAATAGTAGGGAAAGTGTTGGATAGCGGAGGGGTAAAAATTACTGTTCCAACTCCAGTGAATGCAACAGTAGAGAAAGTGCTGGATAGCAGAGGGGTAAAAATTACGATTCCCACTCTAGTGAGTGCAGCAGTAGGGAGAGTGCTGGATAGCGGAGAGGTAAAAATTACTATTCCCAGTCCAGTGAGTGCATCATTAGGGAAAGTGTTGGATAGTGGAGAGACAAAAATTACTATTCACACTCAAACAGTTAAAAAAATATATATATTAAAATTTAAAAAAATCATAAAAATAAATAAACAATATTTAAAAAATGAAAAATCAAATATATTAAATATATAAGATGACAACATATTATAATAATAATTACATATAACAAAAAACTACAAATATTACATAAAATAAAATAAATAAATGTAAAAAATATTTTTTTAAACCAGAAAATATTTACAAACAAAAATGTTATTAATACATAAATGTATTTATTTTATTTCCTACCCTATAACACCACACCAAAAAGAAAGCACTTCAACATTTTAAAGTAAATTTACTTCCATAATTAACATAATTAATAATCAATTAAAAATTATTATTAAAAAATACTAATAAACATTAATTGACTACACACACTTTAACACTATAATATCCACAACACACACCTAAATTAAACTATAAAATAATAAAAACGTATTTTTAAATTAAAAACTATTACTATTAACAACTAATAATAAAGTAATTAAAATGTATTTAATACCCACCCTTTACCCCTTTAAAAGTAAAAACGACACACAAAAAAATAAACAATTACCCAAAATAAATATCAAATAATTAACATTAATTAACAACTATATATTAATTAATTAAACACAAATTACTTCCCACCCTTTACTCCTATAAACACCACAACACACACCTAAAATTAATTACACAATTACCAGAATACAATTTTAATTGATGAAGTCAATATCAATTAACAAAAAATTAATAATAAAAACTAAGGGGCCCATTACGATGGCGGGCGGAAGCACAACCGCCGTGCTGGCGGATGCAAAAACCACCAGTTACCGCCGGCACGCAGCAGTCCACACGCCCGCCCAATTACGATGCGAAAAGCAGGCTAAACACCGCCGGCAAGCCAGCAACACCGTCCGCCATCAAAGTGCGCCCGCACACGTAGCGGCGCAGCACAACTGACACACACCGTCCGACGAAACACGTCCCGCCCCGGCGCATAAATTACGATGCCGCAAACAAACGGCTCCCACGGCAAAGAGACACCGCACGTGAAAGAGAGGCGGAAACACGGACGCAGAGCACGGACAACGAAGAAGCGGCACCCCGGGCATGAATCCAGCACTGCAGGCCCTTCCCATGCTTCTGCTGATGCACCACCAAGGACGCAACGTACCGCGGAGACGCAGGTAGGCACACACACAACAAGTGCACGCAAACAGCGCACACAGTGCAAGGGCGGAAAAAGCGGACAACCCCCACCAGCGCGTGTACACTACACATCCACCATCGCATCTACATATGACACACAGGCCAAATCGTAACATCGCAGAACACATGTGTACACACCACCTGGGACTAGGAACCAACCACCCCGTCACGGCCCCAAAGCGCCGATGACGCCGCCACACATGCGCACAACGCAGAGGCCAACCGCAGCGCCATGCATGCGTCGCACACAGGGACACAACCAAGCAGCACACACATCAGCCCCACCCCGAACGCACATGACACGTGACGCCAGTACCACACTGAAAAACCCATACCACCCTGCACATATGAACAAGACACATGAAACGGAACACCAAAGAGCCCGGGGACCGACAACAGGTGGCCCAAGAATTACATCCACACACAAGGCTCAACGCAGAGCGGAAAGGCAGCCTGCCGCCCACACAAGGGAGAGCAGACAGCACTGAATGACCTTCCATTCCAACACCGAAACCACAGCCCTACGACAGAAGCCGGTGAATACAGCCATTGTCCAAGAATAGACCAACACAGGCATGCCGAGGAGACCGACCACAGGGCAGATAGCGCATATCACAGAAGCACACAACGGACGGGGAAGAAAGAAGAAAACACTCCCCATGTCGGCCACATGCAAGTTAATTGGAAGGAGTCACACAGCACTGACCTTGAACTGTCTGAGAAGCATGTGGGAAGAGGGCCCGTGTCCTCCAAACAAGCCAACAGAACACAAGTCCTGTCTCCCCACGACTACACAGAGCTCACAGCAACCCCGGAGCGTGCACATTGCAGACTGCACACACAGCCGGAGCACGCCACCTCTACGAACCGCTGCGAAATGGCAACCGCAACACACCTACCCAACTACGCCGAACAGCTCAAGCTGTACCAAACCAACACGATACATACATTGGGATGCGATCTCCTGTCCCTGCTGAACGTAAGTTACCGACTGACTTACCGCATCACATTGTTCAGCTGCGTCATGCCCGTCTTCTACTGTCGGAGGTGTCCCTACCAGCATCCCGTCGAGATATGCCTCTCCAACCCGGCATGTCTGAAGGCGGACCTGCTACCACTACTCCTCCCTCTGGACGCACACGACAGGGCCTGCTCTGCCTATGGGGGCATGGCGTATGTGGCCAACATCGCACGCGCACTGAAATGGAACCACTGTGCCTCCACACGACGGATCATCGAGAACAGCTACATCGAATGTCACCCAGCATGCCCCATCATGGTCCTCCAAGGGACAACCTACGAACAACACCTTGACAGCCACCATCCGCTACATTGGCTGGCAAACATGTACACCACCAATGACATGGAAGCCCTGCTGGACGGCATCGCATACCTGACAACCTGTAAATACGTCGGACCACAACGCAGGTTCCCCGAGTGACCTATGAAGTCCAACCCCGCACCCATGCTCAGCTTCCGCACGGACTGGCCAGTCACCACCACAACAGCCATACCAAACGACCGGCAACTGTAACCACACCATCAACGACATCGCCATGACATCGGATATGACCGGGACATGCACACTGTTCCCCATCACATCCAGGAACACCGCATGCATCGTGGGAGGCAGTGGCATGGGCTCTGTGCATCGCACCCACATGGACGGAACTGCACGAACAACCAGGACACGACATGGATCCAGCGCACATGGACACACACACCGCTCAGTGGACATGAATAGGTCACCTGGAGTCTGTGGGTGCTGCACCCTCCCACCCCCGCCCCGGGAATCCCATACCAGGACCTTTGCATGGACGACAAGTGCATACAACAACAACACGACCCCAGTGACTGTGACATGTCCAGTAACCACCACAGTGCAACAACAAGTGGCACGCCGCTGCATGCACGCAAGCACATGCCCTGATGTCATCTCACATGCACGCGTGCATGAGGAACAACCGCAGCAAACCTGTCACATGGAACTGAGATGGACTGTGCCCATGATGCCAAGCGGTCTGGTAGGCTACATGTATACCGTCTGTGTCAAAGTCCGCAGCTCCGCAGCTATACGTAAATGTACATTAGCACAGCCTTGGCCAAGCATATGTAACCCCACACCCTATCCCATTTGTTATCATGCTCAGTATATCCTCAACATGTATTCCGCTGCCAGTAGTGTCCAATATACTGCATCACAGAGGACAGAAGACTCAATATAATGTTTGAAACCAGAACTGTCTCCGCTGACTCATTTCACAAGTACGAATGAGAGAGGATGAGAGTATGTGAAGTACACGGCAGTCGTGACATGACCATGTAGTCCACTGGTATTGGATGTCAACGCAAATGAGTAGCACTACTGTGGAAGACACACATGTGTCGTGGTGAAGTCGTATGGACGCAGTGCTCAGGTGGGTGGGTGCGACGGGTAGATGCGCACATGCCAAGTTGGAGCACGCCGTGTTGGGAGGGCTCATGAACAGTACACCACCGCTTCCCTGGGCATTGTGAGAGGACACCTGTCGGGGGAGTGAACACGTGTGTGCACAGCAGCCGGGCACACGTACAAAGCGGTACCAGGCGCACCTCAGCCCACCCTCTGTGGACAAGCTGGATCCTGTTGTGCGCCCGCCATGCCCCTTGACAAGGCACACACAGCCCCAGTCGACCAGGTGTAACCCCAACATAGTCAATCCGCACAGGCGATACAGGGCACGGGATGGCAGTGGAGCATGGTGTGTGAGAGGTCTCCTCGCGCTCCTCCGGGTCATATCACGCAGGCAATAAAACCTCAACGTCTAGCATGGCACAAGTCAAATGGAAGTGTAGGGGACGCACCACAGCACGAGCAGCACTGACGTCACGGGAGGTGGCTCGCACCATCCCATCCATTGCCCATCATACCAACCACGCCACATGCCATTGCGACTAAGTGCAAGCGCGTGCGCCACCACCCCCGAGCCCTCCCCAGAGAGGCCAAAGAGTGAATGTGTGGGCCATCAGCCACAGACGGACGCGGCCTGGCCGCAAGGGCAGCCACAGCCACTGGGTGTCGCAGGTGGCGGATCCGGAAGGCGAAGACTGTGATGCATAGTCCATGCAGGCCGGGTCTCCATTTGGGGCACCACGCAGGTGGACGGCGTCCCGCCACACATCATACCCTGAGACAGCCCACTCGTGCAACTGGACCCACACATACACTCCTTGCCCTCTCTGGTGCGAGCTTGGGGCTGCCTGTGCAAGCGCTAGCCTCGCAGGTGAGCATGCATATTGGGGGCGAGGGAGGACATGAGGGCTGGGGCGATGATGACTGTATCACTGTCAGTTAGTACAAGGGATGACCCAGATGTGGAAAGGAAGAGACGTGTCCCGTGTGTACTGCAACTAGTCGCCAATCCAACTACCCCCATGTCCGGAATGTAAGCCCGCACCTAGGCCCGCCCATCCGCCACATCGAACATACCACCAGCACGACAACCTTCCCATTCGAAACACTGACTGGGGGTGGCGACCAGTGAACAATCATGTGTAGCCTACCCACGCGTACATGTGGGCCCTCCATGATCCATGTCACCTGCGGCAAAGACATGACATGCGCAATGAGGGAAGTGAGGAGAGCGGCCCGCCCCACGCGCAGAAGGTGCATCAGCTCCACAGACCCAGCAGCGAGTCCAGCAGGGGTCACATGTGCAGGGGCAGCTGTGCCTGGTGTGAAGGCACATGCATATAGACAGCACATCGACCAATGTGTAGTCTGCCCACATCCACAGTCCATCATCATGCGGACATAGGAATTGAACACAGGGCAACACATATTAGTTGGTGCACCCACCGTGACCAACAATGCGCAATCATCGACGTACCCGCCCTGTGCATGGCCCCCACCCAACGGAGGCACATCCAGTGCCACCATCCCACACACACAAGCCTTCCACGGAACATGCTGTGTCCAATGGTCAGTACAGAGTCAGCGCCCATCTGGTGGATCCTGAACAGGAGACACATGCACACACATGCCAGCTCCCACTATGTACGTCTGCCACCTTGCACGTGCAATGCAACCTCTCACCTGTGACGTGTGACTGCAAGCACACAGCCGTCTTGGCATGGGGCTGTCAATGTGGACACCAGTCAATGTTTCGGGAGCTGTGATCCGTACAGTGCTGTACATAGGGTGCAGTGCTGACACCTACTACTGTCTCATATCCCCTCGTGCCACAGGTCCCACTTGTATTGGCCGCTCAGCCCGTGCCCACATCGTCGTCAGTCGTGTGCCATACTCATCCAGCCTCGGAAGCAGTTCCATGCTCAGCAGACACTCATGTTGCCGTGGCGTTGCCGCTTGACGGATATGCAGTCAGTCCCCATCAGCACGCCCGCAAGTCATTGGGGCCTAGATCCCCATGTGCATGCACATGGCAGTGGTATGTCTCACTTACCATTGCCATTGTTGGGAGACCTGTGGAAGTGTATTGTGGCCGTGCCGCCCCAGCTTGACAGCTGGGCTGTGGCTCATGTGCTTGCTCAGTCATGTCAGTGATGTGTATGCGAAATTGCTATGTGCCGTGTTGCTTTGACATGTGTCCTCTGCCATTTAACCCAGGCGGAGACCGAACATTGACCGCCCATACCAATTGCTGGCGGACATGGACGATACAGAGGTAATCAGGAAGTTTCGGCTGGACAGGCCAACTCTGCATCGACTGTGTGCCATGTTAGAGCCCCATCTCCGTCCCCGCAGGGTGTATCCGACTGCTGTCACCCCCACGGCTAAGGTGATGGCCGCCATGCATTTCTTCGCCACTGGGTCATTCCAGCACACAGTGGGCAGTGGAGGAGGGATGTCCCAGCCCATGTTCAGCAAGGTGCTGAGGGATGTACTGGCAGCCATGATGCTGTACCGAAACAGGTACATCCGCTTCCCCAGGGCTCGTGAATTGGCGGCAGTGAAGGGTGCATTCTATGCCCTTGGCAGAATCCCACACGTCGTTGGAGCCATTGACTGCACACATGTTGGCCTTGTTCCACCACAGGCCACTGAGCACCTGTACCGCAACAGGAAGCACACGCACTCCCTGAATGTGCAAGTGGTGTGCCTTGCGGACATGGTGATCACCCACGTGTGTGCCAAGTTTCCAGGCTCGGCCCATGACGCACACATAATGCGCAACAGCATCTTGCCACGACTGATGGCCAATCTGCAACAGGATCGTGCCTGTATTGTCGGTGAGTATGTGGAGTGGTGTAGCGTGCTGGTTGTGCGATGCTGTCCCCTGTCCAGTTGGAATTGCAACGGTTCTCTGTGTCCCTCACACCCAGGTGACTCTGCGTATCCGAATGGGGCATGGCTGCTCAGTCCATTGAGGAATCCTCGCACCCCAGCAGACGATCGATACAATGAGGCACATGGGAGGACCAGACGTGTGGTCGAGCGTACCTTTGGCCTCCTCAAGTCCAGGTTCAGGTGCCTGGACCGCACCGGGGTGCACTGGCGTACTCCCCACAGAAGGTGTGCCAGATAGTGGTGGCGTGCTGCATGCTGCACAATCTGGCCATTCGGAAGCAGATCCCCTCATTGTGGATGACGGAGATCAACCAGGGCCCCAGCCCGCAGACCAGGACAGCTCGAGTGAGGTGGACAGCGGAGAGGAGGAAGCTGGGAATGTGCGGCAGCAGCTCATCGCCCGCTACTTCACTTGACGGTGAGTGTCCATGTACGACGGATGATGTGTCTGTATCTGTGCAGGTGTGTGTGTGCTGTGTCAGGGTGGCCGTATGTTCACTGCGTGCAGTGTGTCAACGCTCCATGGCCAGGGTAGTATGCCACTGTTGGTGACTGTGGCATTGTGCCCTATTGCTCTGTGCGATGTGTGTACATTGCTTGTAGTTGTTGACATGTACTGTGTGATGGGTGTGTGACACACTCATTGAATGTGCTCCTGTTCTGTCTCCCACCCCTAGGTCCCTACAGGCCCTCCGGATTCCATTGCCATGCCACGCATCAGGTGCCTTTCCGCCCAAGGTGGCCGTTGTATTCCGTACAAATAAAACACAGGGCACAAACAGCAGTTAGTGAAAAAGGTGCATTTATTACAAACTGTGACATGTGATTGTGTGTAAGGTGATGACAAAAGTGGTGCGTGCAGTGACAATGAGCTGTCGGTCATGGCTGCGTGATGATCAGGGTGTACCCACTGGTTCTATGTCCATAGTCCAACACACACATGCCATCCAGATGGCTGTGTGGAGTGGGATCGTAGAGCAAGTCAATGCAGTGGCTGGTCAAGGAAGGCTGGCGGAAGGCTGGCTGGCTGCCTCACTTGCGACTGGAGCGTGCGAAGTCCTCCCGGGAGATCTGTTTCCTCTTCGGACGGCCCCTTCCACGTTTGGGAGGGGGTGTGTGGTGGCGACCTGCTGGTGGTGGGTGAGGTGTGCTCACTGGCTGTGGACGCAGGGGAAGTGGACACTGCTGCCCGAGCCTGCGCCCTAGCAGGTGGTGGCGGAGGTGGTGTTGCTGGCCTTGCCTGTGACCCCACCGCCACCACCAGCTGGCCCATGAGGTCCACGAGTTGGTCCATACGGGACACGAATTGGCCAATATGGGCGTCCATGGACCTCAGCACCCCCAGCACCTCCCGCGTGTCAGTAGCAGACCTGGCCCATTGTCCTTGGGCTTCTTCATAGGCCCCAAGGACTCTGGCCATTTGAGGCAGGGCATGGCTCCCAGGGGAGGCTGGCGTTTCCCTGACCCTGCTCCTCCTACCAGTCCTGCTGCCACCGGCCTGCCCACTAGCCACATTGCACACCACGGTCCTCGCTGTGGCTCCCAGGGTGGATCCAGTCGGCCGGGCCACCACCTGCGCTGGGGCTGGTGCCAGCGAAGACGTGGTGGTGGTGGAGGCGGTGGTGGTCGGTGCGGCGATGGTGGCGGTTGCGGCAGTGGTAGTGGCCGCAATGACCGTGGGTGTGGCCGCAACGACAGTGGCAGCAGGGGACTGGGACTGTTCAGCATCCCTGGATGATGGGTTGGTGGGTAGGAGGGGTCCTGGGGAGCGGCTGGGCCCTGCCACGCCAGATGGGCCAGCTTGGTGGTCCGTGTCCGAAGAGGAGGACAGATCCTCCAGATCCGTGTGTCCTCGTTGGGGGCTTGTAGGCTGGCTGTGCTGGCTGCTGTCTCCATCCCCAGCATCCAGCAGTTCGTCACCTGTGGAGAGAATGAGATTTGTTATTGTGTTGCACCTGGCGAAGTATGTATTAGTCGTCTGACATTGGCAGTTCGTGCAATCTCGTACATGGGTTTCCCGGAGGCGAGTGTGTGGCTGTGGCATCTGTAGTTGTGTGTGCTAGGCAATGGGACTGTGTGCTGTGCACATGTGGCATGGGACGGATTGGCCATGCCGATGGGTGTGTTGCTGTGCCCCTACTCATTGTGACTCTGGTGTATGCGGGCTCCTGGCCCATCCTGGGTCTGGTTTGTACTTTGCTTTTGGAGTTCATATGGAACGCTTAGGAACGCATATGGCAACATGGGGGCCATGCCCCAGATTCGCATTTGGGAGGGGATATGCTTTGGGGTTCAAATGGAACGCTTAGGAACGCATATGGCAACATGGGGGCCATGCCCCAGATTCGCATTTGGGAGGGGATATGCTTTGGGGTTCAAATGGAACGCTTAGGAACGCATATGGCAACATGGGGGCCATGCCCCAGATTCGCATTTGGGAGGGGATATGCTTTTGGGGTTCAAATGGAACGCTTAGGAACGCATATGGCAACATGGGGGCCATGCCCCAGATTCGCATTTGGGAGGGGATATGCTTTTGGGGTACATGCTGTGAGCCATGGGTGCCGAACGTGACATGTGTTGTGGCTGCATGACAGTGCATGGTCTGAGGTGTGTGCATGCCTGACATGCCCTGCATATTTGCTGTCTGTTGTGGTTACTGGACATGGCATTGGACGCATCGTTATGGGTGAGTGATAGTTGTGTGCCAGCCAACGTATTGCAGTTGTCCCATCTCCTTGGTGTGCGTGCTGCCCTGTGCCATGTGCATCACTGCAGTGCTCGGGGGGTGGCCCATGTTGTGTGTTGTTGCTCACAGTGTGTCGTGCGCTTAATTGACTTCTGGCACATGGTTGGTCATGGGCATGTGTCTTAGCGTGACTGCTGTATGTGTGGCAGCTGTGCGGATGACATGCCTTTCATGAGACTGGGGCTGACGGATGGGATGGATGGTATGTTGTATGTGCATGGTGTGTCTGTGAGTTTGATGGGTTCAGTGGTGTTCGTGTGCATTTCTGTTGTTCCGCTCTGTTGCGTCTAGTGTTGTTTGTCTTACATAGGCGTAGTTGTGGGGTGTGTGGTTGACAGGCAGTAGGGGCTACATGGACAGGACTTCAATGGTGTTTCGGTTGTGTGTGATGAGTTGCACAGTGGCTGCCGTGTGGGACTATATTCAGTGTGGCTTGTGCATGCAGACGTGGCTCCTTGGGTGTTGCTATGTCTGTGATGGGTCATGTGGGGTGTGAGTCTGTTGTTCATGTCCGTGTGCACATTGTTCACTTGTTCGTGACGGTGGGCGGTGCTGCGTGTTCGTCTGCTACGTGACATGTCCCATGTGTTGGTGGTGTTATGGTCCTCATGCCTCCAGTAATCCAGCCCTGTCCAGTTTCCCACCTGAAAGTTGTTCGTGCGTGCACTGTACTGGATGCCACATGGCTCTAAGCGGGGGTGCTCCATGTTGCAGGTCTGTGGGGGTGGGGGGTGTAGTGGGTCGTGGGGGTGGCTGTACACCCACTGACACCGATTGCTGTGGACCGTGATGTCTGCCTTTCGGCTGTCGTTGTGCACTGCGGTGGCTGACACGTGGCTGTGGGGTGTGGGGGATGCTCCTCCTTGCTGTGCTGTGGGACTGGGGCCTGGTGTGTGTTGTACTTGGGCTGTCCACCGTCCCACCCACTGCACTTTGTGTTCCTGCCACTTACCTGTTACTTGTCGGTTAGTGCAGCTGTGGCGGACACATGGGTGTGGTGGGTGCTCGTTGTGGCGCTTCTGGCATATTTGGGGACCTGTTGGTGGTTACGTGGCTGGCTTAGTGTACACATGTCCCCACGCATCTTACAGTTGTTCGGTTTGGGCTGTGTGTGGTAGTGTCTGTTGCATGTGTGTGTGATGTGTTGTGTATTGTGTGCTGGACATGGGGGTGTTTGTCCCTGGGAGCTGTGGCATGGTAGTTGCGCATGTGAGTACATAGCGGTGTGCTGGTATACATTAGTTTGTACTTACCAGCCTCCACTCCCCTGCTAATCCGGCGAGGATCTCCGGATGGATTACGACTCGCACCTTCTCCTCCCACGCTTTGAAGGTCTTAAAGAGCGCGGGATTCCCTCCGCCAGTGACGGCAGCCAGCTCTCTGTTTTTGCCCTCCTTCTTCTTGACCAGGCTTTTTACGTCATTCCAACGTTTGTTTATCTCGACTCTGTTCCTGGGCAGGGTCCCGACTGCATTGACCTGGTCTACGATCCGGTTCCACATTCTGTTTCTGGTGGCTAGTGGTGTGTGCTGGACCATGTTCCCATAGATTTGTGGGTACACCTTGATGATCTCGCCGACCATGACCGTCAGCTCCATGGGCGTGAACTTGGGCATCCTTTGTGGTGCCATGGTGTTTGTGGTGCTGGTGCGGTGTGTGTTGTGTAATGTGCAGGGGGTTTGTGGTGCCGGTGTTTGGTGGTGGTGGTGGTGGTGGTGGTGGTGGTGGTGTTTGGTGGTGGTGGTGGTGGTGGTGGTGGTAGTGATGTGTGCGTTTCTGTGGTGTGCTGCTGTCCTTGCTGTGTCACTGTGTCCTCTCCTCTCCTCTCTGGTTTGCAATGTAGGAAGGGGTTGTGGTCTGTGGGAGTGCTGCTTTTGTACTCACCTATGTGGGTGTGTCCTCATGGTCTGTTGTTTTCAGGTGTGTTGTGTCTGGGGTTCTGGCCTTTGTATTTTTTGTTTGTCCGGGGGTGTTTTCGGGATGTGTACTGTGCTTGTGTATTTGTGTGTGCCTTGCTGTGTGGACTTGTTGGCCATGTTGTGTGCTATTGGTTTTGTGTGCGGATGGTTTCTGTGCAGGTACGTTGGCGCCATGGCTTCTGCCGTGTCGATTCTCATCGGCGTTGTTTGCGCTGGCGGGCGGTATATTTGTTGTTTTTCCGCGCTCATGGCGGTGCGATCGTAATTTCACGTGCGGTGTGTCGGCCGTGTGGGCGGGCGGTTTTGTGTTGTCGTGCGTGTTTCCGTCCGTGGCGGGCGGTTTGACTCCGACTCGGACGATGGCGGGCGGTATTTTGTGTGATTTTTCGCCGATGGCGGTTTTCGGTTTGTGTACTCATAATGGCGTGGTCGGTGTTCAGGCGGTGTGTGCGGGCGGATTTTTGCCGCTTCCATGCCTGGCGGATTCTTTTACGCCGGGTATCGTAATGGGCCCCTAAATAAACTACTTAACACCCTTTACCCCTATAAACCCCAAAACACACACCTAAAATTAATTACACAAATACCATAATTAATTACCAGTTAACTAATTAAAATTAATTAACAACCAATTATTAATTCATCAATTAAAAATAAATACTTCCCACCCTTTACACCTATAAACACCACAACACACACCTAAAATTAATTACACAATTACCATAATTAATTACCAATTAATTAATTAAAATTAATTAACAACCAATTATTAATTATTTAATAATACATTACTTTACACATTTAAAACTCTAACGTCTCAGTTAAACAAATATTAATAAATAAAAAATAATCAATTCATTTAATATAATTAAATTACTGCCCACCCTATTCCCTATAAACACAACTAAAAAATTAATAACTACTAAAAATTTAACACAAATATTAAAAATACAAACTAATCTTATAAAAAAAACATGCATCACATAGATTTAAAATATATACTAAAATACATAACATTAATTAAACATTTTTTTTAACAACTAAACTTTTGCAAACGATTATTAAACACTTCGATATTTTTAAAATCGATATTACTTACCTTAAGTCGATATTTTTTACCACGATATTCTTGCTGTCGATATTTCTGAACCACGATGTTTATTACTCGATATTTGTGAAACTCGATATTTTTTACTTGATATTCTGTCTGCAAACCCTCCAAAAACTCTAAACTAGGCCCAATGTCAGGGTGCACTTGTGGATGAGAGCACCAGCAGTGCACATTTTATTTTTATGATCTGTGGAAAGGACAAAGTAGTTATTTGGTAATATTATAACTGTTATTAGAACATGTGAATGTTGGGAGTTCTGTTGAAAACAATGGGGTGCCTCGGGCTTCTAATGGCCGCTAGAAACCTGGAGATACAACATTCCAATTTTGTTGTTCACAGCTGTTGCTGTGAACAACGTGCTCACGGAGCACGGGGAGATTTCGATCCCCTCGGGCTCTGTGAGGGCTTTGTTTTATTTGTTAGAACATTCTGTCCTCTAGTGGCAGAATGTTTTAATAGCCTTCGGCTTGGGTGTTTAATGTTGGAGGGGGCTTTAATGGCCTGTATAGCCCACTACGGCAGGCTATAAGGCTATATTAGAACTGTGAAATTTTGAGAGCTCCATTCAAGACAATAAAGTGACTCTGGTTTAATAATGGATGGTATAGGCCTTCTGTTTCAACATTCTAATGGTTGTCATTTAGTTTTTCACTTCTTCAGTTAAACATTTTACCCTCATTAGTGGAGTGTTGTAATAGCCTTAGATCCCTTCTGCCTCGGGCTATACCACTTAATTAAGGCCAACTTCCTCATTATAGACCCACATCTGCGGCTCGGGCCTATAACTCCAGTTCAGGGCCTTTCACAACTGATATAGCCCTTGGCAGGGGGCTATAAGGCTATATTGGAGTTATCATTAAACCAAGCTTCAAAAAGTAATGTGATCCAGGTTTAATTGGAGCTGTGATTTGCCTCTCTAGGTGGCTAGTCATGGCTGAGAAGAGGGTGTATAGGGTCCATGTTATCTGAGATTGTTTGGGATTTATAATGGGAGTGATTACAAGGGCATTCAATTGGATTGGGATGTCTACCAAATCGTTCTTGGCTTTGGACATGTACTGGTTGGTATCTAAGTAGTCTCTAAGTGTAGCTTGCCAGCATCATGCATTAATGTGGGTTGTGAGATCTCTGAGATGTTTGTCTCGGGGGGCGATTGAGTGAAAGAGGGATCCATGAGTCAAAGTGTGATATTGTATGTTAGAAGACTTACATCAATGATTGGTTTAGAAATTTTTAGGTATTAAATCACAAATATTTAGTTCCGAGAGACAGTGGTATTAGAGGTGAGAATGTCTGAATAAAGTTTATATATTGCCATGGTAAAAGCATCCTTTACACTTCAGATCTCCTATTTGGTAGTAGCATCATTGTACGTGTTCATATTCAACCAAGTTGGATAACCTCTAGTCTTCTGTATCTGATACACAAAATGAAAACATTGTCCAAACATTAAATTCTTAAAGCAGATCGATACTTCTGCTCTGGTTCCATAAATAGATCAATTAACCAAAACAAATAAAGGTATGGTTTTAAGAGCACAGCTTGCGCATGCTGATTACCTTGAGAAGCATCCACTGAATTTCGAATATTTACAATTAAACTGTGGGTAGATCCTCAAGAGTCTTATAATTGTATGGTGTTTTCTAACATCTGGGACACTTGGGAAAACTTCACAGTAGTTTTTTCTAATTATGTAAATGCTACTGAAAAGACAAGAAATATTCAGTCAGGCAAGTTCGTCACTTTTCAGGCTCATCTTTATAGATTTCTTTGGATGTACGAAGTGAGCACGTACATCAATTAGGGTATTAAATAATTTTAGAATTCTGTGCATCCTGGGTAAATTCGTCATATTTCCACAGCTGTTATGTGTCACCTTCCTACAAATGTTTAGTGATGAAAGAGCCATGCAAACCTTAAGTCAGATTTGTGAAGCCACGCAAAGCCACATTGTGGGGCTTTGAGTGGCTCCAAAAATCTAGAGCAACGCAATGCAGCGCAAATCGCTGTGTTGCATTACTCTGCCCTGATTAGGCTTTCCATGGACATTGGGTGAGTTTTCTCATGCAACTCCCATGGTTTTTGATGCATTTCCAGATTTACAAGACCTTGTAAACCTGGGATGCACCAAAAAGATATGCCTCCCTAGGAGAGGTGTAAGGAGGACAAATATCTTTATTTCTTCTTGTTACTTCCTCTTTCTATGTGTGCTGCATTTTGCATGGATATTCTGATTTTGATGAAGTCATTTTCCAGTCTCAAGTGTAGTGGTAGGGAGTTCCACAAGTGGGGGACATGGACATGAAGACTTCAGCCACTACATGTGATGTACTGCACTGGGTGAGTCTGTTGGCAGACATCAGTCTTTTAGTCAGTAGGTAAGAAACAAACAGTTTTAAGAGGAACTTTGGTGAAGGATCACAGAGAGGTACCTTATATACTATACATAACATTTTGGTTGTTACTCTTTCTTTTGATGGGAGCCAATGGACATATTTCAGAACTTAAGCTGTGTCGTCATGCCATTTGAAACTG
Organism: Calotriton arnoldi; assembly: GCA_963921515.1. Lineage (NCBI taxonomy): Eukaryota > Metazoa > Chordata > Amphibia > Caudata > Salamandridae > Calotriton > Calotriton arnoldi. Next base: position 72,505 of record CAWUFW010014524.1, on the reverse strand, counting down.
AACAGCATTCAGGTTCTGTAGTTTTAAATTCTCTGGAATTTTGAGACAGACTTATTAGGGAGACCTGTGTTTAGGTCCGTGAGGAATTCCAGCAAGATATGATCACAGAAGCTTTTGCGTGATTTTCCCAGAGCAAGGAAGCAATGGGAGAACCCCTTAGTTGTTGTTGATGGCATAATGCTGTTATAGAGACTGTGGTTAATAGTGGTTATGCGATAAATCACTTTGAAAGAATATGTTCATGTCGTGAGCTCTGACCAAGATGTTTTAAGGAGCACCCTACTGCTCAGGCTAAGAGAAAGGAAAGGGGGTACGGTTCACAAAAAGAAGGATTTAATTTTTTTTCACCATTAATGGCAGAGTTGATGTATTCTGCATCAATGGTTGTACCCAGGAAAGACAGTGAAATATGAATGAGTACTGTCACCGAGCCTGAGGTGGAACTTTTTATTGTTCGAATTAAGTGCTAGCCAATCATATAGGAGTCTATGATGTCATGAAGAGGGTGTTGTACATAGTTAATAGCATTTGTGACAAGCCTGAGTCCTAAGGAAATCTCAATTGATGTTGGGTATTCTGGAAAGGAATGTGCCCAATTTGACATAATGGGAGCTGGTATGTAAGAATGACACAAACCATGTCAATTTGGCTGCTCTGCTTTAGGTAGAGTTGGGTAGTACCTGATGGTCAAAAGTGCCAAATGTGTCTGAAAGGTCCATCAGGAAGAAAGCACAGAGGTGGCTCTAGTTCGGTACTTGAGTAGCTCTGCTATGATATTTAGCAGAGTGGCCTCTGTTCCCTGATGGATTCTAAATCCTCACTGAAAGTCACTGGGGAGACTATCTGCATTCAGGTTGGAAGAAAGTTGGTGAGTAGCAACTGTTTCAAGTGCATTTGTAACACGTCAGAAAAAATGGGCTTGAACTTAGAAAAAGTATTTGGTCTCACAGATGTTTTTTATATTGTGGTGGTGATTTTGCATTTGAGTGAAACTCCACTGGAGAGAGAGGAGTTGATAAGGCTAGTGCTAATGAATGTCAGAACTGTGAGGCTCAAATGGATGAATTCGGTAAATGTAGATATACCAAGAAGTTGGTGATTACTTGAAGGAAGTAAGACTCTTGCTATTGTCAATTCCAGAGACTGCTGCCTACTCATGAGGGTGCGGGGTTACACTAGTGTGTTTAGGAAATAGGGTCCCAGACCCCCAACTTGTGGGGGTAGGAATGATGGTGTAATACATAGGGTGTCAATTTCAAAAACAAAAAAACAACAGGAGTTTGTATCATTGCTGAGTTGATGAGGTTGACAAACTGTTGGACACCACTTCTTTATAGATGTTAAACAGTACGATTTTGGTAATTCATCAATTCAGGATTTGATGTATATCTTCTTTGCTCTAGAACATGCAGGTTTGTAGCCTCTGTAATTTGTCTGGCAGGGCGAGCATTGAGACTGTAATTAAGGTTTATTCCAATGTATGTCAGCACTCGTTTTTGGTTTATCAGTTGGCACAATGTAGTCTTGTAGGGGCATAGTTTTCAGGTTGAGGAGGGACAGAAAATCCAGAGCCTTTGTTAAATCGGATTCCAGGTGATCAAGAATGTTAGCAAGAGGTCATTTAATTAACAAAGATTTTTCTCAGGCACAACATAATAACTTAGACAAGTTTTGGACAGATTCAAAGAGTAAGGCCTTGCAGTAAGGAAAGACAAATGTACACTTCAATGTACTGAAATAAACTATCTTGATCATAAATTCACTTCTGAAGCTATACAACCCAAAGCAGATCTGGTTAACACCATAATGAAATTAGTGGTACCCAAAGCGAAAGATGAGCTGAGATATTTTTGGGAATGATAGAATTTTATAGTAAATTCATCAACAACTTTGCCATAAGTGCAAATTGCAAATTGCTGAAAAAATAGGCTAACCTTTGAGTGAGATGGGCATTGTGAGAGAGAATTTAAAAAGATGTTAAGAATGCTCTGACCACTGCACCACACTTGAAAGTGTTTGTTCCAGGAAAAGAAATATCATTACAACAGATGCCAGTTCAAAAGAGCTAGGGGCTGTGCTTCTACAGGAAAGTGGAAAAGGTAAGGAAACCAATACATTTGCCTCAAGAGCACTTAAGCAATTGAGGTCAACTATTCTGTAATTGAAAAAGAAACATCGGCAGTGTACTGGGCACTAAACAAATTCAAGAACTTTATATGGGAGACTGTGTTCAAGTTAAACATAGACCACAAGCATCTTAAGGAGGTATTTACAAAATAAAAAGCTGGAGGCAATTTCAAGTAGAATTAAAAGATGGGTAATTCATCTACAAGAGTACACATTTGATGTAGAATATATCCCTGATACACATAACTTTGCAGCAGATTGCTTGTCCCGATTGGTTGATGACACGGAAAAGGAAGAGAAAGTCTGTGATAACCAAAGTGGGGGTATAGAAATGCACAAAGAAAATGTGTGTGTGATCACCAAAGGTGTGGTTGAGGAGGAAAAATTGAAACAAGAGTTAGAAACAGATCCCATTCTAAGTAAAGTACGATTAAACCAATCTGCCGAAATCTGGGAACTAGGTCTTGCTCTGAGGCAGAAAGAATACCAAAAACTGACACTTCCCAGAAAATTGTTTTTAGTGTCAGCAGATATCTGTTTTCCGTGGGCATAATCAGAGGAAAAAAAGGACTGAAATTTTAACATTCTGAATTCTATGTGTAATCTTAAATTCCAATGTTCCCTTTCCCAGGTAGAATGTATTGTTGGGTACGCTATGTTTATATTAGGGTAGCCCATAACACTTTGTAAGCATTTGCACCTTTTTTTCGGCTGCTCGGATTTCTATATCTACATGCATTGATAAAGCACTTGCACTTTTTGAGTCGTCTAGATCTTTATGTACGTAGACCGTACCGATCATGCGTACTTTTAAAACACTCGCTCCTTTTAAACCCAACCTGGACTTCATATTCTCCTCAATGTGTAATTATATCAGATTGTAAGCTTAGCATTTTTTATCATATTTTAACTTGTTATATTGTCCGCCGGTTTTATTTCTTTTTATTCAAACCGTGATTATTTTAGTGTTTGCATTTGTCTAAAGCAGTACCTGTGGAATAGTTGTATTTTTATTGTGCTATATTAATTAATGTGTATGAACTGTTATCCTGAATCTTTTATGGTTTAAGCAAAACCGAAATAAAGATTAAATGAAATGAAATGAAGTAAAGTACGAGATTTGTTGATCTGTAGAAAAGAATGTAGAGTGGCTGAGGCCATATTGAATGGCCACAGAAGAATTATCAGAAGTAGATGGATGCCTTTTCAGAGGCACAAATACCTGCAGAAACCCTCAGGAAAAAAACTGATTGGCATAGCACATCTGGGGATCACCAAAACCAAGCAAAAGTGGAGGTTAGACTTTTAGTGGCCAGAGATGGATGTACTGGTTGAGAGAGAGATAAGGAATTGTATATCTTGTTTCGGCAGTTATAACGTAGCAAAATTGCACACTCCACCCATGCAGTGTCGTACCCTACCTGAAGGTCCCTGGATGGATGTAACAATGGATATCATTGGGCCACTGACAGGAGAAAGGAATTTCCTATACATTCTAGTTTCAGTCGTCATATTTAAGATGACTAGAAATGAAATTTGTCTGTAACATCAGCTCGACCTTGGTTATAAACTTCCTGGTAGGGTTTTTTCTATGAGAAGGACTACCCAACACCCTTTTAACTGACAATGGTGTTCAGTTTGGCTCCTGAGAAATGAAGGAATTTATGCAATATAATAGAATAACACACAAACTTAGTGCCCTGTATCACACAGAAACCAATGGGGCAGTAGAAAGATTTAACAAAACACTTAAAGCTGGCAAGATCAAATGGGTTGAGCTGGAAAGATGAGGTTTGGATGCAAATAGAGGCTTATCGCTTAACTCCTCATCAGTCAAAAGATATGACTTCCTTTCAGTTGTTAAAGAGCAGGAAGGCCAATTCTAGACTGGTACCTCAGTGGATGAAGTGGCACAAAGGTTGGGTGAGGGTTTACATAGGCCAACAGTGGAGGAAAAAGGAGTTAGAGTTGCAGATAGCCTGCAAAGATAGGTTTGACAAATTGCGTAAGACTTAAGTTATCAAGTTTAAAGTGGGTGATTGGGTAAAAGTGAAATCTCCAACTGGCAACAAACAATGGTCAAAATGTACCGAACGCATGAAAATCATAAATCTCTTTCGCAATGTGGTCAAGACACAGGATGGTACAATATGGAATCTGGGGAGAGCAGTGAAAAATTACTGGCCTAGACATAATGGGGAGACATGTGAAAACAATAGTGAAGCAAGGTCAAAAAGTGGACATGGGTATGGCAGACCTGTGTTACATACGGGGGAAAACACTGTGGTATGGGTAAGATCAAGTGAACGGAGGCCTGGCCCTCGAGTTTCTTAAAAGATTACTTAGCCAAGAAATACAGCTAGAGCTATTACATTGTTAACTCCCCCTTATCTTTGGAAGTGTAATGTGATACTCATGTCTAATTTTAACTATGTAAAGCCATAAATGAAAATCCTTACTTAACATGTTTGTTTTATTTGCTTGTCTTTTTTCAATGTGTTATTCACTGTCATGTGTTTCTATGCTTTCTTGGGTGAGAATCTGGGAATCTGAGAAAAATATCTTTTGTGAAAAAGGGAGATGTGTGGTATCTGTCCATCACCTATGTCACTCACACTGTAGAACATACCAGAACATTGTAGAGTAGACTAAAACAGTGAAACCTTGCATTCACAAAGTTCTAGAATGTAGAGTGAGGAGCCTGCGAGCTCCTGAATTAGTGCTGGTATGCTGTGGCTTGGGGGTATGGAATAAACCTGATGCTTCTCTTCAGTCTCTGGACAGCTTATTGTGTAATCCTTTTATCTTGCATTGGACAGATTGCCGGATTATTGTCCCACCATTCACACTTTTATGTAAAGCACTCTTAGGCAGCTACGTGGTGTATTCAGCACATTTACATATAAAATGCGTGGAATATTTTCTCACAAGACTGCTGCAGTACACATGTTAAAATTCACTCTAAATCATTGAAAATGTCACACTATTCAAAATAATTAAAAACATTACTAACATGGGTGGAAATGCTGATGTGCTGATGATGCACTGCAGATAATTTTGCATAAAGTAAAAGGAAATGTGTGATAATGACTCACAGTAATTTTACTTAGCATTGGGAACATGTAATGGTTCGCCTGCTGAGACTAATTTTCCAAAATGCAGAAGTGCCTGGCAACTCTTCTTTTTAGCCAAGCAAATTGTATGACCACAGATTTTTCAAAACCTTTTCCGATGCAGAAAACGTTTTTTTCCTGACATTTATGCCATTAGACATATGTCAATTACCTACTAGTGAACACATTATATTGATACTAGAAATGGCCCCAGCTTGTAAGATTGGACAGGCTCAGTTTATTTCTGATGACATTATCTATTCATTATTTCATTTTTTATGCAGATTGTGGAGCAATTGAGTTACATACACACAAATGCCACGAATCTTAAAGTGGTGAAGCAATGAAATGCAAAGTTCATTCGGTGGTATTAATATATGACCTTTTCAGTGTCTTCAGGGCTATCTATGGTCAAGAAGATAAACCACTCTCATTGCAGAACACTAAGGGCTTCCCTTCAATTTCCTCATGTTTTTTTTTGGGGGGGGGGGCAGCAATATCGCAACCACAAAATAGTGATAACTGAAACGTACAGTAATATCCAGACACGCAACTTATTGTTGCCGAGTTCCCCCACCTCTGAATGGGGGTAATGCAGTAATACACCACAATTCCTTATATTCTGAGCTAAGAATGTTGTAGCTTCCCCCTCACAAATTTTACCGGGTTTTACCAGAATGTTTGCAAACATTTACAATTTGAATTCAGATGCTGCTCCTATTTAAGCCGGATTCCCACTTATTGTGGGACTCAAAATGAAGTCCTAACAGTGAGCACCCTAAAGGTTTTGGGGCCAGATGTACGACCATTGAATTTTGCGACTCGCAAAATGGGAGTCGCAATTTGTGAGTCGCAAAATTCAATGTACAACCGTGTCTCAGACATCGTTTACGATTCCCAAATTGCATGCCTCATGAATATTAATGAGGCTGTCACAATTTGCGACCCCATTGGGAATGGCTAGCACTCCCAGGGATGGTGGCCTGCTGGGGTCAGCAGACCACCCTGTCTGGGACTGCTTTGTCAATAAACCAGTTTTTTTTAAAAAATGCAGCCCGTTTTCCTTAAAGGAAAACAGGATGCATTTAAAAAAGAAAAATGAAACTTATCAGCTTCATTTTTTAAGAAGTATATTTCTTAAGAAAAAATATTTTTTTAACCATTCACAAAGGGGAAGGGTCCCTTTGGGACCCCTTCCCGTTTGCAAATGGTTTGCCACCTACTTGAAGTAGGTGGTAAATTGCGAGTGTTTTGCAACCGCAATTGCGGTTGCAAAACATTCATACGCACAAATGCAAGTCGCTATTAGGAAGGAAAGCCCTTGGCACGCCCCTTCCTAATAGCGAGTTGCAAACCTCATTTTGCGAATCGGTAAAACTTACCGATTTGCAAAATGAGGTTTGTACATGGCCATGCCCTAAATTGCGGTCGCAAACGGGCCGATTGCCTGTTTGCGACTGCAATTTAGGGTCGTACATCTGGCCCTTAGATTCTATTAAATAATGACTGTTTTAAACAGAAAAGTAGTTTTTTTTCGTAGATGAGAGGTTATGAACCAAAGAAAGCACTATTAATCTACAAGTAATACACAAAGCTGTCTAGCCATTATTTGGGGTTGGACCGGCCTGTAGGGCATCAGGCAGTGCCCAATGGGCTGCTCTGACAGGTCAATGTGTGGGTCGGGTTTTTGGTTGTTTGTGGGCCTGTTTATGGTCTGCTGGGCTGGTTTTTACTGTTGATTTCTCTGATATTAAAACAAGCATTGCCTGCAGCAAGCTCAAATTCATGCAGTCTTCCATGAAACATTTATACAGCGTGTGCTTACAAGTTAAAAACTGCCTCAGTTTACAAACATGGACCACTTTTTTAGCTATCTCATTTGCAAATGGGGGCCACTTTTATTTTGGCGCCCTGGTCTACTTTCTGTCCCAGTCCAATCCTGATGCTACACATTTCCAAACACTCACTAAAGGAAAAGTTATATATTGCGTTCAACGCACAGAATAACTGCACAAATATTTCTGCAGTTACTTCTAAGTAAAGTGGGGCATAGCCACGAGTAAATAGCAATCTGTTTAACTCACACTAAAAGTGAGCTGTTAGTTTTTGTTTGAGATAAAAAAATTGGGCTGATATACAAAAGCATATGCGAATATGGGACGAAGTACCACAGGAGTACACGTTTACATTCTCTTACAGGCCTTTGTGAATCATCCGCAAAAATGTCCAAATCCCTATTACTAAAAGTGCAATGAGGGCGGAGTCTTTTCTATTTGTACTAATTGTACATGAATATTTTCTAAATTCAGATTTTATTCCAATTTAAGATGTTTGGGGGCAATTCACAAATGCGTGATACAGTACATACACAAGTCTGAAGGAATATAATTTATGAATGCCAAAATGCCTTTGTGTATAGGCCTCTATGATTTAATACTAGGAATTACATGAGCTGAAATTTACTTGCGTTTACAGATGAAATGGGCATAATAGTGTGCAAATATGTGTGGGCATTGTGACAGGATGTAAGGTAAACAGCTATATGCTTGCTAAAGTCCGTTGGCTGCTGCCAAGTGAGTTTTGTTTTTATTTGCATAACAATGATATCCTTAGTTCATATGGTACTCCGTGGTCTATTTAGAGTTTGGTGCAAAATGCAGGTCTTTACAATAGAGAGCCAATTAGCTTAGCACCAGTGCTGGCAGTGACGAATGTGCAAATAATGATTTTTGATTATGTGATTTACCCATTTTCATTAATTTATATATACATATGTATGTTTACAATATGTAAAGAACACATTAGGAATGTATATATTTTTAAGGTGTTTGCACAGATATCACTGTAAGTTTCTCATGATGCAACAACTGAATGGTCCATCTGTCCACAACAAAGACACTCAAGGGCACACATCCATTGGCATCCTCGCTGCTGTGCTCTAGATGCTTTTATCAACTGATTTCAGCTCGGGTGTATATTACTTTTTAGGGCCTTGTCTGCTCGAGGCCTTGGATGTATTTTGACTTTATTTTTTCACATTTGCACTGCTGCTGTGTTAAAGATATTTTTTATTTTTTTAGGGTCTTGTGTGTGGTCTTGTATTAATGTTAAATATATATTTTTATGTCTGCATCTACCTGTTGGTGGCTATGTTCAGGGTGGCTCTAGAAGTCCCGGCCAATGCAACCAGACATTTTACTTTGTTCTTCACCATGTGCTTGCCCACCATTTTGAGAGTGTGTTTGTGTAAAATAGCTGCTTAATTGTTTTTCTTCAACTTTTAAAACTAATTTGCAGACGTAAGTGTTGTCTAGTGCTGTTTGTGTTGGGGGCATATTAAAAGTTTTTAAAAAATATTTTCTCGCAGTTTCTATCGTACTGTAATTTCATCTTGAATTAATTTTCTTTTACATTAGTTATGCTGCTTTACTGCACAAGTGGGGCTATTCACATTTTGGGTGCATATTTATGCCATCCTTCCTCTGCAATCCTGACAGTTTTTGCTGGTGGAGGGAGAGGAAGGGGCTCTAGTCAGGGTAGAGCAGCCATGTTCTATTTGTTCTCCCTGTCACCATGTTTGCTTGTATTGTGGGCGTCTACCATTTCATGGAGCCAAAGTATGTGTGTGTGTGTGTGTCAGAGACAGCCATTTTGCCTTCGTTTTCAGTGTCTTCTTATTTGCTGGTATTTGGTGAACAACCATCAGTTTTTTGAGCCAGTGACTGTGTGTGTGTGTGTGTGAGTAAGTCATAGGTGGCCTTTTTGTCTTTCGCTTTTCTGCCTTCTTTGCTGGCAATGTGGTGAGCGGCTACTATTTTGTGGGACCAGTATGAGTGGTGGCCATTTGTCTTTATTTTCCATGACTCCTTCTTTACTAGCCAGGTAGTGAGCAACCACAATTTTGTGAAGCCAGCATGTGTTTCTGATTAATAATCACTTTATTCCACTTTTAAAAGTCATTTTCTAGGAGAATAGCTTTTTTTAAAGCCCATGTCATTTTTGTCATTTTTTAAATGTTTCCTAATGTATTTTCCTGATATATTTATTTGGCTTGTGACTGATTGTGGTGTTCTGTAGTACACTGTTATTTTCTTTCATTAATGTATTTGATTTTTACCTCCCTCCACCACCCTCTCTTATAGGTGCCATATGGGCCCTGGAGGATCACCAGCCATTGATCTAATAATTTATTTCATTTTTGCCTTTCTCCCACCTGGTCCCTGGAGGAACATCATCGATGAATCTATTAATTTATACAATTTTTACCTATCTTCCTTTGCCCCCCTAAGAGTCCTTTGGGGCCAGGACAGACAACAGGTAGAGAGGTACTCATTTAAAAAAAAAATATTGTTATGATGATGGCTTGTAAGTCTCACTCTCTTCTTTCTTATTTTTTTTATTACTTGCAGGTGCACAAGAGGATATTGACTAAGATGGAGAGACGTCTGTGAAATAGCCGACACCAGAGATCGCTCTGCTAAGTGCTCTGCTTGTGCTATTGACCAGGCTAGTAGAAGAAGTAAATAATATGGCTACAAAGACTGTTGCCAGCACAAGTACCAAGCCCATGATCCTTTATCATCAATGCACAATACCTGCTGTACCTTCTTTTGAGCAGGATGACCCTGGGAGCAGGATCAACCCTGGATCATCAATGGCACCACCACCAAAACTGAGGCAGATATCTCTCAGCGCTGCAGTGATTATAGCTATTAATGAGAATCACAAAATCTAATTGCATCAGTAGTAAACCGATTTTCTACAGGAACCTCAACAGCAATTAGAGGAGGTTGCCCCTCATATTCCAGAGATAGGAGCTGAGCAGTAAGTTGAGCTTGGTGTAGAAAAGCGGGATAGTGTGACTGCTCTTTCACTCGACACATCGTTGTAACTATATCCTACAAGGAAAAGAAGAACCACTCCCCCATCTACTCCAAGCTCCTCATCAGATAATTGTGACATGGATTGGACCCACATCTCCCACCATGGGATACAGGAGAAAAGGACATTTACTGGAAGCTTTGGTAAATGAGGAGCCGGTGATTGTTCACATGAAGATTGCCACAAAGGAAGAACAGATCACTTTAATTCAACCTCTGATTCATGTAGTATCACTAACACCACCTTTCCATATTTGTAAGTACTCCCACACCAGCAGCAACCACCATCCCTACCACAGAGGTAGCCTGTCCTTGGGAAAGTCAAACATAACTGTCTAGCTCCATCACAAGTATATTTGGCTTTAGCTCTATAAGGAATCCCTTCTCCTTGGTATGCTTTTTTACACTTAAGCTGAATGAGGACACACTGCAGATTGCACAGTTTACTGCAAACCAGTTCATCGTTTGAAGATATGTGGGCATTACAGTACTGGAGGCCAACTAACCCATCTGTAAACCAACATGCAGTTGTGCAGGAAGTGCAACCTTGAAAAAGAGGCTGCACAGAGAGAAATCACTGAACAGATAGATAGAAGGGGTGGTGGTGAGGAAGCAAAGATGACGTTACCATCATGTGAACAAGTCCTGTCGCTCTTAGTATGTAGTCATCACATGACACAAGGAAAAGAGGGATAGAGTCACTCCAAAGCATCTAAGCAGCCTATCTGCTCCTTTAGGTGGTTACCTCACAAAGAAAACAACTGCCCCAACAACCCACTATCAAGTCTATGTTTAGCAAGGAGCCACTGTGCCATCAAACCCATGAGCTAGTCAATTTATACTACCAAAATCTGGCCAAATATTAGCGCTTGACCTCTTCCCTCTTTCTTTGATACAAAGAGAGGGGTTTCTTAAATTTGTCAAGACTCTCTATCCAAAATGAAAGGTCCCATTCCGGACCTAACTGTTGCTGTGCGAGTGCTGCACTATCAAATGCTAGAATTGGTTAGTGTAGCAATGAAGGAGAGCGCTGTTCAGTCCATCCACCTCACAGAAGACATGTAGGCCAGTTGTCACGCCACAGACTACACATGCACCAGTTCACAGTGGGCCTCCTTTAAGGGGGTTAAGCCAAAGCTAGCCTCAGGTCTCACCCTTGGAATTGCGTTTCAAGGCATACAGAGGCATGTGACTATTGCAATGTTCTCAATAGATAAATCACATACAGCTGCCAACATCCTGGAAAAATGTAGTACCAAAGTCTATATATGGCTTCAATGCAGAGGTGTTAGGATGGGATTTGGTGCCACTGACAATGGCAGTTACATTGTCAAAGTATGGATGGTGGAGGACACTTCCGAGGCCTATGTTTGGCTCATTGCATTAACATAATTGTACAAGACTTTGTAAAAAAAGAAGTAATTCCTTCAAAGCATGGAAAACGGCTGAGGTTCATTCAGTTTGAGGATAGAGTGACTGTAAAAGCCCTAATACAGGAGGACCCAACGCATTGGAACTCCTCATTTTACATTCTGCAACACCAGTTTGACAACACAGGCCTACAAATAATTACATCCCAGAAAGGAGAGGGGATAACATTTCCAAAGCCATGACAGTATGACGATAGAAAGATGGTACAAGACTGCTTGAATGACCAATGTCAAGAGCTGATTTTGTTTTGGAAATAAAAAAAGCATGGCCCCCCTCACAATGGCGAGGGGCATTGAGCACTTTCATATGCCCCTTACCACCAGGTTTTTCCTGGAGGTGGCAATCATTGAAAAATGGCTATATGTTCACCCATCTAAATAATATGGGCGGACTTATAGTCAAACCTCTATCAGACCTAAATCCATCGGGCTGTTGGAGAACTTTGACCATGGCAGAGATGGAGTATTCTACACCATCGTCATACTATGGCATACCCACATTTAAATCGGGCAGGTGGACCATAGTCTTGGCAGGGAGGGAGCTCCGTCGTCGTTCTAATGGAGTTCACTCTTTGCCAAGAAATAAATCTGGCCCTTAGTCCCTTGGAAGATCCACTGCACCATCAACATTAGTAGCAAGTGTTGGGGAGGTGGCAGACAATATGTTTCTGCCCAGGTACGAATTGGAAGGAGGGAGTGGTTGGGTATGGGGTTGGGCAGGACTTAATATACACAGATATTCTGTACTTCATAAGTCCATGGGCTGGTGTTGCTCTAAGTAGTATTGTTCCTTAGTTGGAAGTGTTGACTGGATGCATAAGGTACGGGAATATACAGATATTGCAACGGGTGAGTTATGAAGGGGGGGAGGCAAAAGTAATGCCTTATCCGTTTTCCAACACTGATTGCAGGAGGGTGGACTGGAGGCCTGCATTAGGGTTAGCTTAGGTCAAATAAAGAGTAGACTGGCGAGAGAATAAGGGTGGAACATTGGACAGTTTCTTTTTATGTCAGGATAGGGGCTCAGCCTCTGCTTTGACAGTAGGTAAGTAGGTGGACCATCTTGCTGATAGATACTAAAGTAGCAAATATAACAATCAAAACAACTAATAACTATAATATTAATAACCATAATTATAAAAAAAAACATAAGAAGAAGACTATTGCGTATTAATTTAACAAAATATAAGCCAAACCCACCTATTCCACCCACAACTGGCCCACTCCTCTCCTAAACACTCAAAAATCCACAACTGTCGTACACTAACGTACCGCTTGTCCAACAGTTCCCAACCACCCCACCCGAAACACGCTCACTCCTCTCTATAAATCCCTCCTAAAAACACAGAAACTTAAGTATCCTCAATATTAACCTACCCCTTCCCTAACTGTTTCAACACAGCAACATCAACAGGCCCACCCCTCTTTCTAAACCCTAACCCCTCAAAACTATTCAAAACTTGCCCCTTACCAACTGTTCCCACAACACACAAAACAGTCCCATCCCCTCTCCAATTAAAATGCCCCTCTCAAATGTGTATTCTATGTATACTTTTCCTCTGTGCCTGCTTCACCTCCTTCAGTCCTTTTAATACCTCCTGGAGGAAGGTCTCTGTGGTTGAAAGATGAATGGTGGTGGCTGCTTTGTGTGCTCGTGGTCTATTCAGCTGCCAGTAGTGACTGGCCGATGGTGCCTTGCCCTCTATTCCGCTGACTGGGAATTGGAGGAAGAAGGGACGGCTGCTGCTGATTCCTCCTTCTCCAGCATTACCAGCCAAAGAAAGGCCGCCACTGCAATAGCATCCATTTTCTGGTGGTTCAGCCGAACAGCTCCCTCCCACCAGACCACTATCAGTCCTCTTTGGTACTGGAGCTTGGGGCAGGGCCTCCGACAGGAACAAAAGACTCCTCTTATGAAGAAAGAAGAAAGAAAATTAATTGTAGCACCAATTGCAAGCATGTTTGAATAGTCAGTCAGGTACAACGTTGCTGGTTCTCTAGGGCCACTGGAATTTTTTATGTGATTCTGTACCTCTGTGACTTTCACATTATTTACGTAATTTCTATTTGCAATACTTTGCATTAATTAATCCGCCAAAAGCACATGCATAATTAAAAACATAATTTGTTTACTCGGGTGCTAAAAAAGCAAAATAGAAAAGTTTAAATAATTGATTTCATGGGTTGACACTTTCTTTCAGCAGAAACATAGCGTGTGTCTAAAAACAAATGATCTGTGTTATACATTGCCATTGAAAACGGTGGTGCTGTAAATTTATGCTGTGCAAGTTATTTTACTAGATCATGCAACATTAATAGAACCCACCTGGTGAAGGGCTGTATAATTTCCAGACAAATATCGGCACATAATAACAAGAATTGCAGTGACCCTACTCTTTGCCTAATCCTAAGTCTTGTCCTAAATCACATTCCCCACAGCACACCCTGCCTATTAATTCATTATCAGTACAACAAATATTGTTTCTACATTAAGGAGCAAGTGGGTGTTAGGTAAGATTGATGTTTTAAGCTGTGCTTGGGGTAGGTTTATGATTGGCTACGAGAAGTTGGTGCTTAGTAGAAGGTAGAGGACCGGTGTAAGAGATGGAATATGAGGAAGAAATGGAATGGGACGTGATAGAAAGTGGTAGGTATGGGTGTGCAGTGGGTACCTCACCTCTTCTTCCTTTCATTTAAATGACTGTGAAGCAAAGACAGAAATAAAGGTACATGGACAACTTAAAAGGATTGGGAACCCGGCTTGGAAAGGAAGGAAAGGAATACATTAACAAAACACAACAAATGCAGCAGTTGTCATTGAGAAAAGAACTTGACTTACCACTGATCCTAGCCACCACTTGCTCGTCCTTCTCCTTGTGACGTTCTTCCTGCTGGCCTTTCTCCTCAACGCCTTCCTCAGCAGGCTCTAGACAAAAAGGCACCTGTTTAGTAATATCACTACCAACCACAGTATCTGCACATGTACAAAAAATGCCTAACAAATCGGAATAAAATTGCTAGCCAAGTATCACTTTGAAAGGTGTACGTGTACGTTTTAAAAATTAAATAAGCAAAAAGGCAATGCTATAAAAGTTTTAATAATATGAGATAAGGCTAAAAAGGGACAGGAAAACAATGATTAAAGGAAACAGAAGGGAACTCAGAAGAGAAATGAAGGAGGGGTAATGGAGAGGTTGATGCCATAGTAAGTAACAAAAAGGGAAAAGAAAGAAAAAACAAGGAAAACATGATGAAGGAGGTTGCGGAAATAGAAGCGAATATAAACAGGAAACACAAGGAGGTGTGCAGGAAGTACGGATATTAAGTAAACTAAATAAACAAGAAGTTAGGAAAATGTTACTAAATATGCTAATAAAGAAAAATACAGTTTGACAGAAGGCGATGCTGCATATTATTTTATATTCTTACATAACATAAGAGTAAATGAATAAATATGCATGATTTACCATCACCACAGGGGTTGTCTGACAGTGTGGTGGCAACAGATGATTCCTTTTTTGCCTTGATCATCCTCTTCTTTGGTGTTCCTGAAAGGAGGAAACAAAGAGAAGACAGTGATTATTAGCAATGCTATGTACACTAATATTAAAGCACATGCAATAAAATACAGGCAAGGGACTGCTTGGGTAACCAACTCTAAATTCCCCCCTCTAACCTCCAGTCTATAAAAACAGTTCCCTGTCAGACAAATTAGTTATAAGTTAATGCTACAGATGATATTGCTCTTCTGCCACCTTCCTACGTTTTCGCTATCGGAAAGCATTTAGCAATTTGAAGCCGTCAATATTGCACAGCACCTCATAGAGAAGGAGACTGTGCAGCCACAGGCGAGTCATGGAGGATCCCCACCACTCTTGAGATCTTCCCTCTGAACGTCCCACTTCTTACCCTCCAACCTAAGCCTAGCACCAGGCTCCCAGACCGCCTGCTGACATTCCAGGGGACCTCCCTTGACTCAACATGGATTCGTGGAACAGATTTATTTCAATCCCAATACACAGCCCTATGACTTGACATCCACTCCACTCGCAGGCCTGACTAACACCCTCGCTGACATGCCACATTACTCTCATTCTGGACTAAATACCCCCCCCGCCCCCCTTTCCCCACTTACAATTTTTTATTAAACCTTAATGTCTAATATCTATCTAATGTATGTCTCATATATTAATTAATTATATGCTTTTGCTACAAAACAAAAGTCCAAGACGTGCACTCTAGATCTAGTGCTCACTGCCATGGGAAAGATTCCCATAGAGCTCGTGAGAAAGGTTCCCAGAGAACCAAAATGTGCCTGCGTTCCTGTCCTGCTCTGATGAACTAGTCACTTTAAAATAAAGTGCTAGATCCTAAGTGGACGTCTTTTACTTTTGATCTGTCAGAAAATTTGTAAAGTGCACACTTTCACTGGTGCGCATTCACCCACCCTTATACACACATCTATCTATCTATCTATCTATCTATCTATCTATCTATCTATCTATCTATCTATCTATCTATCTATCTATCTATCTATCTATCAAACAAAAACACATCACTTAAACTTACCTGTGTTGTAAATAATGCCTCCTGCACTGTAATACGTAATAATAAATATTAAAAAAATTACTCAAAGTCACTTAACTGTTTCCGCCATCTTGATGCCAAGCAGGTTGAACATGTCCTGCTCTCGGTCTATAATGTCACCCTAGTTGTACATGACCTGCCTCTGATGCTGAAGACGCCAATGTGGTGGCACACAGTGCTCCTCTCTCTCAATCAGTTCAGTGTCTGTGACACCGGGCTGTACCCCTTGTCGGGTCTCCTGACTGCTGCCAACATGAGAGGGAGGTAGCACTGTGTAAAAAAACAGCACAGCGACCTCCTTCTCTGAAATAATGTTCTGACAAGCAACTCCCTTGCACAGACATCGGAGGGTTTCTACAGCCTCTGGTAACCCAGTGACTGCCTCTGCCATAACTGTGGTGGGATGAGGGTTGACATAAATGTAAAAGTGGCAGATAAGGGATAAAAACGAAAAACAAATGCACAGGGGCAGATAAACTGGACTAAAAGTAAAAATAAAGTATGAAACAGAGAGAGGTGGACAGACAATGATAGGATGGAGTTGGATTGAATGAGGAACATGAGGTAAAACAGCCAGGCAGGAGCAGGCTGATGTCAGAGTGCTGCCTCCTCATCAAAATGGCATGTGTCATGTGTCATGCTATTTCACACTTTTATTAACACAAAATGCGTCTTCACATCTTTTTTATGCACGAGATGCAGAAAAAGGCATTTCGTGTAATTGCCCTGAATTTCACATCTTTTTGGGAGAAAATCATGTAATTACCCTTAAGGTAATCACGTGAATTTTGCCCCTAGACAAAATCACTCATTATCCCAATAATGGAAGTACATGGAGCACCAGTTGTAAACAAAAGTACTACCTTGCTGATGTTGTGCCAGTGCTACTGTTGAAGGCTCAGCCTCAGAGTGCTTCCTACCGGTCTTTGAATACAGAATAGACGTGCATTGAGAGGAAGGCAACACGCCGAGGAGGGTACAGAAACAAGTTCATGCAAGTTCCTACAAACACTGAACATAGAAACTCCAGGGCATATTTATCAAGGTTTTGCTTTGCTCTGACACCACACAAGGGGGCGGGGCGCAAGAGCGACGCAAAACCTAGGTGAGATTTGCAAGCCATGCAAGGTCTCCTGGCATTGCCCTGCATGGCTTGATAAATCTACAGTAATGGACGGCAGCACAAATCGCTGCATTGCGTCACTCTACGCAGGGAGGTTTTCCATTGGTGGAGCTTGGGTGTTCCCGCACATTCACCCATTGATTTTGGTGCATTCCCAAATTTACCATTAGTGGTAGACCTTGGAATGCATCAAAATGCTACGCCTCCCCTAGAGTGGCGTTATGGAGGGAACTATCTTTATTTCTCCTAGTTTTTAACTCTTTCTACATGTGCTGCATTCTGCAGCACGCATTGAAAGAGGATAATATCTCTCAGGATTTTTTTGTGCAGGAGGGTGTCCCTTCCTGCACAAAAACAATCCTGCCTACATCGCAGGCAACCCTGCAACATGACACAAGGGTGCCTGCACTGGTGCTAGGCAGTCACAAATGCGACTGTGCTAGGAATGCACTATATGATGTTAAATATGGGGCATTCCGGCCCTTTCATGCAATGCAGCAAGCAAGGTGGCTTGATTCATTCCGCTGCATAAAAGATTGATAAATATGCACCTCCCTCTGTAACCAAGCCAAATTCTGTGTTAAAAGAAAGATCACGATGAATTAACTTCAATGTATTTGGGCGTTTTCCCTGTACAGTTTTGTGCAGAGGATACAAAAAGATGACATGCTGTAGTTTTAAAAGTTTGTAAATTAAATTAGAAAAACCAAACACATTATTTGGGCAAGAAATAATGCTGTTATTTTAAGGCTTGCTGTATAAATCTTTAAAATGAGAAAAACAGGGCTTCTGCTAGAGATCGCAAGTGAAATCGCATTTTAAGCAGTTCTTTGTAAGAAGTCCTTTAATAATAATAATAATAATAATAATAATGATAACAGATGGATAATTACGCATCTTTAGTAGCCTTAGATCAATTGGTCTTTAATGTGCCACAGCTTCGTCTTTGTACATTTAAGAAAATGTACAAAGCCGCCATGAGTGGGCCTTCCACACAAGCACTCTTTCTCCCCGTGTGGGCGAGGGACCCAGCATTTGTTCTCCGGGGCTACAGGGACCTCTCCGAGAGTGACCACAGCGGCTCTTTCACCTCTCCTCCCATGGGGCGAGCTGGAGGATGAGGAGGACGGCGTTTTCCTAGTAACACCTGGATGGTTGCCTTCTATGGATCCATGAAGCTGACCCATGGGCGGCAACAGAAACTATTTGTACCTACCACAGAACCCAACAACCCTTGGTCATTGCCCGGTGGAGCTGTCCTATGCAGCTATAGAGGAGACTGGTTCACCCCCTTGACCGTCACCTACCCAGCCGGACATCGGACATTTGTTCTCACGGTTCTATGGCTTCATCTGTCTTTCTCTTTGACTGCTTTGAATGCTTTGCTCAGAAACTGTTTGGCCTTTATCGCGGAGCCTGAGTACCCTTGGCCGTTGCCCGGTGGAGCTGTCCCACGCAGCTATAGAGGACTCTGGCTATGGTTCACCCCTCGGCCGTCACCTACCCAGCCGGACATCGGACATTGTTTCTCACGGTTCTTCACAGTTTTATCTGTCTGCCTCTTAGACTGCTTTCTATGCTTTACTCCCCTGAAGTACTTTCCCCTCCGGTCTTCCTGACACTATCTGCATTCCTCTCCCCTGTTTCCCCCCCCCCCACACCCCCTTTCCCTCCTTTCCCCATTTGACATGACTCTTGGTTTTGGCTACGCGCTAATAACTTACTTTATTCGTGTAATCTCATGTTTTTCTCCTCAGCCTATACTTGTAACTGCAACTGTAACTGTAACTGATGTATCTTTCGTAACCTGTAACCTGTGGATCCTCATGTAAAGCGCTCTGATACCTCCGGGTCTAGCCAGCGCTATATAAAACTTTTCAAATAAAAAAAACAAATAAGAAAATGAAATGCCACTTTGCTTATGTAAAGGGATTATTAGGCCTTTATTTGGAGACCCTGGACCCGATTCACAAAGGAAATCTTAGGCGTGGAGATCTCCTCACATGTAGATTGCCATCTAAAGCTGGTGGGAGAGCTCCACCCAGATAGTATTCAACAATTCCAGCCAGAAATCTCCACCCACTAGTAGGATTGATGAGTCTCACATCTTACATGAGTTGATGGAAACAGTTAGGACAGAAAATATAATTATAATGTTATTAGTCATTGTTACTAGTTACCAGTAGTAATGTTATGTCTTATGTTATGTTAGGCCTGGGTGTAATTTTAAATATGCTGGAGTAACTGGAGTAATTTGGTAATTTTGTGTTACCTTTGTAATACATAATTACCGATTCTACCACCAAAATGCCACTTTGGGTAACCGATTCTCCAATTCGGGAAAAAAATCAGAACGCGAGAAGCACTGAAGCACTGAAGCAATTTGATAACGTGAAAGCTCACATTTGTCGTCTGGCAAATGTGAACAGAATGTTCAGCGGTTGTTTGGAAATGCGAGTGGCAGTACTTTAACGCGGGTGGTTTCCGGTCAGCATTTCAGTAGATCTTTTACTCGAGCGCCTGGAAAATCAACTCGAAATACATCTTCAAGTTGATATTTCACCAGACTGTTTGGGTATTTTTCTTAGCATGAAATGCACTTTTCATTTTTTTTTTTTTAAATAGGAAGGAAGTGCCATAGAGACTGGAAGTCTATTGTACATACAGTAGCAACTTCTTCTTCCTGTCCTGAAGATTCCTCTCTCTGCTTTGTTCACCCCTTTGTCACTTTGGATTTGGATTTTGGAGGAAAAGCACCACTCTCTCTCTTTGTCTACAATCTCTGATGTATACACATAACCAGAATCTTAAATTGTTAGGAAAAATCAAGTAAGTTCAATGCTGCACTTTTGAAAAAAATTGTTGTTTGAGGGAGGGCATGCAGCACTACGATTTGTTCTTTTTTTATTTTTTTTTATTTTGTGTCTTTGTTGTTGGGTGGACAGGAGTTTAGGCTGGAGTAGGGGGACATGTGGGATTAACTTTATTTAAAGGGAAATGTTTTCACTTTTTTTGATGATGTAGGCCTGGGGATAAATGTAGATTTTCACTATTTCTTGTGTAGTTTTTGTGAAATTTGTACTCATTTGTTTATCATTTTACTGTGATGTTGCTTTACTATTTGGGGCCTAGTCTGCCCTGAGCTAGGCTTTGGGTGTTTTTTTGATGTATTTTTCACATTCTCACTGCTGCTTTGCTATTTGCTTTTTAAAAACATCTAGGGGGGTTGTGTATGACTTTTAATTAAATGCAAAAAGAAGGTTATTTTGTTTTTTGTCTGCATGTGCGTGTTGCTGGCTAGGGTTGGGGTGGCTCCTGAAGTCCAGACCCATGTAGCCAGTAATTTGTTCTCAATTACCTTCTTCTTGACCACCATTTTTTGTGTGAGTTCATGTATATGTGAAATGGTTGATATTGAGGTTGAGGAATTTTTAAACTAAATAAATGTTTCATTTTTGGCAATGCTGATTTCATGTTGATGGGTGAAGGATAGTTATGTGTGTTGGCCCGGACACGTTGGGTAAATAATAAGTTTGCAATCCTTTCCCTGCAGTGCTACAATGTTTTTTTTTATAAAGGGGGGAAATGTGCTCCAGGCTGGACATGGCAATTGTCTTCTCCTTGCGTCATTCTTTGCTGGCTATGCGTAGGTGCAATTTTGTGTAGCCAATCTGTGTGTTTGCCATAGGCTGCCATGTGTTCTTTGTTCTCCATGCCTCTTATTTGCTGGCCATGCAGTGGTGCCCATTTTGTGCAGCAATTTTGTGTGTTTGTGTGTGTGTGTGATGCCTATTTTGTCTTTGTTCCTTGTGCCTCCTTTTTTGCTGACCCTGTGGCAACCACCATTTTGTGGACCCAGTTAATGTGTGTGTATTTGGAGGCAAATTTGTCTTTTTTTCTGTGCCTCCTTGTGTTGGATGAGATAGTTGCCCTAATTCTGTGCATCCAGTGAGTTCTTCAATCCATACAGGCCACTTTTAGAAGCCATTTTCTAGGAGCATTGACAGAAGAGCCTATGACATTAATTTTCTTTCTTTTTTATCCTGAGATATTTATTTGTGCTTGTGGCCGAATGAAGCTTGTAGTACAGTGTTGCTGTTTTTTTAAATTTTTGTATGTCTCCCCTTGTCTCCCATAGAGTCCCCATTGTCCCTAGTGGGACACCAGCAATTAGTTAATGTATTATTTTCGATTTTGCCTGCCTCGCCATGCATTCCATAGACTACCCATGGTCCCTTGTGGGGCACCACCAATTTTTTAACACATTTGTTTTCGATGTTTCCCTGCCTCCCATAGAGTCACAATGGGCCCTGATGGGGCACCACCAATTATTTAATGTATTTTGTTTTATATTTTTGCCTGCCTCCCATAGATTCCCTATATGTCCTGGTGGGGCACCAGCCAACACCATTGCCAGTTGCTCCAAAACCCAAAGCCACAACTGCTTCAAGTTCATTGTCAACCTCTGCATTGGGTTGGTTTCTTTCAGCAGGATTTAAGTCAAGTTGCTCATGCTCAACCCAACAGCAACATCCTGACAACAGGCCATCTGGCACATAGAGGACCTTAGGCTGACAAAAAGCCACTGCAAGGAACTGGAGCGCAAATGGAGAACAAGTCAGGATACCACAGAAAAAGACATCTTCAAATCAACCCTGAGACGCTACCAGCAGCAGATACAGAACACCAAGTGCACAGCTCTTACAGATCGCATCAACACCAGCACTAGAAGCAGCAAGCAAATCTTCAACGTCATCAAAGATTTCACTGCACCTCCTGCTGCCTCCAGCAAGATCACTCCCCCACAAGACTTTTGTAACAAACTCTCAGAATTCTTCTGTAACAAAATTACCTCCATATACACCATCTTTGACTTTAACCAGACACCGTCACCATCGCAACTCAACTTTACATCATGGCCGATGAGCAAACCCTGGCCTTATGGCCTGCTGTCACCACTGTTGAAATCAGTGCTACCATGATGACCATCCAGTTTGGAACTCCATTTGACCCTTGCCCCCACCACGCCTTCACCAAAGGACTCCTACTGAAGCCCCAACACTCATCTTCAACATCTCCATTGATTCAGCCACATTGCCGGATACCTGGAAACATGCCACTGTCAAGCCCAAGCTCAAAAAACCATCTGCTGACTCAGCCATGCTTTCCAACTACAGACCCATTTCCCTCCTACAATACCCAGCAAAAGTCTGAGAGAAACTAATCAACCAATGCCTCTCCGCCCACCTTAGCAACCTCCACCTCCTCAACACTATGCAGTTTGGGTTCAGGCCCGACCATATTACAGAAACAGCACTCATTCCAAAACAGACAATATCCGCATGTTCCTTGACAAAGGAGACACACAGCCCCATGCTCCTGGACCTCTCTGAAGCATTTGACATGGTCTCATGCCCCATCCTCATCAGGCGTTTGCACAAGATTGACACCAAAGGACCCTTTCTGTGCTGGATCTGCTCCTTCTTAATGGATAAAACACAAGCTTTCAGCCTGGCCTTAGTCCTCAGAAGCCTGCAAACTCCTCTGTTAAGTGCCTCATGGTTCAGCGCCCAGCCCCACCTTCTTCAACTCATACATTATCCCTCTGACCAAAATCATCAGAGTACAAGGCATCAACATCCGCTGCCATGCAGATGACACACAACTCATACTCTCCCTCTCGGACAAGACCCCCAACACAAGAAGCAAGTTCACAACCTGAATGGCCAAAGTCACTAGGTGGATGAAAGCCAGCTGTCTCAAGCTCAACACTGACAAGACAGAAGTAGTGTCTTCAGCAAGAACACCTCACCATGGGACTCCGACTGGGGGCCTGCTGTACTCAGACTTAGAACCCACCCCAGGAATCTCGGAATAATCAACAGCAAACTAGACATGACTGCACAAGCCAACACCATCACTGCATCCTTGTTAGGCCTGTCAGCCTTAGGGTGGTCTTCCCCCAGATGTTATGCCTAGTCCTCTCCTATTTACTGAAATTTGTTTGTGTTCTCTGTGCACTTTACACTGCTAACTAGTGCTAAAGTTCTTGTCCGCATGCCTTAAAACATGGTAAAATTGGCCTATACTAGATTGGCACATATAATTTACCTATAAGTCCTTAGTAGAGTGGCACAACATGTAACCAGGCCTGTAAATTAAATACTACTAGTTGGCCAGCAGCACTATTGTGCCACCCACTTAAGCTGACCCTCAAAACATCACAGGCCTGCCATTGCAGCCTGTGCAGTTTGAAAATGCCAGTTTGACTTGGCAAAACAAACCTCTTTCCAAGCCTAAACCTTCATTTTTAATGCATTTAAGTTACCCCTAAGGTAGGCTCTAAACTGCCCTTAGGACAGTGTGCGTTACATTTACAAGTTGGACATATCCTTTTAGGTTTTACATTTCCTGGTAATGAAAATCCCTTAAATTCATTTTTCTCTACTGTGAGGCTTATTGGGTTACCTATTACATTTAATAAGTGATAAGATTTGATTGGTTGTAGGTAGAAATGTCATGTTTACATCCAAATAAATTGTAATTTAAAACGGTCTTTAATAGTAAAGTTGGATTTTAGGTCACAATTCTGAAAATTTCACTTTTAGAAAGTTGGCATTTTCTTGTCCTAACCATTTGGGGCCTGCACTCTGTTTCCTCGGTCAAAAGACTAGGGGTAGTTGCAAGCTGGCCTTTGTGTATTCTTCCCAACGAATGTAACAAAGGGGTGCTAGGTATTGGCAGGATAGGAGGGGCGGATCCTTTCTCCGCCCCATTTACATTTCAAAGGGGCTGCCTCAGCACACTCACAAGGAACTTGACACTAGGCCTCTGTCACATCAGAAATCTTGGGGTCTGGGCAGGGAAGGGAAGATTAGGGAATTCTAGAACCAGATGTAGGGGGGCATCTAGAATTTCTCCCACTTCTAAGGAGACATCTAGATCTTTCTCCCACTTCAAAGCTGACACCAGGTATACATTTTAGACCCTCAGACCAACTCTTCAGTACACTCCTGGACCTGTGGATATTACAGAAGAGGCCTGCCCTGCTCTCTGAGAAGGAACACTGGATCTGCTCCCTTCATCCCAGGCAGAGTGACTCCAAGGGTCATGTGACTGACCTCCTGTTCTGAGCTACACACACACAACAAGCTCCAGAGGGCTCCCTGTAACTGCTCTGCTGACTTGCTGCACTGGACCTTCCTGACCTGCAACTGGACCTGCCTGACCTGCAACTGGACCTGCCTGGGCCCTGCTGGCCTCTGCTGTAGTGAGTTCAGGATCCCCAAGAGGTGCCTGCTCAGGTCTTGGACCCTTGGCTGGTATCAGTTGAACTCCCCTTGTGAAGAATTGGATAAATCCTGGTGTTTTTAGCTCTTTGCAACAATGAACGGGTCTGTTCACGCCAAGATCTTGCCTCCCATGATGACCGCCAATGTGAAACTCTGGTGGACCCGACTTTTTGCACTACAATGACTGACAGCAACGACTGGTAAAGGGAGATCTACACTTCACACTACAGCATCGAAGGTCCACTGTGACCACCAACACGAAGCTCTAGCAGCAACCATACACAATGCCTGACAGGTTCTTTACGCTACAGTCACGACCATCAGCTATGACTGGCCTGCTGTTTCCACTACAGCGGTGGCCAACTGTGACCCTCTCCCTACTCCTCACAGCCCCCTCCAACATGAAATAGACTCTTCGCATTGGTCTTTGAGAAGGTAATTCTTTCATCGGGGCTAACCTGGTGCCTGTATATGGCCCATTCTCCATCATTGTTTCCCTGAACGTCTGACTTTCCCCCAGTATAGCATGACCAGCAACTGGTGCTCTGTGCTTTTGGGCACTATACTTACCTAAATCTTTGAAATTGCATATCTTCGGTTCTACTGGTTGGATTTTTGTCGTTGTGGTCTCATTTTATATATTAAATTTTACTATTTTAATAATTTCCTCTGGGAGTTTTCTTGTATTGTGTTTTCACTTTATTACTGTTGGTGTGCTGCATAAATACTTTACACATTGCCTCTAAGTTAAGCGTGAATGCTCTTGTGCCAAGCTACTAGAGAGTTAAGTGCAAGTTAATTTAGAGTCATTCGTGGTTCAGGCTGACAAGGGTTGGGGTTGTTGCTTGAGAAGGGTTTTCACCCCCAAATCAAAAGCCCAATTTATCACAATCCTGCCTACAAACCCTGAAGATGCTGGGGATGATTTTCAAGTGGTTCCCAAAAAGCAATAGCTACTCCTTAAAGCTTCTCAGGCCTGCCATTGCAGCCTGTGCAGTTTTAAACTGCCAATTCGACTTGGCAAAATAAATCTTGTCAAGCCGAAACCTTTCTTTTTCATGCATGCAAGTTACCCCTAAGGTAGGCCCTAAACAGCCCATGGGGCGGGGTGCATTGTATTTACACGTTGGACATGTCCTTTTAAGTTGTACATGTCCTGGAAGTGAAAAACTCTTAAATTCATTTTCACTGTCACTCATGATCCTGGTCACCAGCAAGTTGTATGCACTAAATTCAAACTACACACACACACATTAAAGACTCAACTCACAACCCCCCTATGTGAACAGCCACATCTCCTTTGACCAAACACCCAGATAACTCCGCCCCACAGGAGTCCTACTAGAACACATTCCATTAATACACAGAATCAGATCAAGAGGACGAGCATTCTCTTACATTGCTCCTGAAGCATCGAATGACCTCCCACACCACATCACAGCCTATTCCTCCCTTCTTGCATTACACAAGAAGCTGAAGACCTGACTTTTTAATTAACCAATTAACCAACCTACCATAGGCAGGACTCAGAGCCAGAATACCCTTGCATGTGATAGTGTACTTTAGAAATACAAATAACATACCATAACAAGTGCAGAGGCACAGACACAGCAAGTGGCTAAACCAATGACAATTCATAAGATGGACCAAGACTATCTGGCTGACCCAAGAGATGGGTGCCTTTATCAAGATCCATTCATCTATTGGTTTGGGAAGAGTACACAGTGGCCAGAGCCTAGCAGGCTGGCAAGAAAATAGTCAGAGGGACGAATCTCTCAACTCAAAACAAGGAGAGACTGGTGATGATTAAAATGAACAAACGCTTCATCCCAAAGTATTATAATGTTCCTTAAACAACCAAAGATGATGAGGGAAATTGGTCTGACAGCTTAGGTATGGCCAGTGATTATCCTCTGGATGACTTGAATTTGAGCTTGATTATGAACTCTACTTTCTAGACTAATCCAACACAAGTTACATATAGGAGGACTGCTTAACCAGTGTGCATGGCACAGATAGTCAGTCAAGGAGGACACAGCAATTATTTGGCCAGGGTTGGATATCAGTGGCTAAGCAGTGAGAGTTGAGAAAAACAAATTCACCCATTGGTTCAACCGTTGACTTTGAAATGAGCAAATAGTGACAGTCTGCTGCAAAAGAAAGCCTCTGTTTCCTAAAAAAATTTAAAGAACAGGAAGTTGTCTCCTATCTATATCCTTTGTTTCATTCCCTTGCTGGGAAGCCAGTGAAGATTTAAAAGATTGCCCTATATTTTGTTTCTCTTCTATGGAGAAGACAAACACATTGGTAAATGGGTACCACACTTGCAACAGGTACCTTACTTGCACTAATGAGTATTACTAAATAGATGATTCATGATGTGGCGGATGGGAGGATCTGTTAAGCTACACTTGGTAATGTAATGTTTGGGGAGGTCATTCTGTCTTAATGCTTGCCTTTCTAATATTAATGGGATATATATTATTTCATTTTTCTTTCATTAACTTAAGTCCATCATCTCAAGGTTCTTCTGAGACCAGTCAGATTATTTACCAAGACTAAACCAATCCTCAAATTCTTTTAATTTTCTTATTCGATACTACTGGTCTATCTCGTTCGGCTGAAATCTTAAAGTTCCTTTGACAACGAACCGAAGAAGGACCACTGTCTATCTACTTCAATGAGAAACAAGAGGACTCAAGAAGGTCTCCCCCTGTGGCCTTGAGAGGTGCATTGATTAGGAAAATGCAGGGTAGGCAAACTCTAGTTAAGTAGTTCACTTGCCCTCTTGCCCCCAGGAATCATGATGCTTACATTCACTCTCCAATATTAGCATTTTATTTTTGAGTTCCACAGGCCATCTCATCTTTAAGAAGAATGCTCCATAACACTCTAGCTTTGTGGTTCAGCTCTGCACCCAAGACGGACAATGTCAGAAGAATACAGATGCACCATCCATTTGTATATAAATATCATTTTTATTATTTTAACTGTAACTATTTTCTGAACTGCGTGTGTTCTCCCTACTTTGCATTTTTCAAGCCTAGGTAACAAATCAATTAAATAACTTAGACGTCTAGGGGTTGAAAGACTGTTTTCATTTAGTAACTGAACTTTCATCTTCATTCCACCTTATGTGATGGGCTCATCAATGTTGTGTTTGTCTATCGTCCACTTTTCCCTAATGCCCCCTTCCCATCCATTCATCAAAACCCTGACCCTCTTTCCCCAGGTTGTGTGATCAGTAGGGCGGATGTGGTTAAAGCGATGCCAACTGTTATAGGAGGTGAGTGTCAAAAATGAAACATTTGCCAATGCCACCCCTCCTACAGAGGCATGAAAGGGACATCCTAGTGCAGAGACATAATTATGTGTGTCCAAGGATAGCTAGTGTTCACTTTTTTCCACAATCTATGCCTCATGTATTCTACTGAAGTAACATTCTACTGACTCCTCCTGAGACTTGAGGGGTTCTTTATGCTTTATTTAGTAGGCAACTCGATACTATGATGTAGGTGTTGTTTTTACATCATGGTCTCAGTCTTGGATTTTCCACTCATTCTATATTTTCTTTTAGTCTAGTTGCTGACTGAGATGCATAAATTCCCCTCACCAGATTAATTTGGAATGAGAATGATGCCCTTTTGCTAGTCCTGTGATGTTATCTCTGTTAGCACCATTGGCCCATTAGCACTAGCATAAAGAAGGCCCTTTGTAAAACTCTGCATCAAGGTCTGGGTCATTTATCGGAGAGGTAGCAGACATCACTTTATCTAACTCAGGTAAGAAAAGAAGCTCTTGGAAAGGTGGGATTTCTGTTTTTGCTGTATGTTTATGGACCTTATTAGTGGTCACTAGTTACAGATGGTAGAGCAAGGGCATTCAGTAGTATAGAAATATCACTGACAGTGATGAGAGGATGGATGCTGTTCAGCCTGATCCAGGCTTTAAAGGGTGGGATGATTTTGTATGTACACTCATATTCTGTTTTACAGGACTGTTTGGTGGGAGTTCTGGAAAGGAAGAGGTAAGTTAAGTACCCTACTTGTTCAAAGTAACTACCCTACTTAACAACACATGGCAAGGGGGCTCAGATAGAGAAATTCTAAAAATGTGCCTGCGGAAAGGGATGGACACAGTGGGATAATTAGTTTGTGATGGGTCTGGTGCGGAGAACAGCCTCTGTTGTCACTGTGTTGGTAACGCTTCACTTTAACTGTCTGTGATGCTAGTATGACCAATAATGCACATACAAATATTTACGATAAGAAGCAAACCTATTTATTTAACAAAAGTTATAAAACTTCCACCCTCTCCTCCCACAGCAGGCCCACCACTCACCCAAAACACCCCAAAAACACCCTCTCCCCGCTTCCCTTCCCATGCCCTTTCCTCCCAAAACAGGCCTACTCGTTCACCCAAACAAAAAACAAAAAAAAACACCCTATCCCCGATTATTCTTCCCATGCTCTCCTCCCACAAAAGGCCCATCCACTCACCCCAAAAAATCTATACGCTTGCCTGTCTTCAACTATACCAGCCCTCCCTAAAAAAATAGGCCTCAACAGCCTTCACCTGTCCTGCTGGCCACACTTAAACTCTTCCAGGTTCAATTTGCCAGAGGAGGGCAGAATCAGTGTACGTGGTTGGACAGTGGCTTGGGTAGCTGGGAACTTTGGCTGCATGCGGTAGTGGCAATATGATTGCCAGTCCCTCCAGGTGGCAGCCTGAGGTAGAGGTGGCTGCCTCCTTGAGCACCACCAGCTGGCGGTACTCCACTGCAATTGCCTCAATATTCAGGAGGCGCAGCTGAGTGGCTATCTCCTGCTGGGAGTGGGCCTCTATGGCATGTCCTCTGTCAGGAGTAGCTAGATGATTCAAAGAAAAAGAAAAAAAAGAACATAGATTGTAGCACTCAAAGCAAACAGTTGTTTGCTAGTTGTACAGTACCAAAGCATTACTGTTCCCCTAGGGCTGTTGGATTTTGTTTGATTCTAGGTCAGCGGACAAAGCTTTGTCCTATACATACATCCCATATGCAGTATGTTAGAAATTAAGTCTCTAGTTTGCAGAGTTATGCACCCTGTCCAAGTACTGACCACAATCCTAGTCAGGGTATGTCAGTTACAAACCATAAATTAACCAGTGCTCACCTTCTGGTAGCTTGGCACAGAGCAGGTAGGCTTAACTTAGGAGGCAATGTGTATAGTATTTGTGTAACATAACACACAGTAACACAATGAAAACACCACAAAAAGACTCTACACAGGTTAGAAAAAGATAGGATTTTTATAAATAAAACCAGACCAAAACAATACATTTCATTTTTAAAGAATAACAATGTCTGTAGCAATAAGCGCCAATTAGGGTTATCTGGTCGTGCTGAACCTGGGAAAAGTCAAAAGTTCAGGCCAACCGCGATGGAGCACAGGCCGCATACAGGAGCCACCCAGGACCACTGAACACAGTACCTTGATCCTGGTCACAACAGCGAGATGCAGGGTGCAGCCGAGGATTGCTTCGTTGCCAATCCCGTCGAGGTGATGCGTTGATTTTCTTCACACAGTGGCAGCAATGCGTAGGTTTCAAAGCGCCAAGCCGAGAGGCTTTGTTTTCATAGATGCTGTGCCAGGATTCTCCACGCAATCGAGGGGATACATTGATGCATTAATCTTCCTACACTGCAGTGGTGACAATGCGTTGGTTCTGATGGGTTGGTTCTTTAAGGTGATGCACTGGTTCTGACTGCAATGCGCCGATTCTGGTCCCGCAACGAGGTCGATGTACCGGTTCTGCTACATACAAACTGGAGATGTGTCGATTTTACTGGAGCAAGCACCTGGGTCCACGTCCAATGGAGCAGGCTCAGGTGCAGGTGGTAAGACTTTGATATCCCTGAGTCTCAGGAAACAGGAGGCAAGCCAACAAGCCTCGGAGATTACAATGGGTTCAAGACAGAGTCCAGCTCTCCCTCAGCAGGGTCAGAGAATGGAAGGGCAACACAGCATAAAAGCAGTTCTTCCAGAGTAGCAGTCCAGCAGAGTGACAGTCCTTGTAGCAGTGCAGCAGTTCTTCTGACAAAGGTTCTTTACAGGTTCAGAAGTGTCTGATTTGGTGGGATCAGAGACCCAGTAGTTATACCCAGTTGTGCCTCTGAAGTGGGTGTGACTTCAAAGAAGGGCCTTTCAAGTACACAGAGGTCCTTTCTTTCCAGCCCTGCCTTCAGGCTCACTACAGGGGGTAACCAATCCTTTGTTTTCAGACAGGACACTGCCTATTCAGATGTAAGTGTCAGCTCCTCCCTCCCATCCTGCCCAGGATGAGCCATCAGGATGCTGATGGGCACTCAGACACACCTAACCTTCCTTTGTGTGTGGCTGTCTAGAAGGAATGCACAAAGTCAAGCTGTCACCCACCCAGACATGTATTGGAGATAGGCTCCAGGCACACAGAGCTTTAAAAGCAGAGAAATGTCCACTTTCTAAAAGTAGCATTTCTAAAGTAGTAGTGTTAAATCCAACTTCACCAGTAAAGAGGATCTATCATTACCATTCCAAAGATTTAAAAAAATGATTAAGCAACTCCTTTTCAATCAGGAACTACAGTTTAAAAAGGGTAATAAGGAATTCCCAATGTTAACCAATGAGAGGAGTAGGCCTCACAGTAGTGAAAAATGAATGTGAGTGTTTTTCACTACTAGGACATGCAAAACCTTAAAAAAGTACGCCGTACCTTTTACTTACACAGCACCCTGCCCTATGGGCGACCTAGGGCCTACCTTAGGAATGACATATGTGTAATAAAAGGGGAGTTTAAGGCTTGGCAAAGGGTTTTAAATGCCAAGTCAAAATGGCAGTAAACCTGCACACACAGGCTTTGCAGTGGCAGGCCTGAGACATGTTTATAGGGCTACTTGTGTGGGTGGCACAATCAGTGCTGCAGGCCCACTCGTAGCATTTAAGTTACAGGCAGTGGGTACAGGTAGTGCACTCTACTAGGGACGTATAGATAAATTAAGTATCCCAATTGTGGATATACCAAATGTAACCATGTTTAGGGGAGAAGCACATGTACTTTAGAACTGGTCAGCAGTGGTAAAGTGCCAGAGTCCTAAGGTCAACAAAAACAATCAGCAAAAAGAGGAGGTAAGCAGGCAAAGTATTTGGGAGAAGACCACCCTAAGGCTGACAGGTCTAACATATGCCCCCCCAACTGAAAGTGAGGAGAGCTACCCAGCCTCTAGCGAGTTCTCTTCACTAAGGTGAAAAACCTGGATAGACCATCAGCATTGGCATGGTCTACCCCTGGTCTGTGTTCTACCCTGAAGTCCATACCCAATAGGGAAATTGACCACCTCAACAGTTTGGATTCTCACCCCTCATTTACATTAGCCACCTGGGGGTCTGTGGTCAGTCTGAATCAGGAGGTGAGTCCCAAACAGGTATGGTCTCAAATTCTTCAGTGACCAGATAACAGCAAAGGCTTCCCTTTCAATAGCACTCCACGTTTGTTCCCTGGGAAGTAAACTCCTGGAGATGAAGGCTACAGGTTGGTTTTGGCCCAGTTCATTAAGTTGCCCCTATATCATGCTCTGAGGCAGCTGTCTATACAATAAATTCCCTGAAAAAGTCAGTGGTCTTGAGCACAGGGACTGTGCACATTGCCTGCTGTAGGGAGTCCAGTGTTTTTTGGCATGCCTCTGTCCAAATCACATTTCTGGGCTGCTTCTTAGAAGTCAGCTCTGTCAAGGGGGCAATAATGGTGCTGTATCCCTTGACAAACATCCTACAGTACCCAGTGAGTCCTAAATCTGGGTTTGAGGGGGGAGGAGGGGGTGGGTACTAACAGGCCATGATAGTATCTTTCTTGGCCTAGAGGGGCTGCACCTTACCCCTACCCACCAGGTGTCTCAAGTACACTACAGACCCCTGCCCTATCTAACACTTATTGACCTTGATAGTCAGGCCTTCCTGCTGCAGAGCCTGAAGCCCATCCTGGAGGTGAAAAGGTGGTCCTTCTATGGGCTATTGAAGACCACAATGTCAATCGAGTAGGCAGCACTGAAGGCCTCCATTCCAGCCAGTATCTGGTAACCAACCTCTGAAGGTGTCAGGGGCATTCCTGAGCCCAAAAGGCATCACCCTAAACTGGTAGTAGCCCTCTGGAGTGGAGAATGCTGACCTCTCCTTTGCTCCTTCTGTTAGGGCAATCTGCCAGTACCCAGATGTAAGATCAAAGGTACTTAAGTACTGGGCAGCCCCCAACCTGTCAATAAGCTCATCCGCCCATGGGATGGGATTAGCATTAGTCTTGGTGACTGAATTGAGCCCTCTGTAATCTACACAGAACCTGAGTTCAGATGTGGTGCTCAGTGGGGCAGCTTTTGGTACCAGTATTAAAGGACCGGACCAGGGGCTGCTGGAGGGTTCTATCATCTCCAATTCCAGCACTTCAGATACTTTACCTTTAATGCTGACCCTCACCTTGTCAGACAGCCTGTATGATTCATTCTTGACAGGGAGGCTGTCTCCTGTGTCCACATCATGAATACAAAGGTGGGTTGTCCCAAGGATGAGGGAAAACAGAGAGGAGTACTGACCCAGCAACTGGTGGAAGTCCATCTGCTATTCAGGAGCCAGACTGGGGAAAAGGATCACTCCTTCCACTGACTCATCTTTCTCTTTGCAGATTAAGAGGTCAGGGAGAGGTTCACTCTCCTCTTCCTCCCGTCCATCTGTCACCATGGTGAGCACAGATATCTCAAAGTGGGGTTTCAGACGGATGATATGGAGCACCCTGTGGGGGTGCCTATAGGTCTTGGGGTCCACCAAGTAGGTGACCTCACCCTTTCTCTCAACAATCTCATAGGGCCAACTCTAGCAGTCCTGTAGGGCCCTGGGTTCCACAGGTTCCATCACCCATACATTCTGCCCAGATTGCAATTCCACAGGGGAAGTATTATGGCCAAACCACTGCTTCATTACTTTCTGACTGGATTCTAAGTTTTCCGATGCTTGCTTCCACAACTTAGCCATTAGGGCTATTGAAGCCCAGTATGTAGCTAATTACATTCTGGGGAATCGTCCTGGGTACTTGCTCCCATCCTTCTTTCACCAAACTCAGAGGACCTCTTACAGGGTGTCGATACAGAATTTCAAAGGGGCTGAAGCCCATTCCCTCTGTGTCACCTCTCTGTAAGCAAAGAGGAGGAATGGCAAGAAGCAAGAGACCCAATCATATGCTAGTACGGGTTCCCACAAACTCAGAGATCTTCTCCTAAACTCCACATCTTGTGCCCATTTCGGAAATACATAGGTTTCCTTGATACCCATTTTTCACTCTACATATTTGACCATATGAATTGATCTATACTCATTACACAATGAAAAACCATTGTTCGGTGAAGCTCAGTTGTTGGCTCTAGGTACCTTGGGTTCTTGGAGAACCTACAAATCCTATATATCCCCACAACGAGAAGAGTCTAGCAGATGTCATGGTATATTTCTTTTGTAAATCAGCCGAGACAGAAAGTTACAGATAAAAATGTCACAAATGGCCATTTTTCCTACTAATTTTCAATATTTCTTTATTTCAACAGTTAATTTCTTTGAGGAAAACCTTCAGGTATCCACACATATGACTCCTTGCTGAATTTAGAACTGTGTCTTCTTTTCAGAAAACCTATAGATTTCCTGGATCACCATGGGTTTCACACTGATTTCCACCACAAACTGGAAGTAGGTTGAGAACAAAAAAAAAATAGGAAAAATGGGCTACATGTTTGAAAAATGCCAAAACTGTGGGGAAAAACGTAGGCGTTTTTTTTGCAGCTCTGCATGTTAATGGGAAGATGACTTAAGCACAGCAAACCGTTCATTGATGCCATTTTTAGGAAAAAACACAGACACCTTTATCCGGATCAGTTTTTTCTATTTTTTCCCCAAAATCTAAAACTTTAGTTATATTTTGCCTGTTTTCTCGATTCCCTCCAGGGTTAATCCAGAAACCCTGGGTACCTTAGAGTCACCAGAATGTTGGAAAAAAAGAAACAAATTTGATGTGGATACCTTATGTGTGGAAAAAGTTGTGGAGCCCTGAGCTTGAACTACCCCCCAGTGATCGGAGCTGCTTTCGCTCTGAGGGCACAAAAGGTAAGTTGCCCTTCCCCTAACAAAAGGGGGAGATTTCTCCGGCTCCAGACTGGAGCTCCAGTGAGACTGTAAAATAAAACGTCCTTAGTGATGTCCTGCCATCCTCCGGAAAACTGTCAGGTGCAGTTGTCACCGCAACGAGGCCGTGTGGGCTCGGCATCCTCCATACAGCACTCAATACTTAGCACAGTCTACGCTGGCACTCACCTGGCATAAAGGGGCTATGGCCCGATTGGTGCACAGTAAAATCCTGACACCTTGCACAGGGAGGCCTCACAGTAGGGCTCCCAACTGGACCTCACTCCCTCCAACGCTCTCCTCTTCCTCTTGGCAAGCAGGCAGGTGCTGGTGCTCTAGGCTCCGGGGCATGTGGTCTTGGTTTCCTTAGGTGAAGTCCCCTCCTCCAGCATGGAGACCCGCATGCCTTGGCCCCCAGTCCTGGTCACATGCAGAAGTCTTGCAGAGCTTCCCCTCCTCACATAGCCCGTCTGGCTGCTTGGCAGATGACACATTTTTGGGGATTCATCCTCCTCTCATAGTCCTTCTTTTGAAGTTGGCACTTCTCCTTTTCATCTTTCTTCATGAAAAGGTCTGCGAGAGCAGGCATGACTTTGAAGCTGATTGTCCACAACACAATTCATGGGAGTGAACAGACTTCACACCTGGATGTCAGCCACAGTGATATGCGCGTTAAAAGGTTGATCCCAGACCTCTAGCATTACTCTTTATGGTTCTCCTATCAGCCCCATCTCCCTTCCTGAGATTTGTGATCTATCACTGAATCAAAGATCAATCTTTTAAAATGTAAAGGGAGCCTCATCCCCACCCTTTCCCTCCGGTGTGTCCCCACTCCCCACCCACCTCACAGTAATGTAGCATTCCACAAATCTGTCTGGCGGACTGCTCTCCTCCTCATGTCTTTACCAGGCAGGCCTGGGATTCCCAAAATGAACTCATTGTCCTCCATACTATGTACCATTGCAGGCCCATTTACTCAATGCACACTCTCAGCACACTTACTACCCAGCACTAATACCTCTATACATTGTACATTTACCTGTACACATGCATTCAGTATACACACTCAATGTGCATGCACAGTTCAGTATTGAAGCTTTTCCATATTCAACTTGAGTGTTCTTAGTTTAAAACACATGCACTGCCAGCATGCACGCTCACTATATGCACGCTGCCCAACTCTTCACCGTTCATGTATTGTACTTCAGGCAAGCACACATATACCCAGCACGTGCAGTCCCTGTGCACACACTGCACAGCACTACATCTTTCATGTAATGAATCCCTCTCAGGCATACATAAACACAGCACATGTACTAACCACACATGCAATGCACAGTACTGCACCATCCTTGTACTGTACCCTACTCAGGCACACATACAACCAATTTAGAGTCACCTCTCCTGCCCTATGCAACACTCCACATATTACCTGATGTAGGCTGCGCTGGTGGTGGTAATAGATACCATCAGACTCTCTCTTGGTGATGGTCTCTCAGCTATGCTAGTATTACTCGATTTATCCACAGCATTCAACACCATCTTACAATCTCCTTGATCCACAGACTCCTTGATATTGGTGTTAGCAGAAAAGCTCTCAGAGTCCTTCAACTTCCGTACCATGGCCCTAGACAAGGGGGTGCCGCAGGGCTCCTCCGTTAGCCCCACACTTCTTAAAATCTACAAAGCCCCCTTGGCTCAAGTGGATAAGCTCCTGCGGTTTTACGCAGATGACACATAATTGATCATCCCATTGGACCCAATGCTAAATCTACAAAAATGAGATTTAGTGATTGTATGAGGAAGATAGCGTCCTGGATGATGTCGAACTGCCTACAACTTAGCGATGACAAGACAGAGATTCTGCTTTTTGGTAAGGCTATGCTCGCTGGTCAGATGACTGGTGGCCCCTGGAACTGGGCACGGCCTTAGATGAGCATCTTTTTGTGAGAAGGCAGGTTAGCTCCACTTACGGTGCTTGCTTCGGGATCATTGAGGTGGTTCAGAACACAACTGCCCACCTGGTCTGTAAACTCCCTCCTCCGACCCCTTCCGAGCCCACTCTGAAATCTCTGCACTGACTACTGGTGAGAAAACGCTCCCTGTTCAAACTTCTCTGCCTAGTTCACAAGTCTTTGTCTGGCTATGGCCCACCCTACTTACAAAAGAAACAGCAGCTCTATCTGCCCACTCACAACCTCAGGTTTAGCGGTCAATCTCTGTTACGCCCTCTACACATTTATATGGCCAGATATGTTGGGAGATCTTTCTCTTATCTCGCTCCCCACCACTGGAACAGATTGCCTTTACACATATGGTCCTGTCCTGATTTTGCCAATTTTAAAGAACTGCTGAAAACTTTGCTCCTCTGACTCTTTCTCTAACTCCATCATCCTGTTTATACACCATCGCTCCTAGAGACCCTTTCCGGGGCGATTCATCCTTCCCTTTACAAATCCCTTTCACATAACATAACATAATGACAAATCATATGTAACACTTTGAAAAAGAAAAAGGCATTATAGGTCTGTATTTATATTTTCATTTAGTATTTCTTAATAAATCAAAATGTTTGTCTCCTTCATGAATCCAGACTGCATTAACATGTGTCAAATATATTATGCTGAAGTACTTTTTGACTTGTGATTTTTACCTGAAAAATATATTCAACTGAAACGGAACATCTAACAAGCTTTGCTGCTCTTGTACCCTTATGATTCATTTAATGTCCTTTACTTAGCTGTCTTTGTTACTTTGTAACAACAGAGACAAGAGAGCATATATTTCAAAGGAACAATAGATTATTATCGTAATTATAGTTGCCTGATGTTTTTTGTACTTTTTACCATTTTATTAAAACAATCCTATGAAAAGAACCATTCTTTTATGAACCCATGCCTATTGTTCTCATCTCGTCTTAATTTTGATTAGGCCTTTTCATGGGGCATTTTATTCATAATTACATGCTGTACAGAAAGTGCTTAGAAACTGAGTCCAGAAAATATGTTGTTATCATTACCTTTTCCACATTAAATTCAATTCAGTTATATCTCTTCAAGTTTAATGGAGTAATTTAAATTGTTTCTGAACAAAGATTGTGCATTGCCTTTTGAAGCACTGTAAACTGTAAGCCCTCTTGAAGCTATATTTTCTCTATTTGTACTTTAATACGATTCTAAGTTTCATAGAAAATAATGTGTTATAAGCAAACTAGTATCACTTCTTACTGTATGACTGTGGTCCGATTTTTTCCACCCAATAAACTTTTCAATCCTCACTAATACTCTTCTCATGTCTAATAAATGACCTGATCGATTATATGTCTAGGTTTATAATGTTGAAACTAATTTATAGGCACAAGTGATTTACAAAGCTAGATTGTGGCTGACCTAACAGCATGCCAATTATAACAGTGCACAGTTGTGTTGCTGTAATATTTGCATGAGAGCATAACGCCAATCAAAAGCCAAACCATAAATTTTGATGAACAACTTTCAGGACTTTGGACAAGAAATGCACACCATAACATTACTTTTGTTTAACCTAAATGGCATTCAATAAAAATATTTATGCCATGGCTCTGAAAATAAATGCGCCCAATAACACGTCATTTGGAACAATTGTACTAGTTAACACGTATCGCTACATTTATTACTACAGCGTTAAGGCCAAATTTCAATTTACTACCACAGCACAGCCAAACAGACTTGGAAAACACAGTGTTTACTGCCTCATAAATTGCTTGTATCAATTACTTCTTTCAGGGAAACAACTCTCCTTATAGTCACAAGGCATCTTCAATGAGATTTTACTTTACTGCACAAATCTATTCTGGTTTTGGTTAAATAACTCTTGTTAAGACAAATACACATGAAAAAAATGACATGACATATTCACGTTATAAGTATAATATGCTATTCATTACCACTGTTCAAAGAGGCGAGAGGCTTGTTCGCAACTCTTGTGAGTCATGGCCCCTTCCCACACTCAAAATTGTAAAAACCAGTATATTACACTCTGCAGATCTGCATTTATACTATATTTACTGGGTATGGCATTAAGGGTCTGGTGATTTAAAAGTTGCCATATGTAGATAAGTCGTTGAAAGGTCGAAAGCCAACTTCATCTGTCTGCCACCATGGAGGTCCATCTGATCTATCTATCTATCTATCTATCTATCTATCTATCTATCTATCTATCTATCTATCTATCTATCTATCTATCTATCTATCTATCTATCTATCTATCTATCTATCTATCTATCTATCTATCTATCTATCTATCTATCTATCAATCTATCTATCTATCTATCTATCCATCTATCTATCTATCTGTCTGTCTGTCTGTCTGTCTCTCTCTCTATATATATATAATATATATATATATATATATATATATATATATATATATATATTCACTGAAAAACCATAGGTTTCAGGCACGTTATAGTTAGAAATTAGCATTTAAAAAACCTTAGAAATTCACAGAAAAAACCATAGGTTTTAGGGAAAGTTATAGTTAGTTGGACATTTCTCTCGTACAAAACAAGAGAAATTCCGCCGTTATAGTTAGTTCAGCTAGCTATAACTCACGCCCCCCGCAATGCACTGCTGATGACGTCACATATTACATCACTCATGACATGGTCAGTGACATCACTGATGACATCACGATGACATCTCAAATAACATCAGTGACGTCATCACTGATGACATCATCCTTGTGATAATTTAATGCATCTTCTCACACCCTAATATAACCTTTGATACACCCACTCTAAATTACAGACTGCCATTCTCAAAACCATAGACACTCCAACACCAATAACTACATACCCACTCACTGATTCTTAGGTCTACACACACATCCACTCACTTTCAGAGAGGTGTAAAAAGGGGCGTGCCCTGGACTACCTCTCTGCAACGCAGACCTGTGGCGCTTACTGGAGGTACCTGGTGGGCTAGTTGGTCCCCAGGGGCCATCAGGATTGAAGGGGAATTAATTCCCCAACTTAAAACGTGCCACAGGGGTGTTTGCACACATGTCACCTCAGGCCCCGCCCCTCCCTTCACCACTGTGCAAACGCGCCCCGTGGCGCGTTTTAAGTTGGGGGATAAAGTCCCCTTGAATCCTGAGGGTCCCTGGGGTCCAACTAGCCCACCAGGTACCTCCAGTAAGCGCCACAGAGCTGCGTTGCAGAGAGGTGTAAAAGGGGCATGGCCTGGACCACCTCTCTGCAACGCAGCCCTGTGGCGCTTACTGGAGGTACCTGGTGGGCTAGTTGTCCCCCAGGGACCCCCAGTATTGAAGGGTAATTAATTCCCCAATTTAAAACGCGCCACAGGGCGCGTTTGCAGAGTGTTGCTGGGAGGGGGCGGGGCCTCAGGCACGATCGCAGTCTTTTTTTGTTTGTTTTTTAGAAGGGGGCTGTGTAGCCCCCTTCTTTCCTTTTTGGGCCCTGGGGACCCCATCCCCCAGGGCCTGACCCCTTTTAGAATAAAAAAAAAATCTGAACGGGAAGGGGGCCGCGTGGGCCTCCTCCCGTGGCCAATCCGGCCCCGGGACCCCATCCCCCGGGGCATGGCCACCTATTTTTATGTTTTTTAAGGAGGGGGCTGCGTGGCCCCCCCCTCCTGAGGCCTCTATTGGCCCCGGGGACCCCATCCCCCGGGGCCGGCCTTTTTAAAAAAAAAAAAAGTTTTGGGGGGGGCCACGTGGCCCACCTCCCGGGCCACTTCTAGCCCCGGGGACCCCATCCCCCGGGGCAGGCCCTATCCATTGGGGACTGTGGGGGAAGCCCCAATGCCCCTACGGTCCCGCCAGCTCCCCGCCTCCTGCGGGAGCCGGCATTGCTTTTCCACATGGGGAAAAGCAATGTGGTTTGGATTTTGGAAGAGAGAGCAGGTTTCCTGCTCTCTCTTCCAAAACCCAAACCACAGTTTGCTATGACAGGGCGGGAGCCATGAGGCACTTGTTTTTGTTTTTAATTAAGCCCCCAGGTGGGCCGGGTCCCGGGGGCATGCTGAGTTTATTAAATTGAAGGTGGGTCGCTAGTGGCCCCTACCATGGGCATTTTTATGCCCCGAAGACCACCTCCTCCCCGTACCTTATGTTTAAGTTAATGCAGGGGGCTGCGTGGACCCCCCCGGGACCCACAGCTCCCCAGGCCTTTAAATAAAATGAATAGGGGGCCATGCAGACCCCCCAAGCCCTGGGGACCACCACCTCCCTGTGACGTTTGATAAATTAAACACGGGAGGCCCAGGAAGTAACCGTTACGTCCTCGGCACACCACCACAAAATCTTTTCTCTTCTTACGTTTCGTATAGAGGCCCTAATATAGACGCGTTCATATATGCCGTATATGGTCATATTCGCATATGCCCTATTATGGTCATAATCGTACATGCCCTATTTTGGTCATACTCGTCTATGCCCTATTATAGTCATGATCTCCTATGTCCTAATATAGGCATGATCTTTCACCTACATTAGTTCCCTACAGTACACAACGAGCTCTGAGGGTTGAACGTTATCTAGTCTGTGGTTAGAACACTGCAAGGTCCTTCCCGAACATAGGCCTACAATGTACTCATAAATTATGCATGAGCATTCACCAGCTACATCTCCCGCATAATATGTATGTACAAAGTTCACCCCTGACGTCTTCCTCATGTTTAACAAAGACCAATACAAACCATACTGGGGGACGAGACACTTTAGGGTATAAATACACCACATATTGCCACGGTAAGACAGAGGGAACCGAGACTTCCATGCTGACACATTGACCAGAGATGCTGAGGCTCCTGCATCAGTCGCACCAGCTGACAGCGGTCTAACACAGCCCTTGCGGGGTGTCCAACTCGAGACCAGGACGAGGTCCTACACTCTCTCTATTCAGGTATGGGGGTTCGACTAAATCCTAGAGGGATTCTTGGCTCTTAGACTTTTAGACCTACACATATGCTAGGTACACTCAGGTACATCTAGTTAGGCATCGTAGGAGTACGCGCACTTTCATAATGCTTTTTAGATTCATGTATGTATTCATGATTATTGCAACATGGTAGAACTGTTCTATCTTTTAACTTTGATCGTATTGCTGATAATATATCTCTGCTATTGTCTGCTGATTGCTGCAGCACATATATTTTACACTGGAATAACTGTTCAATAAATACTTATTGAAACGCCCAGACTGTTTATTCTGTGTAACTCTCTGAGACAAACCGAATAAGTAAGCACGAGTGACTGAGCGAAAGGTAGTACATTGTTTCCACGATTCTGAGGAATTAGGGTTGTCATGATCTAAGGTTGCCAGGAACCAATCTCTCCCCGATAAGAGGAGATTCTAGAGGCACTGTGAGCTAGCTAATGCAAATCCGGCTAACTTATGTGGTGGGGGTGCACAGAGTCAGTCTAACACCAAGCCCACAGTTTATGTTATCCAAATGCGCAGGTCCTGCAGGGGTACTATAGGAACTACACGACATGGCGCCGCCAACGTTGGTTGGGTACTTATTTAACAGTAGAATCTGAGTAGTTCAGTCGTGCTATTCTCAGAGAACCTACTCACAAAACGCCAGAGACGTCTGGAGTGGGTGGGCACAAACTCCGCCACAGCTGAGTAGGTTTGATATCCTATTT
The DNA here is from genome assembly GCA_963921515.1 of Calotriton arnoldi. Taxonomy (NCBI): domain Eukaryota; kingdom Metazoa; phylum Chordata; class Amphibia; order Caudata; family Salamandridae; genus Calotriton; species Calotriton arnoldi. The sequence continues at coordinate 30,134 of CAWUFW010014524.1, read as the reverse complement.
ATCGGCTGTTGGTTAATCAAGCTTGAAGGACATTTAGTTCCTAAATTGTGCATAAAACCTTTAACTAAATTCTCTTGGAAAAGCTTTTCTTTTCAAAATGACAGAGAGCGATGAAGAAAGAGTAAATCTGCAGGTCTCAGCAGGAGAACCACCCGAAAATGCAATTGAAATTGCACCTAAATTCAGACATACGCTCACCATGAAACTATTAAAAATGGTTTACCACCAAGGGGTGGCGTAGTAGCTCTCGTGATTGAGGCACACGAATCAAATAAAACAGAGGTATTCTATTCATGGGTTACATTCCCAGCAGCAGATGCTGTAACAAAGACATTTCACTACTACATAGAAGGAGATGCACCAGAGGAATACTGTCCATTCGATGACATAGAGATTCCACTCACGTACCAGGAACACTTATACTGGTTTAAAGGCGCCCTACCCCACTTAAGAGCAAGAGTAAGACTAGGCCCGCTCGGAGAAGACGGGGCCACATGGCCAATACTAGCGGCTTACACACCGCATCCTGACATTGGCACAATGATACAGCCAGAATTACTCGTACAACACAGAGATTTAATTAAAATCTACAGAAACCTGACACAATTCGTCATGAGGACTCTCACAGTTCAACCAACAACAGTTGCAACAAACGGGACCCAATTCCAGGGTACAGCAACTAAAATGACTCCTCAAACATTACACGCAGTAATGGGCAAAATGCCCGCAAAACGCGAACAAATACCATTCTGGATAGCTCAGAAAATAACTCAGCTTGAGGCAGTATTCCCGAATACTACCACATATGATAAACACAGAATTCTAACAACCTGCTTGCCCATGGGGATCACACCACAAGTAGAGGATTGCACCTCTTGGGGTTCAGTCTTTGCTGCCATATATACCAGAACACATGGTATCCCGTCATTAGCAGTAGTACCTGATGTATTGAGACAGATACAAAATGAGTACGGAGCAGAGCCTGCCCTAAACTTAGGGATGAAGTTACTAAACAACTTTGATCAGGTATCAGCCTTAATACTAGCTAACATTAAGGGGGAAGCAGCTTCAGTGGCGATCCGCCAACGCCTAAGGGAGTTCAGTCCAATAGATCAACAACACGAACTACCCAAAATAATTGAAACTGCATATGCAGAATTAGGCAGAGACAGTTTAGGTGGGAAAGCATTAAAACCACAACTGGTGGGCAGTCCTGAAAAGGACACTACAAAGCAGACACCAACTTCTTCTAAAAAGAAGTGGGAAAATAAAAAGCAACAAAAGTCTAAAGACAGCAGATCTCAATCCTGAGGCAGGTCTCCTCAACAGGAGCCCTCTGAAAGGAGGTATAACCTCAGGAATAGGGATAATATTAAAAAACCTGACAGGTATCAGGATACTGATACACATTCCTCTCGTTCCTTTCAGGGTTCATCAAAAAACTCCGAGAGGGAAGGACGGTCAGAGGAGCATACAAAGTCCAGAGACACGCAACGCGCTGCGGACTACGCACCTAAAAAAAAAGATAAACAAAAACAGAAACCTCAGTTAAAAAAAAGAAGGTAGCAGGTCTCAAGATCAGACATGCCCAGAATTCTGAGGACACAGCTTCTGAACGGGGAATGGGCTCTGACGATGCTAGACAGCGTGGCAGAAGTAACGATAGCTCGCCAGAACCTGAAGGAATTTCTGGTGACAGCGGAGTTGAGTTAGTATATCACGATGGATACACCTGATACTCGGGTGAGTGTCCCACATAAGTTACATGAGATAACACTCTGGATGGAGGGGACAAGCCCAGGAAAGTTAAAGGTCTATTTTGGGAAAATCTGTCATCTGGATATGACATCCTATTAGCAGAGCAAGACTGGCCGCCAGCATTCGTCATGGAGTGCCCAAAGGGAGAAAAGGTAATATTTCCAGCATTTTTCGACCTCGTTCCCATACATTTAAAACATGCATATGCGCAGGAGTGGGCGGTGGCCCTAGCTCCAGCATTGTACAAAAATCATGCTGGTTGGGATGAGGACTCAACCCACCACGTGATCCCGTTAAAAGTTTCCCCAAATGCTCAAAGGCAATACCCTATAAAGCAGGAAGCTAAAAAACAAGTCAGGGAGATCCTAGATCAACTTGAATACCAGGGGGTGATAGAAAATTGCACTTCACCTATGAACAATCCTTTGTCTCCCGTATCAAAACCCGACAACACATATCGTCTAGTTTTAGATTACAGACATTTAAACACCTGCACAAAGACATTTGCAGTACAAAATGCACACAGTGCTGCATTAATGAATAGCATTGTGCGACAAAAATACAAAACAACACTTGATATCTCAAATGGATTTTTCTGCCAAAATATAGTGCCTGAAAGCAGGTATCTGACCGCATTATCAGCGCTAGGATCTCAACGGCAATTTTGTCGACTCCCCCAAGGGTATAAGAATAGACCGGGGTTGTTTTCAGCAAGGGTAACAGAGTTACTCCAAAATTTGGATGAAGAAGCATTGTCCTATGTGGATGATATTTATCTGACGGACGATGACTTACCGAGGCACTTGACCAGGGTGAGCACCATTATTATGGGATTCGCCTCTGAGGGCTATAAATTTAATTTCAAAAAATCAAAAATTGCCCATCTCAATGTCCTATTTTTAGGGTATGAGCTGTCAAGTGAAGGAAAAAGCCTAGGAGCTAACTTTTTAGAAAAATGTGCGCTGCTCCAACCTCCAAAATCATTAAAGAATTTACAATCAATTCTTGGGTTCCTAAATTTTGGTCGAACATACATTTTGGATTACGCAGAAAGAGTAAAACCTTTCTACGACTTAATAAAACCTGATTTTTCAGTCAGACAGTGGCCACAGGAACATACAAATATCCTACGTTCACTACAGGAAGACATGATAGCTTCAAAACATTTACAGACACGCGTCAACGCACGCAACTTAGTGATCCGAGTAATAGTGGGTCAATGCGGGTACACTTATTTAACTTTCAATGAAGGCAAAATGGTACCAATCGCATACAAATCACACCTGTACACAAACGCAGAGATGCGTTTCACTTCAACAGAAAAAATCCTGACAGCAGTGCAGACCGCTGTAGCAAGAAAAAGAGCTCTGGCTCAGGGAAAGCACATAATAGTTGTGACCCCAGTACCAGCCTTAGAGGCTGTTACCAAGACTAGCATTCCAAATGCGAAAGCCTTACATCAAAGATGGATACAATGGGCTACTTCTCTTACTGCAACGGATGTTGAATACAGATTTGATCCAAGTTTAAAAACACAAGCATTTCTGCAATACGAACAAGAATATCCTCTGCCAAATGAGATTTTGCCTCTACATCAGTATGAATACACTATTTACACTGACGGATCTGCTCAACCAGCCATAGGGAGTAAGCAAGCTTACAGCGCGGCGTGTGCAATCGTTAAAGGTCGCATGCGCGATGGAAAGTTCCATCCCAGTAGCACTAAAACGCAATCTCTAGGAGATTGCACGGCTCAGTTGGCAGAATTAAAAGCACTGATACTGGCACTCATAAATACGGAACACGAATTCCCCACACTAATTGTGTGTGATTCCTTTTACTGTGTACAGTCGTACAATTAATATTTACATCATTGGGAACAAAACGGGTTTAAAGATGCAAAAGGTGGCACAGTTAAGCATAAACTGTTATGGGAACAGGTAGTGGAGTTGAGAAACGAACTACCAAGGGCTCACGTGATACAAACACTGAGTCATCAGCGTGATGGCGTTCACGTTGAAGGGAATTCATTGGCTCATGAAGCCGCAAAGGGGGCTGTACGCACAGCGTCTGTAGCTGCAATCACTCATTCAAAAACGAGAATAGACGGCGAGATTTTGGTAGCTGTCAATGCTTCACGCAAAGGCAGCACAGCAGTACCTAAAAAATTTCCACTCAAGTACTCCTACAAGTTAGATGCACAAAACATTCCATATGCTCAGATTCCTGGAGTGGGGGATAGAGTAATACCAAATATGGATCGTAGGCAAGGCTTAATTGTGGCAGCACACGAAGGGATAGGTTCTGTACATAAGGGACTTAGGGAGACTGTTTCCTTGTTGAAACAACGCTACTGGTGGCCCGTGATGAGAAGGCAGACTAGATACTATGTCTGGAACTGCAACATCTGCAAGCAGATGAAAGGGTCCACCACGACACGTCCAGTACAGATACCATTATTAGACAGCATTAGGTTGTCCATTCGTGTACGTCCAGCTCAGGTTTCCTCAAGGTTTGGCCCCAGCGCTCGGCTGACGCTCAAACTGTTATAAAAGATTTGCAAGTCTTTTTCGGCACATATGCAGTTGGCACGTTACCTTCTGACCGTCGCCCGGCGTTTAGCTCTCGGGCTTACAAAGAGGCCATGGAAGGAATGGGAGTAGCATTGCGGTACTCCTCTCCATACCATCCTGAGGGAAATTCTGTTGTGGAGAGGAAAAACCGTGACTTAAAGCAATCTTTAACAGCTAGGGTATTAGGCAAAGGTGGTAGATGGGTCGATCACTTATATGGGGTACAAAGAGCCCTGACTAATCAGCCAAGATTAGGCGCAGTGAAGACGCAGTGGCGGATGAAAAACCATTTGATATCCATGATCGTTTGGCTGTTTTACAGGATCTAAATGAATCCAGGACACAGCAAAGCAACGTCCACTTAAAACAGACCGCCACTGAGGAAGTCAAGGCAGTAACGGCAAGGCCTGTCTGGATCCCAAAAGTTGGGGATCTGGTCAGAGAGAAGATTGCAGAAAAGAAAGAATTCGGACCATCCTACAGAGCAGCTGTACCGGTCCTAGCAATCCAAGGCACAAGAACTGCACTTCTGCCACCTCTTGCTGGGAAAAAGGAGAAAAGATGTGTCTCAATCGACTTAATCAAACCACACTATGTGGCCGATTCTAAACAGTAGGCCTCGTGGACTCCACAGTAGCAGACGCCCTCCTCTCGCTACAATCCAAGAAGTTCAAACAGAAAGACTCATCACATTTGAAGAGCCTCCTGTACAGAATGAAGGACTAAGCAACAATGCTATGGAACTCGTTCCACTTCAACAAGAAGTTCAACTTCAAGAAGAAAATCAACTTAACAACCAAGTTGCAATCAGACCTAATACAGACATCTACTTCAACATGCCTCGTCAAGAGCAAAATCTGATTTCAACAAATCCCGATGCAATTCCAACAATTGATCGAACTGCTTCTGGCTATTTCATGAACTTTGATACGTTTTCACTGGATCCAAGCGAGCCAGAAATGACGCCAGCCAAAAAATCACTCAAACAGAAACTCAATGACTTTTCGAACTTTTTTTAGAAAGACTTACCTGGTGTCACCTTGGATAGAACTATGGTATATCACTGGGATTTTATTTTTTATTTTCTGGCTAGGTTTAATAATAACTTTTAGTATGCTTATTAATGGACGATATGTCCAGCAGAGCTCTACAGCCCAAAGAGTCAATTTGATTTTAAAACCACACCAGTCTTCACATCATGAACCAAGAGACTTGTCTTCTGTGAACATCACAGCAGTTCCTATACCGGACGGTATAGTATGGCACAAGATTGATTTCGATATTTTTGGTCCGACTGAACTTTCAAAGCTTAAACATGTATTTAAATTTCTTTAAGTGATATCATTACCTCCAGTACATTTTCTGATGATTGGGACACTGAAACTGTGAATAATATGATGTCTGATTTAGAAAAAACTGCAGCATTTCCGAACAATGAAATGTTAGAAGGTACTTCAGGCTATGATACATTGTACTGTTACCAACACTATGGTCATCATTTCTTGCACAAATCCATAACACCTAGAAATGTATTTGAATATCACCAGTGGGAACACTGCCCAACTCCTCCAAAAGGTAGTTCGCAAACTATTGCACAGAAATTCACATACTTTTCAGGATGCAACACATTTGACCCGAGGTCATTTCATTACAAAATGGCAACAACATCAGCACAGAAAATTATGTTGACTAACATCAAACAGATTTACTCTGCTTCCTTTATGGCCCAGTTGTTTGCACAGGGTTTTGACCTATGGAAGGACACTATAGATTTAAAATCGATCTGGGGTTCTAGGGACTTGCAAGTCCAGGAAACAGAAGCGCTTTTTAGAGTATGCCTCATTCCACAGCAGATAATATTTCTAAATGAAACTGTGCAACAGACATCCTGTCTCAGACTAGCCAAGAACAAGGAAATGAACACACCTGGGTTTCCGACACCATCACAGATGGGTGGGGGGCAGAATTCAACTACACATGGGGTAAGATTAGAAGACATTCTGCAGTACAACAGGTCAGATCCCAATTGGACAGAATGGCTGATTTGGCCCATAAACACAAACACATGTCAACAGAGATTCCTAGGGATAACCGAGGGGTTTAGTATCAATAGGCCAGATACACGCTATGTACAAAGACAACACCCAGGGGTAGTGACATCCTATAGTGTTGGGAAGTTGTGCCTTGATTGGCTAGAGACCTCAACACTCACAGAAGTAAAACATCACTTGACCTTACTCACAAGGTTACTGTGGCATGCTTCCGGGCGTCGCCTATCTGGTCAATGTTAACTCCAGGGTTACTTGCTCTATGCAAGTATTGTTTCCGCCACTGAACACAGTCAGGGAGGCGCCGTTATGGCCTTCGTTGAATGTCTCCTTCATACAATTTGATACTTTGAGCAGACTGAAAGCCATGCTTTTACAGCAACCCGTGCCCTTAACCTCCGCTCGAGAAACCTTTGAACTTCAAGTTGCAAGGACCTCAACTGAGATACAGGCGCTTATACGTACAAACTGCCCTTTTCATTTCGCAGGTGGACTGCATCTTACCTGTTCTTCGATGCCTGTTTTGCGGAGAAGAATGCACATTGGATCTCTGTCTAACGTTTCCATCAGATACGCATCCGGACATGGATGCTGTGCTGGACCCCCTAAAGGCCCATGCTCTGCGTTGTCCCCAGCGTCTTCCAATTCTGATGAATGCATTCCTTGAGAATCCACAGGTGCCGTTTGCTCCTGCTGGGTTAGGTGGCTCCTCCACAGGCACTCAGGTAACAACTGCCGCACAAGCTGCCGCAGCACCGACTGTTGGCAGTGCTGAATTCCATCTATGTGCGATTGACGTTCTCTGTGAGGCATTGGATTTGTCGTCTGCAGTAGCTAACACCGATAATGCTGTATCTCCCACCAGGACACTTAATCTGGAATTGGCTCATCGTGTCCTGGAAAAGAATTCGGCTTCTCCACTTCGTTTCATAAATAAACAAACTAAATTTGGAACATTTCCTAAATTGACACTTTCACTTGAGAAAGTATGGCTTTATTCTGCTTGTGGTAATGCAACTTTCATGAATAAGACAGAATTGACTTTTCAAGTGGCAACTCAAGAATAGCTGATTTTTAACATTTTTAAAGATTTTACTTTCCTTTTAAAACCATGTTTTTAGCTGTTTTAAGAAAGAATTTTAAATTGTCCAGATTTTACGTATGGTCATTGTCATCCAATTTGAAAGTGGAGTGGGTGTTACGTTTCGTATAGAGGCCCTAATATAGACGCGTTCATATATGCCGTATATGGTCATATTCGCATATGCCCTATTATGGTCATAATCGTATATGCCCTATTTTGGCCATAATCGTCTATGCCCTATTATAGCCCTATGTCCTAATGTAGGCATGATCTTTCACCTACATTAGTTCCCTACAGTACACAACGAGCTCTGAGGGTTGAACGTTATCTAGTCTGTGGTTAGAAAACTGCAAGGTCCTTCCCGAACACAGGCCTACAATGTACTCATAAATTATGCATGAGCATTCACCAGCTACATCTCCTGCATAATATGTATGTACAAATCTAGTGGATCCCTGCCTGTCGCAGACAGTTCTGAAAACTAGGCACCCTGGGGAATCCAGGAAGGTGTGGCTTGCATGGATCCCCCAAGGTTTTGACACAAATTTCCTACCACACAGCATTCCACCAGGTCTCTCAATAAAAATTGTACCTCACTTGGGTGGGTGGGCCAAGGGCCTGCTACAGAGAAGGGCCCAAAACATATTTTGGAGACATCAAAATTATCTATCACAAAACGACCTGTCTTTCCTAGAGGGGCACCTGTGTTTTTGGTCCCTGGCTCGGCGGCCATCTAGGGAAACCTACCAAACCCAGACATTTCTGAAAACTAAGCACCCGGGGGAGTCCAAGGATATGTGGCTTGCATGGGTCCCCCAACGTTTTCCTACCCAGATTCCCCTGCAAACCTCAAATTTTGCTAAAAAGAATGACATTTTCCTTACATTTCTGTGTGGGAAAGTTATGGAATCACTGGGTCGACACAAATATCTTACCATCCAACGTGCTACCCAAATAGCCAAAAAAGGGTGTGGCACAAGGGGGAAGGCCAGGCTGGGTTAAAGAGGGGGTCGGCATGGAACCCCAGCCATGGGGACCACCACCTCCCCGGGGACAAATACAAGAAATGAGGGAAACCGTGGCCCTCCTCCGGGAGCCATTTATGACCTTGAGTACCGTCATCCCCCAAGATAGGATCCTGCTATGTCCTGAGGTGGCCACCCCCGGGACATAGCTGTTTGCTTTTGCTTTGCAGGAGCTGACAGCACAGGTGAAGCAAAAGCAAACACTCCTGTTCCAGCGGGCGGGAGCTGTTAAAGTGTTACCGCCCGCTGGAAGTGGAGGTTTCATCTCTTTCCAGCAGTCATGCGGGCAGGGACAGAGATGAAAGTATTGCTCCTGCATGCAGGAAGCTGCATTCCAGCAGCTCCATATGTGCAGCAGCAATGCAGGCCCCCGCAGGAGTCGGGGAGCTGGCTGGAACCGCGGTGCCCCTGGGTCTCCCCCTGCTGTGAATGGACAGAAGGGAGCAGAAAGGGGCAGAATTAAGTCAGAAACAAGCAGAAAAAGGCAAGATAAAGGTGAGAAACAAGCAGAAAGAGGCAGAATAAAGGTCAGCAATGAGCAGAAAGAGACATGATAAAGGTGAGATATGAGCAAGAAGAGGCAGAATGAAGGTCACCAATGAGTAGAAAGAGGCAAGATAAAGGTAAAAAACGAGCAGAAAGAGGCAGAATAAAGGTCAACAATGAGCAGAAAGAGGCAAGATAAAGGAGAGAACTGAGCAATAAGAGCAAGAATAAAGGACAGAAACAAGCAGAAAGAGGCAGGATAAGGGTCAGTAATGAGCAGAAAGAGGCAAAATAAGCAAAATAAAGGTCAACAACGAGCAGAAAGAGGCAAAATTAAGATGAGGAACAAGCAGAAGGAGGCAGAATAAAGTACAGAAACAAGAAGAAAGAGGCAAAATAGAGGTTAGACATGAGTAGCAAGAGGCAGGATAAGGCGAGAAACAAGCTGAAAGAGGCAGAATAAAGGTGAGAACTGAGCAGAAAGAGGCAAAATAAAGATGAGAAACGAGCAGAAAGAGGCAAAATAAAGGTCAGCAATGAGCAGAAAGAGGAAGAAAAAAGGTGAGAAACAAGCAGAAAAAGGCTGAATAAAGATCAGAAATTAGCACAAACAGGGAAAATAGAGGTGAAGAACAAGCAGCAGGAGGCAAAATAAAGGTCAGAAATAAGCAGAAAGAGGCAGAATAAACGTCAGAAACGAGCAGAAAGAGGCAGAATAAAGATCAGAAAAGAGCAGAAAGAAGTAAAATAATAGTCAGAAATGAGCAGAAAGAGGCGGAATTAGGTCAGTATTGAGCAGGAAGAGGCAGAATAAAGGTCAGAAACAAGCAGAAAGAGGCAGAATAAAGGCAAAAAATTAGCAGAAAGAGGCAGAATAAAGGTAAGCATCAAGCAGTAGGAGGCAAAATAAAGAAGAGAAACTAGTAGAAAGGGGCATAATACAGGTCAGAAATGAACACAAAGAGACAGAATAAAGGTGAGAAACAAGCAGAAAGAGGCAGATTAAAGGTCAGAAATGATCAGAAAGAGGCAAAATAAGGTCTGAAACGAGCAAAAAGAGGCAGAATAACGGTCAGTTGGGTGCAGAAAAAGGCAGAATAAAAGAAAGCAATGAGCAGTAGGAGGCAGAATAAAAGTGAGCAATGAGCAGAAAGAGGCAAAATAGAGGTCAGAAATGAGCAGCAAGAGGCAGAATAGATGTCAGAAAGAAGCAGAAAGAGGCAAAAAAGATGAGAAATGAGTAGAAAAAGGCAGATTAGAGGTCAGAAACGAGCAGAAAGAGGCAAAATAAAGGTCAGAAATGAGCTGGAAGAGGCAGAATAAAGCACACACAAGGGGATGATGGACAGGGCGGCAAAACGTTTCAGACACTCACCCCCAGTCACAGATCTGGGTTGTATCCATCATCGTTCTTTAGCTCACTTCGCCACCATAGTTCAGACCCAGCTATGTGCAAATCAGTCTTGACCCTGTGCATCATGGGAACAGTCCAGCCCAAACTGCCAAGCCAGGTCTTCCCTAAACTGGAAACAAGCATCCTGGGACCGGTTTCGGGGTAACACCCCTCATCAGCCAGGCTAGCTTGAATCCAGTGGCAAAGTGAGCAAGGGACCCACGTCTGGGCATACCCTGCCAACTTAGGGCGAACAAAGCAAACACAAGGAGATGATGGACGGAGTGCTGAAACTTTTCAAACACTCACCCCCAGTCACAGATCTGGGTTGAATCCATCATCATTCCTTAGCTCACTTTGCCACCCCAGTTCAGACACAGCTAAATGCAAATCAGTCTTGACCCTGTGCCTCATGGGAACAGTCCAGACCGAACTGCCAAGCCATGTCTTCCCTGGACCGGAATCAAGCATCCTGGGACCGGTTTCGGGCTAACAGCCCTCATCAGCCAGGCTAGCTTGAATCCAGTGGCAAAGTGAGCAAGGGACCCACGTCTGGGCATACCCTGGCAACTTAGGGCGAACAAAGCAAACACAAGGAGATGATGGACGGAGTGCTGAAACTTTTAAAACACTCACCCCCAGTCACAGATCTGGGTTGAATCAATCATCATTCTTTAGCTCACTTTGCCACCCCAGTTCAGACACAGCTATATGCAAATCAGTCTTGACCCTGTGCCTCATGGGAACAGTCCAGCCCGAAAAGCCAGGTCTTCCCTGAACCAGAAACAAGCATCCTGGGACCGGTTACGGGGCTCCGTCCATCATCTCCTTGCATTTGCTTTGTTCGACCTAAGTTGGCAGGGTATGCCCAGACGTGGGTCCGTTGCTCACCCTGCCACTGGATTCAAGCTAGCCTGGCTGATGAGGCGTGTTACCCCAAAATCAGTCCCAGGATGCTTGTTTCCGGTTCAGGGAACACCTGGTATGGCAGTTCGGGCTGGACTGTTCCCATGAGGCACAGGGTCAAGACTGATTTGCATATAGCTGGGTCTGAACTGAGGTGGCGAAGTAGGCTAAAGAACGATGATGGACTCAACCCAGATCTCTGACTGGGGGTGAGTGTCTGAAACATTTTGGTGCTCCGTCCATCATCTCCTTGTGTTGTTTTGTTCGCCCTAAGTTGGCAGGTTATGCCCAGACGTGTGTCCCTTGCTCACTTTGCCACTGGATTCAAGCTAGCCTGGCTGAAGATGGGTGTTACCCCGAAACCGGTCCCAGGATGCTTGTTTCCGGTTCAGGGAAGACGTGGCTTGGCAGTTCGGGCTCGACTGTTTCCATGAGGCACAGGGTCAAGACTGATTTGCATATAGCTGGGTCTGAACTGAGGTGGCAAAGTGAGCTAAAGAACAATGATGGATTCAACCCAGATCTGTGACTGGGGGTGAGTGTCTGAAAAGGTTTGGCGCTCCGTCCATCATCTCCTTGTGTTTGCTTTGTTCGCCCTAAGTTGGCAGGGTATGCCCAGACGTGGGTCCCTTGCTCACTTTGCCACTGTATTCAAGCTAGCCTTGCTGATGAGGGGTGTTACCCCGAAACCAGTCCCAGGATGCTTGTTTCCAGTTCAGGGAAGACCTGGCTTGGCAGTTCGGGCTGGACTGTTCTCATGAGGCACAGGGTCAAAACTGATTTGCATATAGCTGGGTCTGAACTGAGGTGGCGAAGTGAGCTAAAGAACGATGATGGATTCAACTTGTTTCTGGTTCAGGGAAGACCTGGCTTGGCAGTTCGGGCTGGACTGTTCCCAATAGGCACAGGGTCAAGACTGATTTGCATATATCGCTGGGTCTGAACTGAGGTGGCGAAGTGAGCTAAAGAACGATGATGGATTCAACCCAGATCTGTGACTGGGGGTGAGTGTCTGAAAAGTTTCAGCACTCCGTCCATCATGTCCTTGTGTTTGCAGAGGCAGAATAATTGTCAGAAATGAGCAGTCATGTCATTGGTGATGTCATTTCAGATGGAATTTCAGATGTCATGAGTGATGTCACTGACCATGCAATGAGTAATATAGTATGTGAGATCATAAGCAGTGCATTACAGGGGCGTATGTTATAATTAGCTCACCTAACTATAATTGCTGAATTTCTCTGGTCTTGTACGAGTAAAATTTAAAGCTAACTATAACGTCCCTGTAGCCTTTTGGTTTTTTAAGTGAATTTCTAAGGTTTTAAATGTTAATTCCTAACTATAACGTCCCTGTAACGTTTGATTTTTTCAGTGACTTTCTAAGGTTTTTTAAAATTCTATTTCCTAACTTGTGGAGAAAGGGGGCAGGGCCTCTCATGAGTTCTCAGCAATCCTGCTGTGTGGGACTTACTGGAGGTAACAGGAGTGGTTCTTGGCCCCCAAGGACCCTCAGCATCCAAGGGGACTTCATCCTCCAAACAGTAGTGCACCAGGAGGCACATTTGCAGAATGATGGAGAAAGGAGACGGAGCCTCGGCTCAGCTCTCAGAAATCCCGGTGTGTGGGACTTACTGGAAATACCAGGAGGGGTTGTTGGCCCCCAAGGACACTCAGCATCCAAGGGGAATTCATCCCCCAACATGTAGTGCACCAGTAGGTGCATTTGCAGAGTGGTGGAGAAAGGGGGTGGGCCTCGGGTGAGCTCTCGGCAATTCTGCTTTGTGGGAATTACTGGAGGTAACAGGAGAGGTACTTGGCCCCCAAGGTTTCTCAGCATGAAAGGGGACCTCATCCCCCAACCAGTAGTGCCCCAGGAGGAGCGTTTACAGGGTGGTGGAGAAAGGGGGCGGATCTCCCATGAAATCTCAGCAATCCCGCTATGGTGGACTTAATGGCGGTAAACAACCAAAACAGAAACTTCTCCAAATCTAAATTAACAAAACTATATGTTTATAATAACATACGCCAAAAATCAGACCAGTAAATTCTTTATGTTTTATTTATTTTCAATACAAAAGATTTTTATATATTCAATTTTTTATGCATATAAATTCAGAGTTCATAGTACTTGTAGTTGTGAAAATAGCTGTACATGTTTGAAATACAAATTTAGTGAGCACAACACAAAGAAATAGCGGAGCAAATGATACAATAATTCAATTTCAATACGGAACAAACACTAAACATGTAACTTATAAGAGTACAGTGATCCCAAAACAACATACATCAAAAAGACTATACATCACAATAATCACATAAACAGAACATTGTGAAACACGAAAGTCAAAAAAAGAGAGATAAACAATTGTTGCTCATAATAAGACCAATACTTGATGCAACATGTGTAAAACCATATGTACAAAAGTGCACCGATGCGCGTTTCGGAAGTTTGCAACAAATGTAATCAACCTTCATCAGGCTGCCCCCATGCTTACTCCTTGGATCTGTTTGTAAACAGAGTTGTTAAATTCGAAGTAGTTTTCTTGAAGGATAATGCCCAGACACTCAAGGATGAACAAATGGTCATCCTGACTATCACTTCGTTCTAGGGTCACTTTAACTGCTTCAAGTGCTTCCCGCTGCGGAATATTGGTATATAACGCCTCAATGTCCATGGTGACTAGAGTGTCAGTGTCAGGATTAAATGATAAACCTTCAATTTTGGATATCATGTGCCCAGTGTCTTTAACATATGCTTGAAGAGTGGACACCAATGGTTTTAAAAATCTATCTATATGTTTGGACAGAGGTTTAGTTATAGATCCAATAGTGGACACAATGGGTTTAAAAGGAGGCTTAATGGGGTCTTTGTGAGTTTTCGAACTCCATACAGCACAGGAATTCTAGTGAAGGATTTGTTCAAAAATTCAAATTCCTGTGCACAAATGGTACCTCTGTCATGGGCACTTTCAGTGATATTGAGGATTTCTTTCTTAATCCTCTGCTCCTGAAAAATACTCACTTTCAGATAGTGCTCTGGCTCATCAAGCATCTTTTGAATCTGATCCTTGTAATCTTTCGTATCAAGATCCACAATACCCCCACTTTTGTCACTAAGTTTAATCATGACATCCCTGTTTTTGCGTAGTAGGCTGAGGGCATTATATTCATCAAAATTAAGATTATAGGCAGGTTTGGGTACAAATCTCAACATGGTTTGAATTTTAGTTAATACTGTTTTTTCAAAAATGCCAACTTCAGGACCCAACTCATCCAGAGTGGGAGTAAATGTAGACAGAGGTCTAAGTCCTGATCTATTGTCAGTGGTGAAGACAGGCCTATTCCTGAAAAAAAATTTAAGTCTGACTTTTCTGAAGAAAGAATATATATCTCTACAAAGTTCAAACTTCTCTATATTGGAACTGGGAACAAATGACAATCCCTTTGTAAGTAGTTTATGAGAAACTTCATCCAGTTCCACTAAGGATAATTGAATATCAGTATTGGGTCAATGTGGGCGAGGGAGCTCAGTCCCTCCAGTATTGGTTGCATCTGGAGGAACTGGGGAGGGTTGTCTGTATGCTGATATCGTCCCCTAGTTTGATTTTGAAATCTTACTCTCGGTGTGCCCCGACGATTCTCTAAAAAAACCCTGTTCCTGTTAGGTCCTTCAAACAGTGTTCTTCTGTTACCGTATGTGTCAAAAGAATTAGAACCACCCTCTCCCTCTGATTCAGATGTATCTGAAAATATAAGAATTTTTGTATTTGACCAATGTTGGTAGTCCAGTTGGTCAGCACTGTCTTTGGGGATGTTATAATATTGTGCACCCAGATCCCAGATAAGGATATACTCTATCCTCCAAGAAGTATCGGATATATTTTTTAAGTTTGTCAGTCTTCTTTTTAATTAGGTAATCACTAAAGGAATCCAATTCCAGGTTAACTTCTTCAAGTTTCCTTTTTGCCTCATCAACTGGATTGTTCTTTTTCAAAGTTTCTTCCATTTCAGAAATTTCTTTGAGTAAGGTCTCTACCACCTCCCTAGCTGTAGGACTTAATGGCGGTAACAGGAGGGGTTCTTGGCTCACCAAGAGCCTGAGCATCCAAGAGCACTTCCTCCCCCAACAATCAGTGCGCCAGGAGGTGCGTTTGCAGAGTGGTGGAGAAAGAGAGTGGGGCCTTTGACAAACTCTCAGCAATTTTGCTGTGTGGGACTTACTGGAAGTAACTGGAGTGATTTTTGGCCCCCAAGGACCCTCAGTATCCAAGGGAACTTCATCCCCTAACCTGAAGTGCGCCAGGAGGCATGGATGCAGAGTGGTGGAGAAGGGATGAGGCCTCGGATGAACTCTCAGCAATCCCGCTGTGTGGGACTTACTGGAGGTAACAGGAGGAGTTCTTGTCCACCAAGGAACCTCAGCATGAAAGGGGACTTCATCCCACAACCAGTAGTGCACCAGGAGGAACGTTTGCAGAGTGGTGGAGAAAGGGGGTGGGACCTACCACGAGCTCTTAGCAATCCCACTTTGTGGGATTTACTGGAGGTAACAGGAGGTGTTCTTGGCCCCCAAGGATCCTGAGCACCAGGAGGCACCTTTGTAGAGTGGTTGAAAAAAGGGTGGGGCCTCCTACAACTTTTCCCAGGGACAGCCTTTTTAAAAAGGGATATTTATTAGGGGAGGGGGGCGGCGCAGCCTCCCTCCCCGGGCCGATTTCAGCCCTGGTGACTGCATACATGAATTTATTTCAGCCCCAGGAAGGTGGCAGACTCTGGGGAGGCAGGGGAGTCGTGTGGCCGCCCCTTATTTTGAATAAATTGCCCTGGGTAGGTGGCGGTGCCTGGGGAAGTTTGGGGCCTAGCGGGCCCCCACCCATTAGTTAAAACAAAATTTGCCCCAGAAGGTGGCAGTGCACATACATTTTTTTAACTGCCACATAGAGGTAGCGATCCTCTGGGCTGTAGGGGGCTGTGCGAGCCCCTGCATTATTTTAGTATAATTTACTCAAATAGGTGGCTGTTCCTGGGGCTGCGGGGGTCCGCACGGGTCCCCGCATTAATTTAGCAACCATGCCTCGGGGAGGTGGTGGTTCCTGGGGCTACCATAAGCCCTAGTAGGCGAGCCCCATGCGCCCGCCTCCTTTTTCAGCCCCCAATGCCACCGGGACCTGGCCCACCCTGGGGGAAAAATAAAGAAGAAGCACTGCATTTTTTTTTTAAATCTCAGAAAAATCTGCGGTTCCACCTGTCTTTTTCCGATATTTTTTTTTTTAATGCTTTTTAGCCATGGCAAGTTCTCTGAGGGACTCCTGCACTACGGCTAGTGGCTCAATGTGTCCCTACCCTGGCCCCTTTTCTTTTTTCATCTTTTTTGTGGGACTCGGTTCAAGTCGAATCCCAAGATGGCTTCCAGCACTTCCTGTTTGAAGTGTTGGCTGCCAATCAGAATTCAGCAAGAGGACTGTCAGATCCACAGAGAATCCACGTCCCGATTAATCTATATTTTTTTAACCTTTAATATCTTTAAAACTACTGAACGGATTTACACAAAATCCCAAAAAGCATGATCTGTGTAACCAAATCTAAGTTTCTGCAAAATGTGGTGTAATTCTGTCCAGCAGTTCAGACTGTAGGCTTGTTCTTAGGTCCTATGGAAATGAACATTGGTTACACACATTTTCTAACATGCCCTTTAACTCGGCCCCTGCTTCACAAATCACGCTGAAATGATTAGCACTGCAGCCAAATCTACTAAAATATATGTTTTGAAAATATCATTAAGATTCATCAAGCGGGGCCAAAGATATTGGCAAAACAAAAAACGCTCTGAATATGAAAACTAGGTCCTACCTATAACTACCTACTGCCGAACGCTAGTAGGTATTGTGTATATATATATATATATATATATATATATATATATATATATATATTTATATATATATATATATATAATCTACTGGCGGTCGCCAGTAGATAGTTATAGTTACAACCTATTATCCATAGGAAATCCGCGACATTCTATTTGAAATAACGTTGGCGCCGGTTGACGAATCTTCGTGAAAGTTTCCAACTTGTTGGAGGCGCTCCGCTCCGCTCCTACCCTGAAAGTCTCGGGGTGATACGTGAAGCGGGGGCCGAGAAAAAGGGGGTCCCAAAACGCGTTTCCCCATTCATTTTTCCATAGGAACCTTTAGTCGCAGCTACAGCCCGAACTGCTGAACGGAATTACACCAAATTTGGCAAAGAGGTAGTCCTTGGTTCAGACTGGTGCCTTTTGCTTAAATGGTGTAAATCCGTTCAGTAGTTCCTGAGAAAATCAAAAGTAAAAGTACATATATATCTATGGGCGCGTCGGATACGCGTACCCTCAGCGCACCCTGCGCGCACCGTCCCGATCACGAGCTGCATGCTAATTGGCTGTCAGCTGGCTGTCAACATTCCGATTCAGGAAGTGTTGGCAGCCATTTTGTCCCTCGGTAGAACCGAGGGACAGAAACAAGTGCGCAAAGCGCAAAAGGGGGCAGGGTAGAAACACCCTGACCCCTAGGTCTGCTCAGGGGTCCCACAAGGACCCCCTGGGCAGAAAAGATTTTATTTTTTAAATCGGCGTGATCCCGCCGAGAAAAAAAGAAACAAGTGTGCAAACGCACAAAGGGGGCAGGGTAGAAACACCCTAACCCCTAGGCCTGCTCAGGGGTCCCACAAGGACCCCTGGGCAAAAAAGCATTTAAAAAAAAAAAATCGGCAGGATGCGCTCAGGGTGCGCGAATCCTGCCGGAAAATCGAAGCGCGGTCTCCCGCGCTCGATTGTATTTTGCCCCCGGGTGGCCCAAGTCCCGGGGCATGGTGGGGGTTTAACTTTATGTGGGGGCCTCAAGGGCCCCCAAGCCCGGGGACCGCCACCCCCGGGCTTTCTTTAAAAATGGTGCGGGAGGGCTCTGAGCCTCCCGCAGCCCCGGGGACCACCACCTCCCCGGGCTTTTTTAAAAAATTAAACAACCTGTGTGGGGGCTCCAGCCCCCACACACCCGGGACCGCCACCTCCCCGGGCACTAACAAATTAAAATGGGGTCCGTTTTGGACCCCGAAGTCCCGGGACCACCACCTCCCCGGGGCTGTGCTGATGTAGGGAGGGGGCCGTGCGGCCCCCTCCTGGAGCCCTTGATGGCCCTGGGGACCGCAACCCCCTGGGCCGGCTCCTGCAGTGTCCCGGGTGCCTACCCCCGGGACACTGTAGTTTGCTATGGCAGGACGGGAGCCTCGCGGCTCCCGTCCTGCCATAGCAAACTGCTTTGGATATTGGAAGAGAGAGCAGGAAACCTGCTCTCTCTTCCAATATCCAAAGCGATTGCTTTTCCACATGGGGAGCAGCATGTCAGCTGCTCCCCATGTGGAACAGCAATGCCGGCTCCCAAGGGACATGGGGAGCCGGCGGGACTGTGGGGGATTGGGGACCCCCACAGTCCCCAACGGAGAGGGCCAGCCCCGGGGATGGGGTCCCCGGGGCAAGTAGTGGCCCGGGAGGGGGCCACGCGGCCCCTCCCCAAAAAAGAGCAAAACATTTTTTTAAAAAAGGAAAGGCCGGCCCCGTGGGATGGGGTCCCCGGGGCCTTAAAATGGCCAGAGGAGGGGGCCACGCTGCCCCCTCAAAAAAATAAATATAGAGGCCATGCCCAGGGGATGGGGTCCCGGGGCCAATACAGGCCAAGGGAAGGGGGCCACGCGGCCCCTTCCCGTTTTTTTTTTTTTAAAGGTAATTTAAAAAGGGGTAAGGCCCTGGGGGATGGGGTCCCCAGGGCCCAAAAAAGAAAAAGGAAGGGGGCTACACAGCCCCCTTCAGGGAGAAAAAAAAATTAAAAAACGATCGGGCCCGCAGGCCCCGCCCCTTCCTTCACCACTCTGCAAACGCGCCCTGGCGCGTTTGCAGAGGGGAACGATCCCCTTGAATACTGGGGGTCTCTGGGGCCAACTAGCCCACCAGGTACCTCCAGTATGCGCCAGGGGCTGCCTTGCAGAGAGGTGTACAGAGGCCACGCCCCTTTTACACCTCTCTGCAACGCAGCTTTCTGTGGCGCTTTGGAGGTATATGGTGGGCTAGTTGGACTCCGGGGACCCTCAGGATTCAAGGGGACTTAATCCCCCAACTTAAAACGCGCCACGGGCGCGTTTGCACAGTGGTGAAGGAGGGGGCGGGGCTTCAGGTGACATGTGTGCAAACAGGCCCCGTGGCGCGTTTTAAGATGGGAATTAAATCCCCTTCAATCCTGAGGGTCCCTGGGGGCCAACTAGCCCAACAGGTACATCCAGAAAGCGCCACAGAGCTGCGTTGCAGAGAGGTGTAAAAGGGGTGTGGCCTCTCTACACGTCTCTGCAACGCAGCCCCTGGCGCATATTGGAGGTTCCTGGTGGGCTAGTTGGCCCCTAGGGACCCTCAGGATTCAAGGGGACTTAATCCCCAACTTAAAACGCGCAACGGGGCGCGTTTGCACAGATGTCACCTGAGGCCCCGCCCCCTCCCTTCACCATTGTGCAAATATTCCTCTAAAATCAGCCGAAATACGAATTCCGATTTACTCACCTGTTATCAGGAGAGACCTCAGTGCTGCATCTTTCAGCCCAGTACTGGTCCTGAAAAGTAATTTTAACCATACTTACCGGTAACTTGAATTTCCTTCATAGGCTAACATTGACTGGTTTCACTTGGAAATTCTTCTAAGTGTGGAGTTTTGGAACTTTAAAATATTCCTCTAAAATCAGCCGAAATACGAATTCCGATTTACTCACCTGTTATCAGGAGAGACCTCAGTGCTGCATCTTTCAGCCCAGTACTAATCCTCAAAAGTAATTTTAGCCGTGCTTACCAGTAACTTGAATTTCCTTGCATAGGATATCATTGCCTGCTTTTTGCTGAAAAAGTTTCTAAGTGTTGATTTTGGAACTTTAAAATATTCCTCTAAAATCAGCCGAAATCCGAATTCTGATTTACTCACCTGTTATCAGGAGAGACCTCAGTGCTGCATCTTTCAGCCAAGTACTGATCCTCAAAATTAATTTTAACCGTACTTACCGGTAACTTGAATTTCCTTCATAGGCTAACATTGACTGGTTTCACTTGGAAATTCTTCTAAGTGTGGAGTTTTGGAACTTTATAATATTCCTCTAAAATCAACCAAAGTACGAATTCCAATTTACTCACCTGTTATCAGGAGAGAACCCAGTGCTGCATCTTTTAGCCCAGCACTGACCCTGAAAAGTAATTTTAACCGTACTTACCAGTAACTTATATTTTCTAACATAGGAATCCATTGTCTGGTTTTCAGCAGAAAACTTTCAAAGTGTTGATTTTCACAAACTACAAATATTCCTTAAAAATCGCCTGTATGACTTAAACGCATTCATTCAACTGTTTACAGGAGATGCACCAGTGCTGGATCCAGGATCCAACACTGAGTAAGAAAAAGTAACGATAACAGTTTTTACCTGCTAAGTGAATTTCCTTCCATAGGATAACATTGGTGATTCTATGAGAAAAAGTTTCTAAGTGTCAACTTTTAAAGTACAATAATATTCCTTAAAAATCACGACTGTAACCAAAACGCTTTTACTCAACTGTTTACAGGAGATGTGCCAGGACTGAATCTAGGATCCAGTCCTGTGGTTAGAAAAGTAATCCATAAAGTAACTAATTGCATTTAACTAGAAATTCACATTGAGCTGAATGTTGCATTGTGTTTGAAAATGTGTTGCACATTGCAACAACTGTAACTACTGTACTTAAAAGTCTATTGCCTATGTGCAAAGTATTTAAACTAAAGTAATTCATTCTGAGAAAGTATTTTTGTAATGTAATGTATAATGTAATTACAATGTAATTTAAATAATAAAATATGTAAAAAAAAATTGTTTCTAAAAATGTAGTAAATCAGTATGAAAAAATTAATATAACAATTAATACATTTAAAAATTGTCATTTACAAAACCTTTGAAATTCACTGAAAAAACCGTAGGTTTCAGGCACGTTATAGTTAGAAATTAGCATTTTAAAAAACTTTGAAATTCACTGAAAAAACCATAGGTTTCAGACACGTTATAGTTACAAATTAGCATTTAAAAACCTTTGAAATTCACTGAAAAAACCATAGGTTTTAGGGACAGTTATAGTTACTTGGACATTGCACTCGTACAAAACCCGTGAAATTCCCCTGTTATAGTTAGTTCAGCTAACTATAACTCGCGCCCGCAATGCACTGCTGATGACGTCACATATTACATCACTCATGACATGGTCAGTGACATCACTGATGACATCACTGATGACATCTCAAATGACATCACTGATGACATCATCCACGTGATAATCTGATGCACCTCCTCACACCCTAATATAACCTTTGATACACCCACTCTAAATTACAGACTGCCATTCGCAAAACCATAGACACTCCAACACCAATAACTACATACCCACTCACTGATTCTTAGGTCTACACACACACATCCACTCACTCACCCGTACAGTCACTCATACTTACGGTCACTCAGTACAGGACTATCATATGCACTCTTACTCCTATATAGACACTCAAACAACGCCACTCATCCATAGAGATACTCACACACCTAGTCAGTCATGCAAATAATTAAACACACTGCCATTTACTCACCTATACAGTTATACACACACCAGCTCACTTACTCATACAAATAGTAGCACATTGTTACGCTCTTATACAATCACTGATACAAGCACACAATCATCCATACAGCCACTATCACAATCACTCACTCTTGCTTATAGCTATTTATATACTCCAACACACATATATACTGCCTTTCACATATGTAGTTACTCACACATGTACCACTGGGACATACATTCACTCACTAACACACTCTTACACACACTTACCCACCCATACAGTCTATCACAGATGCACTCTTGAAACCATCCACCCAGTGAATCACCCACTCACACATCTATGCACAGAGTTGCACACACCCCTCCCACACAAACACTCAGGCACCCATACAGATACTCAGACAAGCATTCAATAACTCATATAGACACTCATTTAGCTATTCACAAACACATGCAGCCACTTACACAGCAACAGACAGACGGATACAGACATTCACCCAGTTTAGTCACTAACCCATGCATTCAGTAAGATACGTTAAATCACTCACTTATAGAGTCAGTCACGCACCTACTAAATCATCCATACAGACACTTACACACCCACTCATTCTTCAATACGTCTTTTCCTATATATTTTAAAAATATTTAAACTTTACAGAAACACACAGTTACTGGATGATGTCATCAGTGATGTCATTTGAGATGTCATCAGTGATGTCATCAGTGATGTCACTGACCATGTCATGAGTGATGTAATATGTGACGTCATCAGCAGTGCATTATGAGGCGCGAGTTATAGTTAGCTGAACTAACTATAACAGGGGAATTTCACAGGTTTTGTACGAGTGCAATGTCCAACTAACTATAACTGTCCCTAAAACCTATGGTTTTTTCAGTGAATATATATATATATATGAAGAAATCCACGCTCCTGTATTGCCACCGTCACGGCAAGAATCAGGTACGGACCACAGCGTGCTTTGGTTGCTTAAAGTGCGTTTATTGCAAGGTTATCAGCTTTCATACATTGTGGCAAGTGCCCAGCATTACGCGTTTCGACAGTGAAACACTGTCTTGATCACATGACGTTCTATGGGCCAATGAGCCATAAATAGTGACTACAATTGTGAAAAAACTGGTGAAAGAAAGCCCGCCCTTTTCTTTAAGCATGAAACTAGAAAACATACTTCAACAATCCAAATACAGCAGCAATGGTATATTGTTAAGGTAAACCTGAAATGTTAAATGATTGCTTAAACGGGCAAAATTAAGTGCATGACATGGTGATAAAGTGCAAGTGCATATAACTTATATTGAAATAATATCATCATCTAAAAACCAGTTATTAAAATTATAACTGCCAATAACATTTGAGAATGACCGATAGATGCTTATATTCTTCATAAAAAATATAATAAAGTGCAAGTGCATTGTAAACAAATATAGATGTGCAACATGAGCTCAGTCCTGTAAACATTAATCAGTGTATTACATTCTTGTGGGTACGTTCAGCCTAGGGTACCAGTATGCATAGATGTAAATATAAAGTGCTAGTGCATTACTTTAACATCATACAGTACAGCCAAATAGAGATAAAGGATACATAGCTAAAATCATTATAGCTAAAAGAATTAAAGGTAAAATCTCCAAAGTAACCATTAGAACTCCGGGCAAAGTCACGTAATAACTGAGTAAAACCAGAGGTAAAACCAGGTAAAACCCAAGTAAAACCACGCTAAAACATAGCTAAAACCAAGGAATAACAATGGACCACCTCTAAAGGAGACATCTTAACCTTAGGCCAAACTGACAATCCAACACAGTACAGTAGAATCTTGCCCAATTTGTTATAAAAAGTTATGTAGGTCCTCCCCTGTATTTAGACCGTTAGGCATCTTGGTGTCGAGTATTAAAATATAATGGGACTCTAACTGTCTAAGTTTTTTCTCTCTATTACCACCTCTGAGTGACCTGGGCACAGAATCAATCACAAAGTAACTCAGGTTTTTAAGATCGTTGTTATGCACATGTTTAAAATGTCGAGCCACCAGATAACTAGGGTCAGAGTTTACTATAGCCCGCAAGTGTTGCAATATGCGGTTAAAAACTTGTAGTTTAGTACTGCCTATATATTTTAATCTACATGAACATTCTAAGACGTAGACTGCAAAATCCGTAGACAAGTTAACAAACTTTTGATTCTCATAGGTTTAAGTTCAAATGCTGTAGAGAACTCACAAGTATTCTTCCCAAATTTACATGCTCGACACGAGCTGCACTTATAAAAACCTGTTCTTTTGGACAACCAATTGGATGAAACAGTGACCTCTGGACTAGTTTTCACCAGTGCATCCCTCATGGAGGGTGCACGTCTAAAAGTTAGTGCAGGTAACTCAGGCACCAATTGTGACATTGTTAAGTCTGTTTTTACAATGGGCCAGTTTTTGTAAATAATCTTCCTGAATTGCTTCTCCTGGCGACTGTCAGGGACTGTCCGGGACTATGTCGGGAACACAGTCAGGGACTTGGGCAAGGACTGGGAACAGGGTAGAAAACGAACACAGAGGGAAGTACAGCGCTGCCCAGGATCACACAGGAAATCAGAGGAGAAAAGGGATCCAAAGGGGAAGCCTGTACAAAGGAACAAGATGGCTAAGACTCAGAAAGGAAGGGCACTCACAAGGCAATTTAGCATTCAGACTAACTACACCCAGGACGGACGTGCAAGACATATATATAATACAACATTAACAATAAAGGGGAGTGTGGGGTAAAGCACTCAGGAGCTCCACATGGTAAGACTGAAGCTCAGTAAGTTCCTCACCCACAATTGCTGTTACAGATACTGACTGAAAATACCCACATATAGGATATGTATGCAAAGGCAGGGTCTGTGGAGCTTATACCTATGGTGATGTTATAACAGTAACTCAAAGACAATATTCACAGTGAACAAGAAACACCACCTAGGTAGTCAGCTGTGCCCACGGATCCTGGCGATCAAACAGGAACACGCAAGGCAGTAACAGCAAAGGGGTAGAACTAAACACAAGCACAATAGACAAGGAGCTAGCAAGGAGGAGTGCTTAACAGGAAAGGAAGGAAATTACAGGGCACACTTGGCAGAAAGCAGGTAACACACATACAAGGTAACAGAAGCAAGACAGCAGAAATAGAAAGACAGTAAACTAGAACTGGAACCAAGGAAATGGGAAGAAAGGCAGGGACTGGAAAAGGATATACAGAAGGGGAGGCTACAAGGGTATACTAGAATAGTGCAGGTTCAGGAATCAAGAAAACAAAGTAGCATGGGGGCAGTGCTGGGGCAAGAATTGAGCAAAAGCTCAGGAGTCAAAGTAGCACTGCAGGTCAGGAACAAGGAAATGATAAGGCTCAGGAATCAAGGTAGCACTGCAGGCAGTGCTAGTTCAGGAACAGGAAATTACTAAAGCTTCAGGAGTCAAGGTAGCACCCTCAGGCAGTGCTGGTTCAGGAAACAGGAAATAGCTACAGCTCAGGAAACAAGGAGTCAAGAGAGCACTGCAAGCAGTGCAATTCAGGCACAAGAAAATAGCTGAAGCCCAGGAACAGGAACTAATAACCATAGCTCAGGAACTCTGGAAACAAGGTAGCACTGCAGGCAGTGCTAATTCAGGTACAAGGAATAGCTATAGCTCAGGAACTCAGGAAACAAGGTAGCACTGCAGGCAGTGCTAATTCAAGTACAAGAAATAGCTATAGCTCAGGAACTCAGGAAACAAGGTAGCACTGCAAGCAGTGCTAATTCAGGTACAAGGAATAGCTATAGCTCAGGAACTCAGGAAACAAGGTAGCACTGCAAGCAGTGCTAATTCAGGTACAAGGAATAGCTATAGCTCAGGAACTCAGGAAACAAGGGAGCACTGCAGGCAGTGCTAATTCAGGAGAAGGGAAACTGCTGCAGTTCAGGAACAAGGGATACTAAGGCTCAGGGGTCAAGGTAGCACTGTAAGCAGTGCTAATTCAGGAACAAGGAAAACAGCAGCAGGTCAGGAAAAAGCAGAACTAAAGCTCAGGAAACACTGGAAACAATAGCAAAAGCTCAGGGAGCACTGGAAACAAGGATCGGTCTCACCGGTAAACAGCTACAATGACCAACATTGGGCTGAAGGGAGCTGGGGCTTAAAAGAGCTCACAGTAATCACATGCAGCAGGTGTGAGCAGGCTAGCAGCAGCCAGCCACAGCTGAACTGAATTCCTCCACCCATCCTTGGCCTGCAGGGGTGGAGACAAAGCAGTGAGCAGGGAATTCTGGGTAATGGAGTTTCAGACATGAGCAGGATGGCTTCCACAAAACTCCGGCATGGATTGGGAATGGATGTCAATTCCCAAATAGTGTCTAAAGGGCTGGAAGTCAGTATGTACATGAAGGGGAGGGTCTGGAAGCATATTTGAATACTGGAAAGCCCCACAATTCGGCCCCCTGGTGGTGGGCACGAGAGCACAGGGAGTGAATCGTGACAGCGACTATAGGTTGAAATAAGTCTCACTGTATCCTTAGGTTCCGATTGGTCAGTAATATTGTTGCTACTCATGAACGTGGTGTCAGTTTTAGCACTGTGTAAACATTCATCTCTGGTATGGCCATTTGCTTTAGTCATGGCCGAATTGAGATCCCTATCCTTGTACCCTCGAGCCTTAAATCTCTGGAATGCCTCATTTTGACAGAATTTGAGGTCCTGATCTGAATTACAAATTCGCCTTATTCTTAAAAATTCCCCATAGGGGATACTTTTAATGAGGTGGTTGGGGTGGGAACTGTTGGCATGCAGTACTGCATTTCCTGCAGTACTTTTTCTGTGTAGTTTGGTATGTATGGTATCATGCTTAATATATATCTCGACATCCAGAAACTCTCATTACTAACCTGGGCTGAGAAATTCAAATTTAAATCATTCTTGTTGATGTCATTAATAAAATTAAAAGCAGATTCAATAGATCCTTCTCAGATAATGCACACATCATCTATGAAGCGCCACCACTGTTTAACATGCGCATCATACAGCTCCCTGTGGGTGGTTCTGAGGACGTGCTCCTCCCACCAGCCAACATGAAGACACACATAGCTGGGAGAAAAGCACGCCCCCATCACCACTCCACGTAACTGTTGGTGAACCTCTTTGTTGAAAATAAAATAGGTGTTGGTGAGGCACATATTAATCATACTCAAAAGCATTTCATTATGATGGTAACATTCAATATTACGTTTAGATAAAAAATGTTTGACCGCTGCTAACCCATCAGTGTGATGGATGCTGGTATACAATGAGCATATGTCCATAACAATAAGAACATAATCATGTTTCCACTCAACCCCTTGGATTTTCGACAGAAAATGGCCTGTATCTCGAATATACGATGGTAAATTTTCCTACGAACTCATGTAAAAAATAGTCCATATATTTGGACATTGGTTTGAGTAATCCTTTTGAGCAGATATAATGGGCCTGCCAGGAACAGGTATTGTGTTTTTATGTACCTTCGGGATGAAGTACAACACTGGGGTGGTAGGGTAATCATTTTTTAAAAACAAAATTCATTTTTGCTTAAGAGTCCCATTCTCTTCCATTGTGATAGTTCTTTGAATGTGGGATCCTTGATGTATTTGAGGTCATTAAAATTGGCTTTTCTATAACAAGCATTGTCACTTAGATGCCTTTCTGCTTCTTGCATATACAACTCCGGGGCCAGAGCACAATGTTTCCCTTTGTCCGACTTATTTATGATAATATTACCATTGCTTTGTAGTTTGCGCATAAGTGTAGAATATTGTTTTTCTTTAAACTTTCTTTGTTTTTCATTGCGCAACACAGTTCGATTCAATTGTTTAAGATCTTCCACGACACAATCACTAAAGATATCTATTGCATCTTTGGGCATCAATGGTATGAACGTAGACGGCAGCCGAAAGGGAGTTAAGCTCGTTAGATTGCCCTGCACTCCCAATTCAGAAAGGTCATCTTGAGTTGAGCTGGCAATGTTATCATCATCTTGAGCTAAAGCATGCATAGATCTCAGTAGATGGATATCTGCTACCTGCAAGTTGCTGCCTGATGTAACTGCAGGTCTGTTTATATTGGTAGTTTCATTGATTTTATTCAACTTGAAATGCTTTAAAAGTTTGAGTTTTCGAATGAATTTAAATACGTCAACACGTGACTGAGCATATTTGAAGCTATTTCCAGGACAAAATGATAAACCCAAAGAGAGCAGTTGGAGTTCAGCGACCGATAGTTCAACATCAGATAGATTTTTCAAAATATCAAAAATGTGTTTTTTTACATGTGTGTGTGTGTATGTGTGGGTGTGTGTGTGTATATGTGGTTGTGTGTGTGAATATATATGTGGTTGTGTGTGTGTGTATATATATGTGGTTGTGTGTGTGTATATATATATGTGGTTGTGTGCAGTCGCGGTCCGTGTAGGAGTGCCGGCCGGGCGGTGACGTGGGGTGGGGAGGGGCAGGGTGGGGAGTAGCAAAGTACGGATTATGGACCAATACAGGTAAGTAAACATTTAAATCAATGAAACGAATTTCGTTGCGCGCACTGCATCGCATTTGGCGATGCAGCGCTCACAAAGAAATTTGTTTTATTGATTTAAATGTTTACTTACCTGTATTGGTCCGTAATCCGTACTTTGCTACCTCCCACCCTGCCCCTCCCCCGCCCCACATCACCGCCCGGCCGGCACTCCTACACGGACCGCGACTGGTTGTGTGTGTGTTTATATATATGTGGTGTGAGTTTGTATATATATGTGGTTGTGTATATATATGTTGTTGTGTGTATATATATGTGGTTGTGTATATATATATGTGGTTGTGTATATATATATAAGTGGTTGTGTATGTATATATATATGTGGTTGTGTGTGTATGTGTGTGTGTATATATATGTGGTTGTGTGTGTGTGTATGTGTGTGTGTATATATATACACATAATATATATATATATATATTATCTACTGGCGGTCGCCAGTAGATAGTTATAGTTAGAACCTATTTTCCATAGGAAATCCGTGACATTCTATTTGAAATAACTCTCTTGCCGGTTGACGTATCTTCGCAAAATTTTCAAACTTTGTGGGGCGCTCCGGTCCGCTCCCTACCCTGAAAGTCTCGGGGTGATTCGTCAAGCGGGGGCCGAGAAAAAGGGGGTCCCAAAACGCGTTTTCCCCATTCATTTTTCCATAGGAAACTTTAGACACGGCTACAGCCTCAAACTGCTGAACGGAATTACACCAAATTTGGCAAAGAGGTAGTTCTTGGTTCAGAAAGAACCCTTTTGTTAAATGGTGTAAATCCGTTCAGTAGTTGCTGAGAAAATCAAAAGTAAAAGTACATATATATCTATGGCCGCGTCGGATTCGCGCACCCTCCCGATCACGAGCTGTCTGCTAATTGGCTGTCAACACTCCAAACCAGGAAGTGTTGGCAGCTATCTTGTTCCTCGGTAGAACCGAGGAACAAGAAAGCAGTAAAAAAGTGCGCAAAACGCACAAAGGGGCAGGGTAGAAACACCCTGACCCCCTAGGTCTGCTCAGGGGGTCCCACAAGGACCCCTGGGCAAAAGCATTTTTTTAAATCGGCAGGATGCGCTCAGGGTGCGCGGATCCTGCCGATAAAATCGAGCGCGATCTCCGCGCTCGATGTTACATTTGCCCCGGGTGGGCCAAGTCCCGGGGCATGCTGGGGGTGTTTATTTTATGTATGGGGGGCCTCTAAGGGCCCCCAAGCCCCAGGGACCGCCACCCCCGGGACTTTCTATTTAAAATGGTGCGGGAGGGCTCTGAGCTCTCCGCAGCCCCGGGGACCACCACCTCCCGGGCTTCTTTTTTTTTTTCCTGTGTGGGGGGGGGGCTCGAGCCCCCACACGCCCCGGGGACCGCCACCTCCCGGGGCACTAACAAATTAAAATGGGGTCCGTTTTGACTCCGAAGCCCCGGGGACCACCACCTCCCCGGGCTTTGCTGATGTGGGGAGGGGGCCGCGCGGCCCCCTCCCTGAGCCTGGGCCGGCTCCTGCAGTGTCCCGGGTGCCTACCCCGGGACACTGCTGTTTGCAATGACAGGGACGGAGCCTCGCGGCTCCCGTCCTGTCATTGCAAACTGCTTTGGATATTGGAAGAGAGAGCAGGGAAACCTGCTAGTAATAATAAATCTGAACGTGAAGGCCATGG